>OX940977.1:9656980-9836980 GCA_954871275.1 Leptopterna dolabrata | reverse complement strand
AAATGAGTGGTTACAAGTCTAATTTTCTAACACGGAAACCATGCGCAAAGGGAAAATGCCACAGTCGGCTCACCATCACTGGCTGACTTGAATAACTACAGAAGTAATTAGAGAAAGGTCGGAGTAAAACTGAAGCAATACGATTGTTTTCACTGATGGTAGGGGCAGCATTAACGGAATGCGCTGCGGACTGCGAAACCTGGATCAGAGTGGGAGAGTTATCTACATGACAGTTTCCTTCTTACTAAAAAGTTTCCGTGAATTTGTGTAATTTAAGTACTTAAAGGAAACGGATATTTTAAATAATCCACAGTTTGGGACTGCTGAATTTATTTAAAACGCCTAGCAAGTAGTTAAATTGTATATTGGCTCCAAAAAGTACTAAGAGAGTTTGGGGCATCATCATGATCGGTTAACAATGATAGATGGGTGTCTGCATCAGGGTAAGGTATAGGGGAAATGCAATTGGGAATGGATTAAAAGGAGTTGATAAATATGGAATTGAATCACCGTAGTAGAGGTCTCGATGCAAAGTGAAAGACTGAAAGGGATGAGAAGTCAAGTTCCGTCTCGTAAAAGTTCCGGCCGGAACAGGAAATGTTCTATGTCTAGCGACCATCTCTGCTCCGACGGGTGGGCTCTAGGCCCACTTTCACCAGAAAATTATATAACGGAGTTTGGCCGAACTCCGTTAAAGTTAACGTCGAGGTTTAAACCTGGAAAGGCAGCTGGCGTCTTTCACCAACCCAAATGTCGGTGAAACCCAGTTTGAAATAACAGAGTTTGCCTGACGGAGTTTAGTTTAAAATGTCCAAGCAAAAGTTGGACAATATGACGCGCCGGGACTATAAACTCGTCAAAACAACAACAACCACCACTCAGCTGATGTTGATTCCCGCTTCCATTGTTCCGCTGTAATAATAAACTGTAAATTGCCAAAGTGATTTCTGATTTACGACGACTCCAGTCACGAGGTAAGGTTTCTATAATATCATTGTAGAATATATAGTATAGATTAATACCAATACAATGCCAACTCGCGTTAATTCATTTCATAACCGTATAACAACAAAACCGAAAATCAGCTGTAAGCTAGGCGGCCATATTAGGATCTCATGGCTAACAGAGATTAGCGACGTTAACTTGCCGGATTTAGGGCGTTTAAACTCGAGCCGCCTCGGTGGAAGTTTAAACTTGCACAGAGCTCTGGTGAAAGACAGTGAGCGAGCGCTAAACTCCGTTAATTTGCAACCTCTTCCGGGATAAACTCGTTTCAAATTTTTGGTGAAAGTGGGCCTAAGGAACTAACACCCATCATCATGGTACACCTCTACAAGAATAAATTATTTCAATCTTTCTCGCTGGAGGTGTATAGGAAAGATGCATATAATTGGGGACTGTAATTAGACCTTCAAATCTAGGGACGCGGGTTCGTCCTACCGGCCAAGAAAACCGAAATCATCCATGCAGCGACCAATACACTGTTTACACGACAAGCAAGGATTTACCCCCCCCCCCCCCCCACCTTAACTCGGCCCCCTGGGGGTCTCCGGTGTTGACTTTTTCGTACACCCATTCCAGAGGCGGATACTGGCCGGGGCACAGGAGCAAGTGCACCCCCAAGGAAAATCAGGACGGAGGGAGAGTTGCAGTTTAAACTTCCAGCTCTACAAAATGTGCAGGACTGATTAGGTAGGTAAGTAGTCGTTCGAATTCGCGCGGGAAAAGTGGCTGTGGTTGTGGAAGGGTTAGGAGTGGCGGGGTACAGCTGGTGGTCCTGGTTGCCCTCGGCACCTCGTTTGCTCTGGGCACCAGGCGTAAGTGAAAGTGGAACGGACCCTGCGCGTGACCTTTGGCTTCCGGCACGCAGGCAGATTCAAAACAAACATCAACGGGTCTTGTTGCGGCAACCCAGCTGTAGTTTCGAAGTAGTCCGTAGTTTTATAGCAGCTCGTAGTTGCGGTTTGTATATTGATAATGTTAGTGTGTTTGTGTGACCTGGTGACCCCGGATAAGAAGTTCTGTGCTCCAATCGTGTACCAAGTGGTGATCTTCGGGGTGGGGCTTCTCATCAGTGCTCAGTGCCCATCCATCTGCCCGACAGAACAGCCATCAAATTCTCTGCTTTCTAGTTTCGAACGACTTGGACTAACGCCACCGCCATCTTCTGATTCCGGGTCATCAGCATCCGAGGATTTCCAGATTTGGTGGAATTGTCGCCTTCCAGTTCATATGCGGAACTCCGTGGATTTATTTCCAGTTGGGTCTCCAAGCTCCTCCCAGTGTGAATTGAGTAAGTACCGTTACTGTACGTGTCCGCAGGTACCTACTTACCACGCGCCACAGATACTTACCACGTGATTTCCCCGAGGCTGTGTATTTCATGTCAGGAAATCCCGATCTCAATGTGGGCACTTATCTTTCCAGAACGTACTCCAGTGCCACTGCCAATACCTGTTGGACTGCATGGTCGATGAAACTGGGATTTGCTCATCCCCCCGCAACCTCGTGCGTCATTATCTGCAGCGTCAAAGGGTGCCTTGAGGTTTCGCCGCACTGTTCAGACTTTTCCATTCTCTTTAATTTTTTTTTCTCCATTATCATGATTTTCGCTTCTAGTTGATGCTTCTGAAGTCAGAGCACAATAATATTGCATATGCGTGTATACCTACACAAATAAGGTCAGTTTAGAACAAATTTTAAATTTAGTCACTTAAATTAGGAGGAGCTCGTCATTTAGTTTTGCTTTTCTACAAGCATAGTTAATTTTTTTGTTTTATTTCTTTCCTTGCAGTTAGAAGGAAAACCTCCGATTCATTTTTTCGTAATAAATATTTAATATGTCGGAAGAATTAATTGGTTATTAATTGCAGTAACCCCTTCCCTGCCCGAACAGGTCTTATCATTTCAATGCGTTGTGTTCCTCAGTTTCGCTAAAACGATGGACGGCACATGAGATGTTTGTGTGGCTGGTGGGTCGAGAAGTAGCCACGGCGTTTTTTTCCACAATGAGTTCCGATTCACGTGCCAAAAACAACTGAAATGTGGTGAGTTGAGGTGGATTTGTCCGGGACGAATGCATTTCAAGTGTACTTGCTATTTAAGAACCAAACATAGGGTGGTAGTTTTCGCTCAAGATAACCACAATCATGGAGCAACGGGTGACATTTCGGACGTTATGCTGAGGGCGGCAGTCAAACGAAGAGCCGATGACGATATCTGCAAAGCCCCTCGAAAGGCAGGCTTAGGTAGTTATTTTACTCTATTTCTCGACTACTTTATTTAATACTCTATTTACTCTATTTTACTCTACTATTTCTTCCGAGAAGCAGCGCCTTGTTACACTTCAATTTTCAGCTTCGCAGATAGTGAGAAAAGCCTTGCTCAAAGTTCCAACTGCATCCCCAACGGCCAAACAAGTCAGCAACTTGCAAACAGTAGCACACCTCGAAGTACGCGGAGACAGTCCTAAGTCTGTGAAAGTGAAAAGGCAAATTTTGTGTTGATAAGTCGGGTGCCCAGTGCAATCCGGGTGCCGAGGGTGAAAGCCAGTTTTCTTATAACACGGGTGCCCAACGCAACTTGGGTGCCGAGAGCAAAACTCAGTTTTGACTGAGGCCGGGTGCCGAGAGCAACAGTTTTCGGGGCCCGGGTGCCCAAAGGCTTTCCCCCGGGAGGGGCTTCTAGCGGCCGAGGTAACTTGTGGATTCCAAGAAAACAAGGAGCTCAGCAGATCTCGGGGTTTGTAAGCTCGTCTAAAACATATCCAATTTCGTATACAAACTAACCGGAACAGGAGGAGCTCAGCATGTAAACTTGTCTAAGCACTTACCAGCAAGTGAGGATTTCCACATGAAAACTCGTCTAGTAAGGGAAAAAGACCAAAATATAAAGAATATCGTCATAACTATATTTTATTTTATTTAGATATATACGGGCAACACCCAATTACAAAGAGAAAACGGAAAAAAACACAGCCTCGTACAGAGTACACAAAAAGAAAATAAAAAAAGAGAAGTAATCAAAAAATGTTGTGCGTCACCACTTTGCTATCAAGGCTCAGGACCGTCTGATCCTCCGCTTTGAGCCAGCCAACCTGAAATCAGAAATGATGGAATGGAGTTGTCGTAAGTTCGTAATATCACTCCCACCCATGTTCCATTAGGTACAACATACATTACACATGAATTAAATTATAAACATAACAGTTTGTTGTGGGAATCGATAGGTATTCACCTATAAATTAGGTACGGACGGGAATTGTTGTTTATTCTTTCAAATAGTAGGTCTAACGGAGAGCTTTCCAAAACGCTGCAAATCCCTGCACAACGGTTTATTATTTTGTACAGAATACCCTTCTGTTACAGATCACAGCTCTCTGTATAGATAACCCGTCTATATAATATAATATGTACTCTTCTATACATTTTATGTAGATCGCAGACCCTCCGTAGGTTAGTACCTAACCCAGTACTCGTTACTAGGTACCTACCTAAATCACCTGTTAAATGTTGATAAAATAATTCTGCCGATGACAAACAGTACCTAACAAATAGAAACACACATAGGTAATGAAGTTCTGAAAAGCAATTGTTGATGAGGAGTGAAAAAAGTTGCAAAAGTACCTACCAACAAACTCCAGCCCCTTCTACGTAGATGGTATAATGAACCGTTGTGTAATAATTTACCGTTGAGTAATGATTTACCATCGTGTAGTAATAATTTACCCAACGTTTGTTCAAGTTTCACTACCTATCAACAAACTCCAAAACAGCCATCATTTTTTGAAATGATATCACAGAACAACCAACTCGACTTCATACTCCGCCAATATAATCAGGTGGCCCCTAGCAATGATTTTATCTCCGGTTAATTTCCCTGGTAACGAGATTTGATTTGAATGTATACAATTTCATTCACACTGGAGTCGAAAATGCCTATCGGTGCAAACTTCGGGGCCTTACTGTGAACGAACGGCTGGACGTACGATGCTCCGGGTGGTCTTAAAAAACTCGTAAGTTCAAGAACTATTTAAAACCGTGAAAATATTCACCTAAAAAGAAGGTATAGGCTTTTGAAAATTTCAACCCCTATTTTGAACCCCTTAGAGATGACTGACAGTAACGTCGAGCTTCGAGGACCAACTAGACGCCGAACGGAACCTATAACCCGAATTTCATCAATTTTGTTTCATGGTAACTAAGAGAAGTGGCCCTTACGGCGTACGGCGTACGGCGGACAGACAGATATATTTTTATTGCAGTTTTGGATTCTACATTCTACGCAAGGATCTGTCCTTGGCCCAATTTTGTTTCTGATACATATAAATGACCTTTTTAATATGAACTTGAGATGCAAATTTGTAGCTTTTGCTGATGATATAGCTATTGTGATAAATGAGAATACCTGGGAGCTAGCGCATTCTATCGCAGAAAGGACTGTCTATGAAGTAGCCAAATGGTTTAGCACAAATAATCTCACCATGAACCTTTCGAAAACCAAGTAGGTACATTACATTCTCAATAAACAAAACAGGACTTCCAAATGACTCTAAAATCAAAGTGCACAAGGAAAACTGTGGCGTAGTAAGAAATTTGTGCAGCTGCATGGAAATAGAAAGGCTGAATACAATAAAATACCTAGGAGTGCACGTGGATCAGCATCTCAAGTGGAAGGATCATGTAGCTGAATTATTGAATAAAGTCAGGAAATCCATGCACTACTTTCTGATACTACGAAGATGGCTAACGAAAGAAAACCTTAAAATGGTGTATTATGCTCATGTATACAGCATTTTAACTTATGGTATCATTGTCTGGGGAGGTAATTATGCGTCAACCTTTAATAGTATAAACATAGCAATGAATACAGTTTTAAGAATTGCAACTAATTCCCATAAACGTAAGTCAACTAGTTACCTATACAAATACTTCGGTGTTCTCACTCCCAGAATGGCTTGTATTCACAGGACTGTTTTATATGTGCATAAACACCTGCATTTATTTACTAAACAAGCGGTGATTAGACCGACGCGAACAAATGTCAACTATGTCCTCCAGATACCACAGGCGCATAATGATTTCTACACTCGACAATTTCCATGGCTAGCTCCAGCCGTATTTGAACAGTTACCGCTCCTAACCAAGACTTCAACATCAACAGGAAATTTTAAAAAAACTAGTTCTAGAATATTTTGAGCTTGAAAATAACGAAAGTGTTGTTATAAAAAATAAGTTTAAATTAGGATAAAAATACA
This sequence comes from Leptopterna dolabrata, assembly GCA_954871275.1. Classification (NCBI taxonomy): domain Eukaryota; kingdom Metazoa; phylum Arthropoda; class Insecta; order Hemiptera; family Miridae; genus Leptopterna; species Leptopterna dolabrata. The sequence continues at coordinate 9,830,724 of OX940977.1, read as the reverse complement.
AATCAGCTTTCGTAGCATTAAGTGTATATTACTAACTACTCTGTAAATACTGTTGGTTCTTGATCAATGTAACTCATTCTCCAAATACTTACGGTGTGTTTTTTCAAGGTAACTGCTGGTACATACATACGCAGTAATAAAAATATTGGTGGAAGAGACGAGCCTGGACGGGTCATTGACCTTAGGCTCATAAACCAACATAAGTTTAGATCTTGTATTATGTATATACTCGTAGACTCTCTAAAAATCATTATATTTGTTGTATAAAGTATTTGCTGAATAAAAAAATTGAAATTGAAATTGAATTGACATAGCTTGAAACGTAAACCATAAAATTTTGAGGGGGGCTAAGAATTTTTTTTTCATGCTCGATTCCAATGGTTCATTATTGAAAATAATAAACCAAAACTATACAAAATAAATACGTGTTGCTAAAATAAATGCTATTCCGAATTAATCTTTTCAGATGACCAATAGAGTCGTTAAACAAATCAAAACCGTCATCCGCTACCAAACGGTTTAGGGTTGGCTGTGCTCTGAGAATGGAACTGCTGACCAGGCCCATCTCGTCCATTAAAGCGAAAAGCGTTACGCTCGATGGCAGATTGTCGTGGTTCTGAATAGGTATTTTATCTTTCTTGTTACATTTTCTTCTTCTTCATTTGACATCACTTTGGTAGCAGTTATTGTTTTATTTTATTTCATCCCTACATGTCATAGGTATTACTATTGTTGTGGTTCCCCTCAAATCTCTACACTAACCACTCCTACCTCTGTGATAAGATTTAGACAAACAAACTAAGGTAACGACGAGCCGGGTAACGCCAAGGGAGAAGGGTCCCTTCCAACAACTGCCATCGCTCCTCAACGGTCATAACGGCCGACTGTGGACGAGGGACTGGTGGAAAGGGGCCTTTATAAGCAGACGTTCTAGCCCAGCTCGTCATTCGACCAACTGACCCTCGACTTGTGACTTCTCTCTCGACCCTCTCTTCTTCCTTCTCTTGCACTGGCTGTGGTGAAAACCGCGGGGTGCTCTCCTCCTTCCTGGTATCTGCTGTGGTGAAAACCACGGGATACCTCCTTCTCCTTTGGCACCTGCTGTGGTGAAAACCGTGGTGTGCTAGCCTCCATCTTGCCGGTGTCTACTGTGGTGAAAACCGCGGGAAACCTTCCTTTACTCTAGTACCTGGTGTGGTGAAAACCACAGGGTACAAGCCTCCACATCCCAGGCGCCTGCTATGGTGAAAAACGCGGGGAGCTAACCTTCCCTCCAACTAACGCCTGCTGGTGTTGAAAACCGCGGGGCGTTAGCAAAAGACTCCTACGGAGCACATCCTTCCTCATCCAACCTCTCACCTCACCTATTCTCATCCAACTTCATTCTCATCCAAATCACCCGCCATGTCTTAACCCCGACACACCGGCTCACGACAACTATATTCAAGATGTAAGTATTATATTTATTATCTATAACTGTACCTACAGAAATATATTTTTTGTGTATCTTGGAATTAAGTTCGCCCGTAATAAAAAAAATAAATAAATAAACTGGGGTAAGAAGTAGTTGGTGTTCACTGGACCATGGGTCGCCCACATGGTACATAAATAAGATTATATTATCAGGTACAAATAATCACAGGTTGGTAGAAAGAAAACATTACATATAATGTTAGAAGTTGCGAGAACACCTAGGAATTAATTTTGACCCCAGGATTTATCACACAATTGTGTTTCCAGATGAAATTTCGTTATTCTAATCAACGTATACTATACGTGTACTGATACCGTATACGTGTATACGTGTACTGATGCATGGATTTACAATTTTATTAATCTTGAGCAAACTATGCTGCTTCACAATGAAATATTGTATCACAAATTCACGAGCTACATCCCATATAATGTATCGTAAGCTAGCCAATTCAATTCCAAACCAACATAAGGGCATAATAAACTGCATCTGTAGCGGAGGAGGAAAACAGCAGGCCGCCTCGATGAACAAAAATTGGCTGAAATAGTGAGTGGTTTGCCTCCAGTTAGTTCCTTATAAATATCATCACAGTTCAAATAAGACTCCATTCTCGTGTTGTTAGCTCGGGGCGGAGAATTCTAGGAACGAGAGGGAAGTACAAGGGGCTATTTTATCAAGCGAAAAGCGGTGATGTAAAATACCGATCAAGCAGTATTCACTCGACTCGCGTCTCGTCATTTTCGCCAATCCTTCGAGTTCTTCTCACGTATCCTCCCCGGTTCAATAGGCAGCTAATTCGGCCTAATGTGTTTGTTCAGTGTCCGATACGATCTTCAGCCAGTTTGAATTGAAAACAAGCCATCACTGCGGTATTTCTCGAATTCATCCTGTCGCCAATTAGGTCGTCGCGTCAACACGGAGGTGTTAACTTCAACGCGGTTTTTGGATTTCTCATGATTCACGACGTAGTTAAGTACAGAGGCGCACTGAATCGTTTATGACCCTCCGCAAAACACCTTGTTGGCAGTAACAGTGGCGAGAGCTTTTTCCTGCATGCAAGTGTGTCAATATTATACTTATCCAAATTTGACCTGACCGAAAATTTTTGAGGTTATTATTACTATTATTATTATTTGCATTGTAAGTAGATATTAGCTCACAGGTTTTTAGTTGATTACTTTCAGTGAAGAAACCTTTGGGTTTGACCAACATGAAAACACATCATTTCGCCTCAGAGTTTATTGGTATGCATGTCAAGACACGTACGATCCGAAAAGGACGATGAGCATGAAATGAGCGTATTTTTAAAGTCACCTACTCACTTACCCTCTTCATAAATTTAAAAAGTTCTTCCGTCCTAAACCGTAAAAGTCCAAAATGAAACAATTTAAATTACGCCAAACGGTTTTGTTGTTTAAATAATACTTAACATTGTTCATTGAATAATATTATCGAACGGGTTTGATAGAAATAGTTTACGGCTGTAAGGCATTGTTTACGGCTGTAAGTTTAAGGCATTGCAATGGCGAATTTTCCCCAATAAATCGGTTATAAGAAAATCCGTCCTTTCGCCGTCTTTCGTGGATAGCCCCTTTCCCCTTTGATATTTGCATAAAACGTTGTGACTCACAATGAGCACCGAATAGGTCGATAGGAAGAGGTGCCAAAAAGGTTCGCTTTTCAAAAATGTAACTACATGTCAGAAATTCCATGATTGCCCCAAATTTAGTGGTTCTCTACCATCGGTGCACATGTTCGCAACACCGTTTGATGTTTTCACACGTTTGTAAATGCATGGATAAGCAGATACAAGCATACACCCTACGTACGTGATTAGGAGACTTTTGTAAAGATGTATGCAGGATTCTGAGTGAGAATTACCCGATTATTACCGATTTGGTAAATACTTCATAACATAACATTTTAGTAGGCACCTAATGGGTTTAATATCAGAAAATGTACCACGGTCTATAAAAACAAATTACGTCGGAGATTTTTATAGAAAGAGCTAAATGTTGTTCTGCACCTCGTTCCAAACATCTCACAGAAAAGATTACGGCCGAGTTACCTAAGGGAGTGGCGTTAAATGACAATTAGCAAGCCGTCTAATAGCTATCATTACCTACGCTAAATAATTTCGTGAGCCGAGCTCTACTTAAATTAATTTTTCCCTTTCATGACCGTGACGTTGAAAACGCTTCCCTTCTGGTTGTCTTCGTGGATAATTCCAGTCGAAGTAAATGGAACTTTAAGACTCGTAGAGCCCTCTCATCTCCCTCCGCTGTGTGGCTCGATCCTTTACAACTCTTCGTTTTTCCTTAGGGTTTTATACCGAGAAATAACCGCATTTGTGTAATTGGTGATTTGGCTGGAGGGCGGCCGCGGAATTAAGGGACGGGCTCGCTTCCACGCTTTCAATCCTCCTTTTAAAACCTTATCCCTCTCAAGTCTGCTAGCATTAGTTCTGAAAACGGCAACTGGCAATTTGAAAAGAAATTAAATACATTTATTATTACAGATTTCCAAGTGTGTCGTGCAACAGCAAACCTGCAGCAAACGCATTCAGTGATGCTCTGGCCCTCCAAATTCCAGCGCACTGGGGTTTTCATATAAATTCATTGTTTTCTAAAATCCCTTCGGTCTAGTTCACTTTTCTGTACCATTTAAATGCCCATTAGTATTAAAGTTATTTAGTAATGAGATGAAACGTTGAGGGTAGCTTCCAGTTTCCTCCCACTTACAATACTAATCAAAATCAGATTTTGAGATTCATAGGTGCATGTGCAGACAATTTTCTGAAATCCTGTACTATGGCAGTTGGTAGGAACAGGTTCTGCAGGTAGGTATTTCTTGACATGTATTGTGTGGCTATTGTCATGGCACCCTTAAAATATACCACTACAATTCTGTAAACATAAGATTGTTACCAGTAAAGACGCGGAGAAGGCGAGCTGCGTGATGCAAGGGGCGGGGCCAGGTATCTCTCCCTCCAACGATCCCCCAGTGGCTTTCAACCACCGTCCAGCGGAGTAGAGGCGCCTTTATAAGGCGGCCGGCTGGCCCAGCTCGCCATTCTTCCGATCTCTCTCGAACCAGAGCCTTCTCTCTTTCTCTCTCTCTCTCTCTCTCACCTTATCCCACACCTCATTCAACTCAGCCTTCTCCTCAACCTTACATATATACAACGTGGTGATAAATATTTCTGGATATTCCTTCCGAAAAGATCCCAATGTGGTGATAAACCTTTCTGGGCACTTCCAAAAAGATCCCAAGGTGGTGATAAACCTTCCTGGACACATCCAAAAAGATCCCAAGGTGCTGATAAACCTTTCTGAGCATTTCCAAAAAGATCCCAACGCGGTGATAAACCTTTCTGGGCACTTCCTCTAATATCCAGTGTGGTGATAACTTTTCTGGATATTAGCTCACCCAGCACCCGACATGTCCTTCTCAAACCTCACCTTCCCAAACCTACCTTAAATATCCAATCACCACAACTATCTTAGTAGAATACTAAAATCGAGTAGGCACCACCTCACATCCTCAATCTTTGAAATAAGTTAAAACCTACCAACAAAAAGTTTTGAAATTACCTATGTTTGGTACCAATGTGTAATGTACTCGTAGTTACGGTAATGTTCAAAACAACTATAGGTAGACACCTACCTGAATGCATGATCAATTCTGTTTCATAGTCAAAATTTATATTTTTTCAGATCAGTACTTAACTACCTACGAACAGAGAAGATCAAAAAACTATTTCAAATGTTACGTTTTTAAGCGTTTGAACCAAGCATGGGATTTGAGGCGCTACGTTTGATTATCCTACTATCAAATGTTGTCAGTGTGAGTTGAAAAGTTGCTGGTGTTCAACTATCATTTGAATTTTAATGAGTAGCTATTCGATTTGGCTCTTTGCATTTCATTCTTCATAGGAACACGTCACAGAATGGCATGTATGCGAAAAAATGGATGTGGATAGAAAAAGCAGGTCATTAAATGGTAGAAATGGACATCCGTTTTTTCGCATGAGGTTCAATTGAAAAGTTGAAAGGTTTCATTCAACTGGCAAAAGGTTGAATTCATCGGGAAAAAGGTTTAATTAAAACGGCAAATCCTATAGAACTGCAGCGTGGCAAGGAGACACAATCAACGGATAATCACAAAACCATGTCAGTTCAGTATGGTGAAAAATGCAAAAAGCAAGTGAAAATTATCTATCGGGAAAAGCTTTTAATCAAAAGGCAAATCCTATAGAACTAAAGCGGGGCAAGGAGACACAATCAACGGATAATCACAAAACGAAGTCAGTTCAGTAAGGTGAAAATTGCCAAAAGCCAGTGATAATTATGAATCTGGAAGACAAAGTTTGTTCCACAACTTTGTTCTCTCAAAGTGATCACATTTTTTAGTAGATACTAAAACAAAACAATGCTTTTATCACTTTCGTACCACACCCCGGAATCATGTTATCTCATGGCTATTGGAAATTCGCATTATCCCTGCCTATTCAAGGTATTATGCTTTTGTTACGTCTTATTCTTATACGTTTCCGAAAAACGCAACTCTAAAACGTAACTCTGTTCTAGGGTGACAAACTCGGATGCTAACTATCCAACGTAAGTTCCGTGAGAAAGTTACGTGTTCATGCAACTCCGGACATATGTTGAAGTGACGTTAAAGTAATAACTTGTCAATGATATATAATTTGTCTGTCAAGTTAACCTCTTTATTCTCATACTAGCTCGTAACATAATTAGTCAGTAATAGTAATTATTCTATTTTGATGGTTTTCTATGAGTTATGAACAATTTATAGAAGAGCAATCGTGCCCTTTTACTGTACAACCACATGTACGGCACGGTGAGACCTTGGGTTATTTGTATATTTTATATACCCACAATGATTGCGAATTATAAGGCACTCACTTACCGTGCTCATGGCTTTCGGATGGCAGTGCTCAACATGAATAGGTACACGAACCACATGATGTTCAAGCTTCAAAATATACCTAAAGAGAACGCAAAATAAAGAGAATGTAAATGGCGGAAAAACCTTCCCGAGGCCGGCTCCTCCTGTCTTTCTAAAATTCGGGGTGATGCGATAGCGTAGCCATGGAGATCGAATTTGGTTATCTTCGAAGAAGTTTACTTATCGAGTTAAGTAGTACGTAGCTTTGAGATGCTCCGCACGCATCTTTCCAATAGTTACGTGGTGCTGGACAACGCAAGTCTTGAAAACGCCAAAACTTACGTGCCTAACGTAGCACTTGCGTTTAAGTTCTCTCTCCTGATCGTCAATTTTTGGTTGCGACAACTCTCTATTAAGATAGTAATGTAGAGAGATACAGAAATAAAGCCAATTCGAAATTTTAATCCTGTCCGAGTAGCCATGCAGCGCATATTGAGTTGTTCTAGAGTAAGTAGGTACCTATATAAATAATGGGCAATTTTCGTGGGTAGGATTTTTTTCATTTTTGACCTTTTTCACTTCTTTCATTTTTCACTTCAAACGTCCATATAGCTTGGGCAACAAACAAATATAAAGAAAACGAAATGACGTCATAAGTGTTAGTCATAAGTAGTTAGTTCGTTTGTTTGTTTGTTCGTGTGTTCGTTTGTTTGTTTATGTTGGTTTGTGTTTGTATGCGTTTGTTTGTTCGTTCGCTAGTTCGTTCGTTCAATCGTTCGTTCATTAATTCATTCATTCGTTCGTTCATTCATTCATTCGTTCATTCATTTTTTTTTCTTTTTTTTTGCAAGTGTTAGGTATGGGTCATAGTTGTGGTTCGAAAAAGTGAGATGATTCGAGTTCAGTATATGAAGCAATTGGCGAATCATTTGTTCTAGTGAGTACACTGTAGACAACTGTTTCATAAGGAATTATGGGATGAAATTTCACATTAGTCTCATCAGGCCTGTTAGTGTTATAATGTTCTGTCTCTTCCTGCGTCACAATCGAGTTGGTATATCGTCTAGTTCATTCAGTCAGTTGTAATGACATCAGTATGATCATGTTTTCAGGTTCTCACTGAGGGAGGATTGAGAATATCAAAGCGGCAAACAGCGACGCAATCCCAGTACTATTTGGCTTACTGTCCGATCCGGCAAGGGAATTACATCACATACAACTCGAACAGCTTGTGCTACTGCAGGCAAACGCGTCAAGATTACGATTGTCGACCAGCGGGTAACGCCAGCACAGCACCGCAGGTAAGCCACACAGCAGCCCAGGTGACAGTGCTTTAGCCGTTATAACGGCACTGGTTTCTTTGTGGTTACCCAATTTCGGGTGTCACAATATTTTCAAGTGGATTAGTGCATCTTGAGACTCAACTTTTTATGGTTTATTATTTTCAATAGTGAACCTTCGGAATCGAGCATGAAAAAAATTTAACCCCCCCCCCCCCCTCAAAATATGACGGTTTACGTTTCAAGGTACGTAGAAGCTGTACTTCGCACTTTTCTTAGTTAACATGAACCGAAATTAATGAACTTTGGTTTGTAGGTCCCGTTTGGGGTCCAGTTAGTCCTTGAAGCTCGGCATTGCTGTCAGTCATCTCTAAGGGGTGAAAAATAGGGGTTGAAATTTTCAGAACGCCGTAGCTCGAAAACTTTGAATAGAAGGGTATGGTTTTCTTAAGTTTTCAAACTGATCTTGAACTAAAGAATTTGTTGAGACCACCCGGATCATTGTACCACCAGCCGTTCGTGTGCACCAAAAAGCTTCGTCAACATGATCGTGAGCCAAACGGAATAAATCCGGCCCAGTTATCATTGCTAGGGAGCACCTGATTATAATCAGAGATGGCTGTATGACGTCGAGTTGGTTGTTCTGTGATATTATTTCGTTTGGAAAATTGTGTTGATAGGTACTTTTGCAACTTGAACAAACAACGTTATGCTTCATGAATAATAATAAGTAATTATTAATGACTGAATTATTTAATCCCGCGTATTTTTATGAAACTGTACTTCCGGCTCCAGTGCTCGATTTATGGCTTTCGTGGGGGGAGCACGAGGTAAGGTATTGACCACAGAAAACAATCTAAAACTATGCAGAAGGGGCATCTGTACAGGTAAATTATTACACAACAGTTTATTACACAACGGTTTATTATTTACCTTATGTTTGATGAATAACAACAAATAATATGATTGAATAATTATATTGTTGAATCCCGCATTTTTATGAAACTGTAATTCCCGTGCCGGCTCCTCTACTCGATTTAGGGCTTTCCTGGTGGGAGCTCGAGGGTAGGTATTGACCACAGAAGAACGCGATCTGCGCAGAATGGGCATCTATACTGTAAATGATAACCGTTGTGTAATAATTTGCTGCTTTTTTCTTCGACATTCTACACAAAATAGTACTCGACACATCCAGTAAGGCTAGTATTAAACTACTGACTAAATAGGAGTAGTTCTCATTGCCAAGATTTGCATTTTGGTTGAAACCCACCGATAGTGGCACCGCATATAGGTGATCAAAAATGTTTATGGCGAAAAATACGATTTGCAGGAGAATGACCTACCATGATCAGCTGTGGGTAGCTATTTCTACAATAAATTACTGCGACGAAGTTCATCCCCAGTCGTTCGTTTGCACCGAAAAGCTTCGTCAACATGGTTGTGAATGAAACGGTATAAATACGGCCCAGATATCATTGCTAGGGATCACCTGATTATAATCACGGATCGCTGTATGGAGTCGAGTTGGTTGTTCTGTGATATATTATTTCGTTTAAAAATTATGGCTCTTTTGGATTTTGCTGACAGCTACTTTCGTAAACTGAACAAACGTTATGCTTCATGAGTAACAACAAAAATAATGATTGAATTACTGAATCCCGCGCATTTTTTATGAAACTCTAATTTCCGGGCCTGCTCCACTACTCGATTTAGGGCTTTCCTGGGGGGAGCTCATGGGTAGGTATTGACCACGGAAAACAGTGCTTTACGCAGAAGGGGCATCTATACTGGTAAATAATAAACCGTTGTGTAATAATTTGTAGCTTTTTTTTAATACGCCGACTGTTTAGGCTTCACTTGATTTATGAATGGCTCAGTGGTGAAGAGCTAAGCTACCAGGATATGAAAGTAAATGCGAAGTGATTTACGCTTGTGTTGATAGTTAGGTACCAGGTCGAGGTTTGAGCTCCGATCGCCAGGAATTTTTATCTCTCACGAGATAAGGTACCCAGCGTCTTAGTACACTCGGCCACCCTGGCCCTCTATAACGACACTTGTTAGTCTAACCGCTTCCGCCTCTACATGTTTCAGCAACTGTCTTTTAACCCTCTTACGGGCGAATCAACAGGAATTTACTCCTCTGCAAACTCGGTATGGCATCCCCACCTGTTCACGTGCGCCGCTATTCTCTGTTTGGTCTCGTTAACATAACTAATGGATTCGGAATGCTGAATTAACCACACTCGCGGCAATGAAATTAGATTGACCCATAATTTATTAGCAACTATGATCCAAACCTACCTCTGGAATTCTCCTGCATAATAGCGTAGTCTGCATCGTCTTGAGATGTCTAGCAAGGCTTGTGAAAGATTACTGTTGTTTATCGCTTTATTCTTCTGAATTTTTGGATATCCCTTCTTTTATGTTTCTTCCTCACTACCGGAGGAATTCCGAAAATGAAGAGGACTAATAGGGTTATTACTGTTATTAGCAATAAGTTATCTAAGTAGGTACTTGCCTCTTGGTTTTTGCAATAGTGGTGGCAAGGGCGAATTGGCACTATAACGGAAGTTGGGGCGCTACAACGTCCTTAAGTCGTTGTTTCCTTCTCCTGTCGCTGAATGATACCTAGGAAGCCATTAATAACCACATCAACGAAACCTAAAACCGAGACACATTAAGCAATAGATAGCAATCATGCAAAGTCAAACAAACTTGCCTGACCTAACCTTAGCTACTTGTTACCTAATCGGTATTAATGCACCATAATATTACGATCATTATAGAATGCATACCATAATTCACGAAACCATGAAAACTCTGGAAACACGAACATGGTAATCAACCTATAAGTTCGTAACGAAGGGGACTCGATTGGCCCTACTATTTTCAATAATGATCCTTTGGAATCGAGCATGAAAAAAAAAAAATTTGTAACCCCCCCCCCCCCCCCTCTAATTTTATGGTTTCCGTTTCAAGGTATGTAGAATCCGAAAATGCAATTAAAAAATTTCTGTCCGTCCGCCGTACGGCGTATTTATTTATTTGTTCTGTTCATTTATAGAGCTCTCCATGGCATGGATTGCGAGTAACAATAGAACATTCATACTTACCTACTTACCATAGATTATACTAGGTACTCTACAAAACCTTTTACAGAAGGTCTTTTGCCTATCAAGGTACAAAATCAGGTATTTGATTATTTTGAGAAGTATAGAGAAACATTATTGTCCAACTGTGTAGTTAAAATTTCAATACATGATATTTATACAATTCCATCATTATACCTCATAATAATATATCAAAACGTGTTACAAAGTTAGGTAACCATAAGTGCTACATCACAAATTAAATCATAATAGCAATTACGATTTTAACACTAATTCTCAACTTATAATAATTCACTACTTATTAATTTATTCACACTAAATTTAATTCAACCGTTGAGCCATCAAGAATTTACAATAGTTAGTAATATATTATATACGTACATAAACTGAGTTAGCCTGGTCCAACTAACGGACATTTCATCCAGTGAAATACATGGGTTTTACTATAATTGTTGTGAGTTGCTCAAACAAGTATCGAGTTGCAGGAGTTACTAACTGCCCTCGCTTACCATCGGCAATTTAAGTGATTTAATTACTCGCGAAGAGCAGACTGAAGTGACGCAAAAGCCCGAGGTCACAAGAACTTTGATGATTCTGGGAGGCGTCTAGTTACAAGGAATACTCTCGTGAAGGGGATAACAGGAGCTAGTGATTAGAGGCGTGATGTGGTTCTCGTTAAAGGGGAAACGTGAATCTGAAAAGCAGCATCCAACTTCAAATGGCGCGACGGTACCCACAGAGCCCTGATTCAGCTCCTTTGACGGGCGAAATGTGTTCGAGTTACAAAAGGTTCAACTGGTCAGCTGTCGTGATTTTGAATCATATTTCGAGGGACCTCTCAACAACTAAAACCTGTCCGAACATCGTAATTTTGGCAACTATTTGGCAACAGTGTCCAGTGGTTAAAGGAGAACCCAGCCCAAGGCTCACGACCTCCCCAGAGAGAAGCCCTCCTGAGAGATGACTGTGCAATAAGTCAATGTCTTTGGATATGCCCAAGTTCCTGTTACACCTACAGGTGGAGGCGAGCGTTCTAGCTCACTCTACCAACTTAGCAGGTTGGTTCCCGAGTGTTTGGTGTCCCATAAAACTCACATGCCTGAGCTTACCCAATGGACCACCTCAGTCCACGAGGAGGGCGCCTCCCCACCACATACAGATCAGTTCCGGTGCTTGGGTAACAAACACAACCACCACGAATCCTACCTCATCCGGGTGGGGGGGGGGGGGGGGGGCAGGCAGGTGGCACTTTGCCGAAGCGATGTGCCGGCTGCCTGGGACTCTCCCCGCCCGTGGTACCGATTTTGGTGAGTGCAACATCCCAGTTGCCTGACTGCACCACACCCAGATGCCAGACCAGCCGCAGGCCCGCCATTCGAGAAGGTGACTCTGAGGCTACCGCTTTATCCTCTTACTGCGCATGCGCAGCCCGAGCAGTACGGGAGCATGGGGAAGGGAGACACTGGAGCTCCTCTCAGGGCTCTTGTTCCCTTTGAGTCATGGTCCTACATGTACATCGGTACCCTTACAACGGCCCTACAATTTCTGTATGGTCCCAGTCGCCCGGCAACACAAAACAAATAATTAAAACAACACATTACAAAACACAATGCCCTCGTCGCCGTTCCGCCTTCCTGATTCACAGTCTACGAAACCAACTCACTAACCTACCATCAACAAGGTCCCAGCCCAATGGAAGAGGGCACCAATCAGGTACCCCAGTTATGCCGGTGAGCCATACGTGGCAGAACCTCCCGGGCAAATGCTTCAAGAGCCCCAGCTCCCTCCGCCGACTGCAGGATTTGGTCAACTGGCACCCCTATGAGGCCACAATTCCGCCTCTGGGTCACATACTCCGGGCAGTCTCTCAGCACATGCTCCGCCAGCTCCATCCCTCCACAGGCACATGGCTGCTTGACTGGCACCAGCCCCAGACTATGGAGCTTAGCCGCAAACAGGTCGTGCCCAACCACGAAATGGGTGAGCCCATGGGTAGGCACCAGCCACCTCATTTCCCTCCTAGCCTCGACATTAGGCAGGAACTGATGGGTCTATCTTCCAGTATCGTCACTGTCCCAGTCTGCCTGCCATGAGGTCAGCAACTCCCTTTCAAGACGGGCAATCGCTTTGGAGCGAGACAGACCAGCCCCTCTTCAAGAACCAATACTCTCAGTATCTCATAATCCTGACCCACCACTACCCGATACATCACCCATCTTCTCCATGCCTCGTAGCAAACCGGCATTACACCAGCCAGCACTGGCATGGCGCATGTAGCAGAAGTCCGATAGGCCCGATTCACCTTAACCAAGGCCCTACTGTGTGTAGATCCCAACTTCTTCCACATTGCCGGCTTAAGCCACTGAGCCCAGTCCTGTACCCCGTACAGGAGAATCCCCAGAAAAAGGCCCTTGTATATCACCATCAGCTCCCTGTAACCTATACCCCACTCGGAGCCAGCGGACCCACCCCAAAGCGCTCCTCTAGCGTCACTCCTAGATACCTGAATGAGAACTTTTTGGCAACAGAAAATACAACCAGTGATACAGTCGTAACATCACGTAGATATCGATAACTGCGTGGTATCGAAGTCTACCACCATGTTCGTATGTTCTAATAATTCTCATGGTAAATCGATATATTCGATTGTTGATGTTCCGAGATCGCTAGGTTCGCTGTGAGCGGTATTCAACCCTGACTGCGGTTACGGTACGAGCAACAACTTTTTAGCAACAGAAAAGACAACCAGTGATACAGTCATAACCTCACGTAGCTATATCGATAACTGCGTGGTCTCCACCAGTCTCAACGCCGCCATGTCATGTTCGTAGATTTTAATTATTCTCATGATAAATCGATATATTCAATTTTCGTATCGATTCGATACTATAATTATCGCAGGTTTGATGTTCCGTGATTCGCTAGGTTCGCTGTGATCGGTATTCAACCCAGACTGTGGTTACGGTCGAGTATTCACATACTTATTGATTTTGCGACTGCGATGACATCCCAGACCGTAAATAATTCATGTACGGCGAACTGCATTGAACCATCTCGGGCTCGGTCCCGGAAATTTGCGAATCCCGATACGTACAGCTGCCCTCTCCACACTTATCCGAGCACTACCATTGCTAGGAAACACCTAATTATAAACATGCATGGCTGTATGAAATCGAGTTGGATGTTCTGCGATCTTAGTTCATTTGAAGAACGATGGTGCTTTTGGATTCTGTTGAGCGGTACTTTTGTAACTTGAACAAACGCTTCAAGAATGCTTCATGAATAACTAATTAATGATTGAATTATTGAATCCCACCCATTTTTATGAAACCGTAATTCCCGGGCCGACACCAGTACTCGAGGGGGGTGGGGGGAGGGGGAGCCCGAGGGCATCTCTTGACCTCAGAAACAATGGCCTGCGCAGAAGGGGCATTTATACAGGTAAATAATAAAACGTTGTGTAATAATTTGCGGAGTTTTTGTAGGTGATAAAGCCCTTAGTTTTGGTTTATTATTTTCAATAATGAACCATTGGAATCGAGCATGAAAAAAAAATGTCTCACCCCCCCTAAAAATTTGATGGTTTACGTTTCAAGGTATGTAGAATCCAAAACTGCAATAAAAATATTTCTGTCTGTCCGCCGTACGCCGTACGCCGTACTGGCCACTTTTCTTAGTTACCATGAAACAAAATTGATGAAATTCGGGTTATAGGTTCCGGTTCGGGGTCTAGTTGGTCCTCGAAGCTCGACGTTACTGTCAGTCATCTCTGAGGGTTTCAAAATATAGGTTGAAATTTTCAGAACGCCGTAGCTCGAAAACTTTTGATAGAAGGGTATGGTTTTTTTAACGTTATTATATTTGTCTTGAGCTAAACAATTTTTTGAGACCACCCGGAGCATCGTACGTCCAGCCGTTCGTGAGCACCAAAAAGCTTCGTCAACACGATCGTGAATCAAACGGTACAAATCCGGCCCGGATATCATCACTAGGGAGCACCTGATTATAATCAAGGATGGCTGTATGAAGTCGAGTTGTTTGTTCTGCGATATTATTTCATTTGACAAGTGATGGACTATGTATTGGATTTTGTTGGTAGGTACCTACTTCTGAAACTTGAACAAACGTTGAAGTATTATTGAAGGGTAAATTATTACACAATGGCAAATTATTACACACCGGCAAATTGTTACACAACGGTAAATTATTACACAACGGTAAATTAGTACACAACGGTAAATTATTACACAATGGCTCATCTACCAAGAAGGGGCTGGATTTTGTTGATAGGTACTTTTGCAACTTGAGCAAGTGAATTATTATTGATGGGTAAATTATTTTACAATGGCAAATTATTAAACAACGGCTAATTATTACACAACGGCTCATCTACCCAGAAGGGGCTGGATTTTGTTGATAGGTACTTTTGCAACTTGAACAACCGTTGAAGTATTATTGATGGGTAAATTATTACACAATGGCAAATCATTACACAACGGCAAATTATTACACAACGGCTCATCTACCAAGAAGGGGCTGGATTTTGTTGATAGGTACTTTTGCAACTTGAACAACCGTTGAAGTATTATTGATGGGCAAATTATTACACAACGGTTCATTATTCTATCTCCGTAGAAGGGGAACCTATACAGGTAAATTATTACACAACGGTTTAGGTAGGTACCTAGTAACGAGTACGGGGTTAGGTACTAATCTACGGAGGGTCCGCGATCTACATAATAGGTGTAGAATAGTACATATGTTATATAGAAGGGTTATCTATACAGAGAGCTGTGATCTGTAACAGAAGGGTATTCTGTACAAAATAAACCGTTGTGCTGGGATGTGCAGCGGTTTTTTTTTCCCAGCGACATGAGTAGATGAATAACAAATCCATTGAAATGGCACGAAACAAGGCTAGCATGCTAGGTAATATCTACTTCATTCACATAGATACCTACTAGTACGTAACTTTACTTTCACCATTTTAGGCATTTGTGCCTAATTGCACATATGAGATATAATAATTTATACACAACATGAAGTAGGTACGTGAAGAGCAAAGCCCATCCTGGAATTATTTTTTATTTTGTTAAGTATGTAGGTGCAACTTAATGAGTTTATTATAAGCTCCAATGTATGCTATCTTGTGAAGTGAGTGTGGAAACGTGCTTGATGCAATTTTCAAATTGATAATATTGGCACCTGGATTGGCACCGCAGTATATTAAATATTATTTAACTATTGTTGTCTTTCTAGAAAATAACCAGTTAAATATTAGGCCCCCACTACATGTTACTGCGGTACTGAATTAGACCCGATTATTATTATCATTATTCCTCGGCGCAACCGTATTAGTAGAACCTGGGCCTCCGCAGACTCAGTATTTGAGACGGAGCGAACTTCCTTTGATCGGGCTATCCATGTAAAAAGGTTTCCCTTCGCTGAGGGCTGATCCGCTGGAAGGTTTCGCTTCTCGGCTTGGAGTTAATTCAAGTGATTGGAGATCTGAAACAGCCTTTACCCCCTTGTAAAGCTACCATTACCTCGCTTCCAGGATTCGCTCTTTGTTTCCTTCCATTATTGAATGAGCTCGGGGCCAGGCTCTGCGGTGTAAGTAAAGCCCAAGGCCTGTTAAATCAAATCTCGCCCCGGGCCATAGCCTTCAGGTTTAAATTGTTATTGCAGAAACATTCTCTTTGCCGAGGAGTTCTCAATGGCTATCGTACAAATTAGTAATTACCTAGATTTACGTCTACCCAAGGGCTTTTCCATATTTTTCTTTGAAAAAGCCCTTGGGAAGACGCAAGTATAGGAAATATATACGGGAAATATATTTATATGCGGCACCACTTGGCAAATTGTACTCGGTAACTAGGAACTCGGTAAGTGGAAAAATGTTATGAAAGGCTATGAAAACTCGACTTTATGGGATAACTCCCACTAACAGACGTTGATTCTGCAGAACTACAAATTTGTTAACCTAGTAATTTCAGAAGGATCTGAGTCTCACAATAAAAAGCGAGTCAACAATACGGTGGTTGGGCAAGTTCAGTATCCCCCTCTCCAAAACATGGAGAGAATCCTAAAAACGCTGAAAAGTCCTTGTCACATGGGTTTATTATTCTATTGGGCATACGTCCAGAAATTTTGGCAGTTCATTTATTGTTTCTTTCATGTGAAATAATATTGAATGGTTTCTGATGGTTTCCACCAATTTTGGCTCCCAAAACACAAATTAAGTACGCTCCTTTTTTTTTTTTTTTCAAATTATCTCTGATCATTGGTGGTGTCATTTAATAATCTTGATCCACGTGTTGACACTTTTTCTAGTGTAATTATAAAAACTGATGGTGATTTCAGACGATTTCGCAGGTTTTTGACTCATACAAAATCAATTTTGGGAGCTGAACATCTCGTACAACCTCAATTTTCCACTCCTTGGCCAAAATCGACCTCATATTCGATCTTCTCGTCCCCAAAAACATGGAAAACGATTCCTCAAAAGCTCATGTTACTAAAACACAAAAAGTACCTATTTTTAGACACATTTTCACTCATAACACCCCTGGGTGTATTCCGATCCAGCTGCAAAGTTTCGGAACACAACTAGGGCCCAAATGGAGCATGTGTGCGAAAGAACGAATTTTTTAGACCGAAAATGCGGCCGGTATGCGTGATACGGCGGACGGCGGAAGGACATTGCATTTTTGGAATCTACGCACCTTGAAACGGAAAAGAGAAAATTTTGAGGGGGTGTTATAAAAATTTTTTGCTGAGCGAATACATAGGTGTATTATTCGCGGAATAATAAACCAAAACTGTGATCCAGCCCATTGTATGATATCTCAAACTTGCAAGAAGTTAACGGAAGTTGATGTTGTATAGGAACACATCTTAGTTTTTATATATTATATACCTCTTCTTCCTGCGAATAAATTGGAACATTAATGAACGTGTTCATATTTGCAAAATTCAAACTTGAAACATGTCAATACAGAAGAGGTGTATGCGTCCGATCCATACTAAGTGATAAGAAGGCTTCAGCATCCTTGGATGACTCTGAAGGAAAATAGGTAGCACCGCATCGTTGACAAAATTTAACGAAGAATGCACTGAGTATTATTAACAATATGTTTCCCTTCTTTTAATGTTATTTGGTTGGTTCCATCCAGAGACCGCCAGCCAGACCAGCTCAAGCGGCCACTTTGCCGCCAGTGCAGCCTCCACCTGTAGCTCCACCTCCGCCGCCGCCTCCCAACCGTCCCAGTACTCCACCTAACGTCGACACTCGCCCTGGAGCTCTCAGTCAACTCTTTGTCGTCCGTGTGATTGTTAACCCTTGAAATACGAATTAATACTGTACCGCGTGGTAAGGTTTGGTGTGCAAGTCGTCTGCTGCATATCTAATTCACTCAGTTAACACAGTGACTTTACCTATTTGATTATCAAGTCGGCGAGAGTTCAACAAACAAACAAATAACATTACAATTGAAACTCAACAAACCCTACTATACTGTAGGGAACTCTGTAGGGAATTATAATGTGGAAGATTGTATATTTACGTTGAAACAAACGAAGACGGCAGCAGGTACCAGCCGATACAATATATTCGAATACACTTTTGAAAGGTAGTGAAATATACGCCCTTGAATCTAGAAACTTGATGATGAAGTAGTCGGAGCTCGAATTATATACCGACGAACACTGAAGAGATGCTTGGGCATCAGATCAATGCATTCCTAGTTATAAAAATAATGGAAGGGAGGGATGGAAGTAGGAGTGTAACTTCTAAGCTGAACAGTTGATTCTTTATAAGAATAAAGAAGTAAATGATATTGCGGAAATAAACTATACCTATTCATTTATTCATTCAATGGAAGGAACACAGCTACCTACTTCAAGTAATAGTAAGTATTATACAGGGTGGTGCCTAATATTGTTCCGATTTTGGTTTATTATTTTCAATAATGAGCCTTTGGAATCGAGCATGAAAAAAAAAGTTTAACCCCCCCCGCTCTCTAAATTTGATGGTTTCCGTTTCAAGGTATTTAATTCATTTTCAAATTGTTATGGAAAACTGAGAAATTGGATTTCAAATATGTTCAAGGCAAAAAATTAACAAATCATTAATTCGGGAGATAGTCATAAATTTCCATTTGATACATAAGATTACCTAGATTTTTTGCCTTGAAAAATGTTGAATTCATATCATTTACTCAACTGTCCGTAAAACTTCTGCCATTTGTGTAAAATCAAGTTATCTGCTTACATTAAAATTCCAGTCTGGTTTCATTCGACGAAGAATCTAATATTGATTATAAATTGCCTATTAGGAGGTAGGTATATTGGCAGGCCAATTTACCTGCAGCCTATGACCGAACAGTATGCACGGATATCTGAAACGGCTTTGTAATGAGTTAGTATTTTTGTATTCCATCACTGTCCGTGATGTCCTGTGTTTGATAGGAAATGTAAATGTTTAGCAGCGATTCCGTTTACCCATTAACTCGAATTGACCGGAATCCGAAATAGTTCCAGGAACCTTCGGTTGAAATAAAAAGGTGGGCATCACGGTACATAAATTTATATTTCAGTCCCTTCGGACTGCGACCTCATTAAATCGGGATGAAGTGTAATCAAGAGAGTGGACCTTGAATAATTCAGCCAACAGCAGTTACCCAATGTACACACACCTATTCTATAATTTACCGGACTGTAAGAAACTCACTCCCCTCTTCCCCTTTCATGGGCCCCTTTCATCCTTTCTAGATTGCTAGGATTGTTTGCTTAGGCCAGCCACCCTGTAAATTCAGTGTAAATAAAGTGAACTTTACTCGTGCAGGTCAGAAGACTTTTTCTCTTTCCATCTGTGGCAAATTGTTATGGATCATTCCGTCGTACATCATGTTTGTTGGCTTGAAAGAGAATCCTTTGAATTGGTTCTTAAAAGTAGCAAACGACGCGTACCTAAACGCAAGAGGCCAGAATCTAAAAATGTTCACATTCCTCAAACATTTTTGATGAATTTCGGGACCACGAGTAATCAATCGACAAAGAAAGAATCAGTCACAAAGAAAGAAAGATGAGCCGTGAGAATTTCCATTGTTACTACCGTAAAGCTACTTGTATAAGTACAGTCGAGATGTAATATCGAAGCACTGAAACTTAGAAGGATCCCAGTGTGGCTGTAATCTACAGTAATGCAGGAGTCTGTTGCGATAACTACACCTTGTAAGTGGAGGTAAGGTATGTAAATTTATAAGATAAAAATAATCTGGGATTTGCCCCTTTTTGCTAACGTACCTTGTCAAATGGATCTCAAAGGAATGATTACTTATAAAAGTAGTTTATTACGGAATGTATATCATATGAAATAAATGGGCTATTAGTGCGCACTCGGCTATTTATGAGACTTGAGATGAAATGGAATTTGGAAAGCGTCTTCAGTTACCTTGAATCTTCTGATACTTTTTCTACAACAATAAGAAAAAGAGGAGGAAACACCAAATTTAGCTCAGGGAAAGTCATGAAATGAGACCCCGGAGCAATGCAATAAGATTCTTTGATGAAAAACTAATTCGAGAGACGAGTTTTAGCTCGTAGTGGAGAGAACAAGCGATGAAAGGAACGAAAAATTCTGATTAAATAGCTATCGAAAGTGAATTTCTGTTTACTCAACACGATGCTGTCTATTCCCACTTCCTCCAGTCGGTTTTTCGTAGGAAACTCCCCATTTAGATTAACCGGATTTGAACCAGGAAGTTGCGAATCGGAGCCTGCGTTGGGATTAGAAAAGAATCAAATTTGTATGTTTCTCATATCTTAGTTTTTAATTATCGTTGTAAAAACAACAACTTCGAAATTAAACCAAAAACATATTAAAACAAGTTAAAACAAGCTCGCTCCGAAATATAACCCAGCTTTTAATTACGAAAAAGACTGTCGCGGAAGAATTTTCAGTGACTTTCCAAGCAGTTTTTCACTTAATTTCTTGCATTGGTTTGTTGAACCTAAACTCATCGTGGGGCGTGCTGGTGTCCGAGCGGTTCGTTTACATTTTAGATGGTAGAAATGGGAGTACGGCTGAGGTCTTCAGTTCTAACGCGATTCGTCCTATCCCAGAATGGGGTGACAATGGGCGAAATATTGTTCTGAACAATTGCTGATCTGTGGATGAGGCAGTCAGATGTGAAGATCAAGTTGGGAATGGATGGATGATGCTCATTATACTTTTCTTCTTCCACTTTACTGGCCATCGAGCAGGCGATTACCGTCACTGTGATCTGAACTTTTAAAAAAAAGAAGCGTTGCCGTAGGGGGCTTCTAGCCGCCAGAGGTTTGTGTTCATGACGGTAGCTACGTTTATTGTCGAATGAAATCTGGGGGACACCCCCAGACCCCCGGATTATAACAGTTTAGATCAAGGATCAAAGCAAGGAAACATGGAATATGTTTTTCGAATAGGTACATGATAACAGAGGATATGGAGATATGTAGAAAAACGTCTGCCAATTCGAATAGGCACTATAGCTTCCTCACTTGAATCACATGAACGTATAGACTAGTTGGGTGGGTTCGTTATGATACGGGACCATCTGCGATCCAACCCGTGTGTACCCTCAAAACTTCATCTCTCTACGACTATTTTTCGCGTAGTTAGAAGCGTTATAAGGAAACGGTCAACATTTCATGTTTGCGCATACGCAGATGGAAATTATAGCAAGACTCCAATGAAGTTCATGTGGAACTATCAAAGTATTATACTGATCGACCCTCCAAATGTGAACTCATTTCAACGATAATTAAGGTAGTTACGGGCACTCCAAGTATTCGACGTTTGCGCATGCGCAGACTAAACGACTTTTATGATTTTGGAAAGGGACAATCTGCGATCCAACCCGCGTATACCCTCCGAATTGCAGCTCTCTACGACTATTTATCGCGTAGTTAAAAGCGTTACAAGGAAATGGTCAACATTTCATGTTCGCGCATGCGTAGATCAAAGTTACAATACGGTGCCAATGAAATTAATTTGATACCACCAAAGTATTATTCCTGACCGACCCTCCAAGTTTGAACTCATTTCAACGATATTCTGGGTAGTTATGGGTGTTCCAATTATTTCACGTTTGCGCATGCGCAGACGAAAGTTGCGGCAATTTTTCAATTATTTTGGTATGGGTCCATCTGTGACTCAACCCGCACCTACTCTCGAAATTTCAGCCCACTTCGACCATTATTTCGGGTAGTTATGAGCGTTACAAGGAATTACCACAGACAGACAGACAGACACGGAACCAAATATGTTCCTCGATGTCTGAAACGGAAAATGGTAGTGGAAATTTTCATTTTGGAGGACATTAGCTTTTTTTACTCAATCAAGAATCCAAGGCTTCCCTGCCTTCGGTAGTGAGGAAGCAAAAAACGTCGTGGGATTTCCAAGCCTCGGGCCTGCGACCTAACGCAATGTCATGTAATACACTTCGTCAGCTGCATACAACGTTTTTCGAGTAGGTAGAACCCCCTCGGCAGTTTTCGGCTCCTCGTGTGGTATGGCGGGGGGGGGGGGGGATGAGTGGGGCAGAGGGAGAACTGTGCGGGCGGCGGGGAGGGGAGTTTACGCGGACTCAGACGGGACGCTCTTCAGCCTGGTTTACTCCTGTAAGACCATGTTCCATGTTAAAAAAAAAATACCTACTGCATTTTCCAATACCCATTGTATTATTCAATACCCTCCAAACCATCTTGCTCCCCTCTATCAGGGATTTCGATGATTTCGCTCAAGCTTGCCCCTGGCTAGTACCAGGTCTTGTGACGCCAGGTTGAAAAGGGTTGTCCCGAGTCCGCCTCCTTGGTGAACATCCTAACGGTAAGGTCCTCCCAACTATTTCGAGTCTGATATCGCAACGTTTCCCTAAGTTACAACATTCGGAGGCAATCCACATCGAACGGGTCAGCTTGAAATTTATCACGATAAAGTCAAAACCGGGGGTGGACCCGACGTCAAATTGGCTCCGTGAAGGCGGGCTATGTAAATACAAATAAAGTAGTTTAAAAATATATCGCCCGACCCTAATGGTCACGACTTAGCACATCGGGATGCTACCCAGACTGTTTTCACACCCGGGCGATGGGGATCGCAGATGATTTAACACCAAATAAAGCCGCTGAAGTGTAAAGTTATTATTCCACGAAGCTGAGCTATTGATTCCCGTCCCTCCCTCCTCCTGTCACCCCTAATGTAATTTATTAAATCCAACCAATTGAGCGGAAAATTGAGTTGTAATCCTACGAAAACCCATTGGTAGAAGTGGTGCGAGGAAGGGACGAGCAGGGTTCCTGAAGGACCGGTGGTAGGGGTGATCGTTCAACGCTTCGGCAACTTCTCGCTTATTACCTTCTCTCCTTCGGTCGTATTCTGTTTATCCATCGGGCCGGTGGTGTCCCAGGAAATTTCGTTGTCTGACGTTCAATATAGAGCCAATATGACGAGAATATTTCACGAAGTTTCTGTCAACTTCTTTCCAACTTAATTTTATGAGAAAGATGCCGTAGGTGAAAGGCGTACCAAGTAGCTTATTCGTTCAATACACAGGTGTTTCTTTTCAGGCACAACTCAACTACGCTCGCTCGCTCATCCAAGTGGGCGTGTACTTGTGTAGATCACTGTCAGTCCCACTGGAGTTTAGTTCACCTCTACTGGGCCACTACAGTAAAGTAACTGTGGCGCAGTAGGGATACGAACTTCCTTCTCACAATTTTGATTTATCGTCTTCAATAATGAACCTTTGGAATCGAGCATGAAAAAACAAATGTTAGCCACCTCAACATCTGATAGTTTCCGTTTCAAAGTACTTAGAATACGAAAATGGAATAAAACAATTTCTCTCCGTCCGCCGCACGCTGTATTTCGCACTTAGTTACCTTCACGAACCTAATTAATGAAATTTGGTTTGTATGTCCCGTTTGGGGTCTAGTTGGTCCGCCAAGCACGGCGTTACTGTCAATCATCTCCAAGGGGTAAAAATAGGGGTTGAAATTTTCAGAACGTCTTAGCTCGAAAACATTCAATAGATGAGTATGGGTTTTGGTTTATTATTTCAATAATGAACCTTTGGAATCGAGCATGAAACCGTACGCCGTACGGAGCAGTTTACTTAGTTAGGTACCATGAAAAAAAAAGAAAAAAAATTGATGAAATTCGGGTTATAGGTTCCGTTCGGGGTCTAGTTGGTCCTCGAAGCTTTGCGTTACTGTGAGTGTGAGTCATCTCTAAGGGGTTAAAAATAGGGGTTGAAATTTTCAGAACGCCGTATCTCGAAAACTTTATATAGAAGGGTATGGTTTTTTGTACGTTATTAAATTTTTCTTGAGCTAAACAATTTTTTGAGACCACCCGGAGCATTATACGACCAGCCGTTCGTGTGCACCAAAAAGCTTCGTCAACAGGATCATGAATCAAACGGTTTAAATCCGGCCCGGATATCATCACTGGGGAGCACCTGATTATACTCAAGGATGGCTGTATGAGGTCGAGTTGGTTGTTCTGTGTTATTATTTCATTTGATAAGTGATGGACTATTGGATTTGGTTGGTAGGCACTTCTGAAACTTGAACCAACGTTGTAGTATTATTGATGGGTAAATTATTACACAATGGTGAATTATTACAAAAGGGCAAATTAGTAAACAACGGTAAATTATTACAAAACTGTAAATTATTACACAACGGTAAATTATTACACAAGGGTAAATTATTACACAACGGTTCATCTACCAAGAAGGGGCTGGATTTTGATGATCGGTACTTTGAAGTATTATTGATCCGTTGAAGTATTATTGATGGGCATGTTATTACACAACGGTTCATTATTATACTTGACCACGAGGGTAGGTATTGACCACAGAAAACAGTGATCTACGCAGAAGGGGCATCTATTTCACTCCACATCAACAATTTTCCTTTAGAACTTCATTATCTGCGTTTCTTTTTGCTTTTTAGTTACTGTTTGTCATCGACAGAATTATTTTAGCAACATTTAACTCGTGATTTAGGTAGGTACCTAGTAACGAGTACGGGGTTAGGTACTAACCTACGGAGGGTCTGCGATCTACATAATCACAGAGAGCTACAGAGAGCTGTGATCTGTAACAGAAGGGTATTCTGTACAAAATAATACACCGTTGCGCAGGGATTTGCAACGTTTTTTACGTTTTCAAACTTCTTGAACTAAAGAATTTTTGAGACCACCCAGAGCATTGTCCGTCTAGCCGTTCATTTGCACCGGAAAGCTTCGTCAACATGATCGCGAATGAAACGGTATAAATCCGGCCCAGACGTCAGTGCTAGGGAACACCTGATTATAATCACGGAAATCGATTTGGTTGTTCTGTGATATTATTTCATTTGAATAATGCGGGTTATTTTGGATTTTGTTGATTTTGTTGGTAATTTTCCAACTTGGAACAAACGTTATGCTTCATGAATAACAACAAATAATTAAATAAGTACAGATTTCTTGAATCCACCGAATATTCATGAAACTATCATTCGCCGGCCGGCTCTAACACCCGATTTTTGACTTCCCTGGGTGAGGGGGAGGTGGGGGGGAGCTCGAA
This sequence comes from Leptopterna dolabrata, assembly GCA_954871275.1. NCBI lineage: Eukaryota > Metazoa > Arthropoda > Insecta > Hemiptera > Miridae > Leptopterna > Leptopterna dolabrata. The sequence goes on along the minus strand of OX940977.1, from coordinate 9,805,328 downwards.
GGTATTGATCAAATAAAACATTGATCTGCACAGAAGGGGCATGTATAGGTAAATAATAAAATTTTATAATATCTTGCAGCGTTTTTCTCTTACTGTGGACTGGTCAATCACACTAATGAATCTTACAACAACAACAAACTGTAAAGTTTTGGTGGAGCTTTTGCCTCAATTAGTTTTCGGTAATTAGGTATTTTCACGTAGTTAACATAATATGTATTTATGACTGGAGAACGGAAAACCTTTTGTAATTCAATGAAGGCTAAGTAGAAAAAAAGTAGGATGTATATTATAATAATAAGTAGGAGTTTCTTTTGTAAGGAACTACTTAGGATTGTTGTCTGACAACAATGTGTCGGAAAGGAAATTGGGAGAGAGGCGGAACCATTAGCGGAATGAAGCTTGCTCAAAGACTACTGTTACTTGGAAGTAATATTTTGTGCGTCCAAGCCCATTTTCCCCAGAACGAATTCAAAAAGGTGACATCAAAAAACAGTTCCAGAGGGCTGAGCGGTGCTGGAAGTGACTGCAAGGGAGTGTTATCCCCCGTTCAATTTAAAGTTTGTTCCGACGGGATATAGTTAGGTTGGGTCACGAGATGGGGTGTCAAGAAACAATTCTCTTACTTCTCACCGAGCCGCGCCAAGTTCGCTTAAATAGGACCTTTACTTTCCTATGGCGGAAAAACTCCTCGAGTACGGACCTTTCTGACCCAACTCGCAGCGTACGCGAAGTGAGTTCACGGAGAAGTTATAAAATCAAGTTACTTGATACCTCAAATGGAAACGAAGTGAGAGTCGCAGAATAAAAACGGAGCTATTGAAAGGTTGCCTGTTTCCACTAATACACGAAAAGTGCACTGTTATACTGGTTTCGGTGATCAAACAATCGTCAGTAACAAACATTAACTCAGTAACAATAACAATAAGTTATTCTTTGTTACTGACGATTGTTTGATCACCTAAACCGGTATAACAGTGTATTTTTCGTGTATTAGTGGAAATGGACAACCTTTCAATAACTCCGTTTTGGTTTATTATTTTCAATAATGAACCACTGGAATCGAGCATGAAAAAAATTTCTACCCCCCCCCCCCCCCCCCCCACAACAAAATTTGATGGTTTACGTTTAAAGGTATGTAGAATCCGAAAATGCAATAAAAATATTTCTGTCTGTCAGCCGAACGCCGTACACCGTACTGGCCACTTTTCTTGGTTACAATGAATAAAAATTGATGAAATTCGGGTTATAGGTTCCGTTTGGGGTCTAGTTGGTCCTCGAAGCTCGGCGCTACTGTCAGTCATCTTAAGGGGTTCAAAATAGGGGTTGAAAGTTTCAGAACGCCGTAGCTCGAAAACTTTCAATTGCAGGGTACGGTTTTTTTTACGTTATTAAATTTTTCTTGAGCTAAACAATTTTTTGAGACCACCCGGAGCATCGTACGACCAGCCGTTCGTGTACATCAAAAAGCTTCGTCAACACGATCGTGAATCAAACGGTACAAATCCGGCCCGGATATCATCACTAGGGAGCACCTGATTTTAATCAAGGATGGCTGCATGAAGTCGAGTTGGTTGTTCTGCGATATTATTTCATTTGAGAAGTGATGGACTATTGGATTTTTTTGGTAGGTACTTGTGAAACTTGAACAAACTTTGAAGTATTATTGATGGCTAATTTATTGCACAATTGTAAATTATTACACAACGGCAAATTACTACACAACGGTAAATTATTACATAACGGTAAATTGTTACACAACGGTAAATTATTACAGAACGGTAAATTATTACACAACGGTTCATCTACCAAGAAGGGGCTGGATTTTGTTGATCGGTACTTTTGCAACTTGACCAACCGTTGAATTATTGTTGATGGGCAAGTTATTACACAACGGTTCATTATACTTGATCAGAGGGTAGGTACTGACCACAGAAAACAGTGATCTACGCAGAAGGGGCATCTATTTCACTCCACATCAACAATTTTCCTTCAGAACTTCATTATCTGGGTTTCTTTTTGCCATTTTAGTAACTGTTTGTCATCGAAAGATTATTTTAGCAACATTTAACTCGTGATTTAGGTAGGTACCTAGTGACGAGTACGGGGTTAGGTACTAACCTACGGAGGGTCTGCGATATACACAATATGTATAGAATAGTACCTACATATATCATGATATACAGACGGGTTATCTATACAGAGAGCTGTGATCTGTAACAGAAGGGTATTCAGTACAAAATAATGAACCGTTGTGCAGGGGTTTGCAGCGTTTTTATTATCGGAAATTCATCGCCAGTGGTTTAGTTCGTGTGTGCCTACCAGTTCTTTCCGTTTTCCATTACTGACATCCCATGTATGATGGGAAGTTTTGCAAATAAATGTTCTTGATTGGGTAGTTCACGCGAGAAAACCAGTTTGGCGAAGCATTTAGGATGGTCCTTATCGTTGATGCCAGCCACCCAGCAAGAAATCTCTTTCTAGATGATAGCATTAATATATGCTAATGGTGGATGACATATTAGGCAATTAATGTATTTATTTTCTTTTGGTTGAAACAACAACAACTTTTCTGTTGAAACAAACAAATAAACGCTGCAAATAATTACACGAAGGTTTAGCATTTTCCTCTTAAGATCTATACATTCTGGATTCCTACTCAATTTCTCACGAGACAATTGCCCGATTTTGCTCAAATTCGATTGGTAGTTGGGGTGTAGCTTCTAGATGGTCCCCTATGAATTTCAAAACTCTTGGATCATCGGTATAACCGTTGCGAACGCTCATACGCAAAACTCGGAGTACTCAATTTCTCATGAATCTATGACAAGATTTTCATGAAATTTTGCTGCAGGAAAAGGTCTTTTCATTTTTTACAACAACATGTTGTAGTTGATGCAAAACAACAAATAACTGTAGATAGAATTCTTTAATCCACCGCATATTCGTAAACATAATTGTACTGGCATACTTCGAAATTGTGTTATGGCCCGGCCGGCTCCAGTGGTACTCGATTCAGGGCTTTCCTGGAGGAAGCACGAGAAATATATACAGCAGTGGTTTTCAAATTGGGGGGGCTCGAGTGATTTTCAGGGAGGGGCGTGTAGACCTCCGTTCAGATGAAGGTTATTGAGACTCGAATTTAAACACATATCTAGTGTTTTCAATAGTCTGTGTATAAGACAGACCTTCGATCGATGTTTGACGGTCGATGTTTGATGTTGGTTGTCATCAAGACAAAAATCAGAAATCGTCTGGACGTCGAATTTGATTTAAAATGTTCACTCTCAACATTGCAGCCCGATATCAAGATGAGCCGGTACCATCCATCACACTAGTTTTCGTACGTCTGTCGTTCTTATTTTGTGAAATAAATTCAGTAGGTAGTTTATTTTTATTAATAATTTTGTTTGTATATATATATAAGATTAAATTCAGTAAAAACTATATAAATTGCTAGGGAACGATATTTTTTTCTCCTATTTGTTAACACAAATACCTTGGTTTGAGAATTTTGGAGGAGGACTGATGGAAGGGGGGCGCCAAGATGCCTCGTCGCAAGGGGGGCGGAACCCAAAACAGTTTGAAAACCACTGATATACAGAGAAATAATAAACCGTTGTGTAATAATTTGCAGCGTTTTTCGGTTTTTGTTCTTTTACCTTCACATTTTTATTTATTTTTTTTTTCCTAACCCTGGATTTAACCTCATTGTGTATTTCGGCATAAATATATCACTTTTAAAACAAATATCACTTCGGGTTTGAAGCAGCAGCATTATACTGACACTTTTTAGATGTAGTATGATTATTCATATAATATATTACTATGTACTAACGAGGCAGATACTTTTTTATTAGATCCCAGGGGAACTTATTACTGGAACGCTAAGACATTACCTACTTGTTAAGTATGTAACGTTTAGTCCCTGTAGGCTTCACATTATCAAATTCTCAGAGGTGGCGAGCAAACAGTATTCATGGTCGCTTCGAGTTTTTCGGTTTTCTTGCCGGGCGGGACTCTCTCGGCTCCCTAGTCGGGTAAGCACATGCAAGATTTTCAGAGCTTGTATTGATGTCCGCCCGAGACGAGAACCACAGAAGCCGCGAACTTTTATCCCAAACTGGGATACAAATATCGCCCTAGCCCGCTCGGACACCCTGACCCCTTTACTTTCATGTACCTGTACAGCAGATACAATACCAGCTGATGTACCTACGGGTATTTTGGGACCTAGAAACCCAAGCGCGCTCATAGAACGAGTTTGGAATGGAGTCTCCTCCGCCAGCACCCGGAAGGAAAGCGACTCTACTAAGGGGCGTCGCTTGGGAAACTTTAGAAACGACGGTCGGACAACTTGAGTTATATGATATCATGTTCTCCCGCGTCATATTAATTTTAATATTCTGTTTCACCATCCATCACTCTCGCAACAACCACCTGCTACCGCCCTCCAATCATATTACTCTCATCCCATCCCGGTCCTGTGCCCTTCATCTCTTCTCTTTGCTAGCCAGATCAATCCTTTTAAACCCCGTCCGCGGGCATCTGCTATATTGGCTGGCTTAGAAGCACCATCACAATTATTATTGCAATCAGTTTAATGGATGCTTGAGACCTGGGCGCGGTGTTCTGATTCTCTCTACAATAGCTTTGTAGACAGTATCACCTTGGAAAGGCACAATCAACAACAGCTTCTACCCTGCGCATTATTCGCCCTAAGACAACAGATTTTAATTACCACTGCATATTATGAACCGTTAGTTAAATTAGCATCAACGTTCCTATTTCCATGATTAGATAGATCGATAGGTAGATAGATAAGGTAGGTTTTTATTTGTACAACTTTACGGCCATTAAAAGACGTTGACATCGAAATACCAATAGACAAGTAGACAATATAAGATAAATATAGTATTTTAAGAAGAACGGTATATACATTGCTGGATACCACCTACTGATACTGGAAATAATAAATAAAAGAGAGAGACAGTGCAGCCCAGAGATTGGTCTTTCCAAGATTGTCTGGTTTACATGAAACCGTCTCACTACTGAAAGGCAATGCACGTCCAGCAGTTCGTGTGCACCAAAAAGCTTCATCAACACGATCGTGAATCAAACGGTATAGATCCGGCCCGGATATCATCACTAGGGAGCACCTGATTATAATCAAGGATGGCTGTATGAAGTCGAGTTGGTTGTTCTGCGATATTATTGCATTTGACAAGTGATGGACTATTGGATTGTGTTAGTAGGTACTTCTGAAACTTGAACAAACTTTGAAGTATTATTGTTGGGTAAATTATTACACAATGGTAAATTATTACGCAACGGCAAATTATTACAAAACGGTAAATTATTACGCAACGGCAAATTATTACAAAACGGTAAATTATTACACAACGGTTCATCTACCAAGAAGGGGCTGGATTTTGTTGATCGGTACTTTTGCAACTTGAACAACCGTTGAAGTATTATTGATGCTGTCGTGAGTCCCTCCCGGGAACACTCCTATCATATTAAGTTCTCACCAATATCCAAACGCCAAACTAAAGCTCCGTGAATAAAGATATGAGTGGGGATAGGCGACAGAACCCAGGGTTACTCAACCTGAGGCCCCACTACCAGCTCCCAGCAAGGAGCTGGAGGGAGAGGCCCCCAAGTACTATATAACCCCGGATCCTGGCGCTCAAGCTTCATTCGACACTTCCTCTAACCAGCTCTCTCTTCTCTCTCTTACCTTACCTCCCAGATGATCGGTTGAATACAGCCGCCTGGGAATTTCACCTCCTCTCTCCTCTCTCCTCCTTCCCCCCTTGTCTAGATGATCGGTTGAATACAGCCGCCTAGACAAGGGACCTCTCCTTTCCTCTCCTTCACCTAGATGAACGGTTGACTACAGCCGCCTAGGTGAAATTCCCTCATCCACCTCTCTCTCCTCCAAAGTCGTAGATGTTCGGTTGATTACAGCCGCCTGCGACTTTTCCTCACCTTCCTTCCACACCACCTCTCTCTCCTCCAAAAGTCGTAGATGTTCGGTTGACTACAGCCGCCTGCGACTTTTCCTCCTTTTCTATCCTCTACCTAAATTCACTCACTCACCTTCCTTCCACGCCACCGTGATGAGAATTTTAAATTCATCACAGTGGTGAACCCGACGTTCACCCAACCTTCTTCCTTCCCACCTTCCCACCCCATGTGTCGCCCCAGTCAAACAGTTCGGTGTCCCGCATTTTAAATCAATTTAAAATTCACAAAGTTCAGTAATTTTTGCAATTTTGGCCCACCCTCAACCGCACGGAGATCAACTCTCAACATTCAACTCCAACGCTCAACTCAACCACCGCTCCCGCCGATATTGCAAATTTCAAAATTCAAAACCACGCCAAATTTTTGAATTTTAATTACAGAAATGGACCCGAACTCCCCGACGCCGCCGCTCCTGCGACCAGCCACACTGCAGCCGCCCGCCGCTGCGACATCCGACGCATCGGCCGACAACCCTTTCTCCACGCTCTCCCCGCCCACCTCTGCGTCACCAGACGCCGCCGCCGCCGCCGCCGCTACAGCCGCAGCCGCCGCCAACGTCATGACGGCGTCCGCTGCGTTCCCTCTGTCGCTGCCCCCCTTCTACACGCACGACCCGGCGCTCTGGTTTTTTCAAGTTGACGCAGCGTTTTCGGCCGCCAACATCCGCAGCCAGAAAACTCGGTATTCCCGAATAATCTCGTTACTGCCCTACGAGATCCTGCTGCAGACCTCTGACATCTCCCCCGACGCCGCCGCTGCGTACGACGACCTCCGCAGCCGCCTCATCAGCACCTACCAGCCGTCGAAGATCGCCCGAGTCGCCGCCCTCTCCCAACCTCAACACCTCGGCGACCAGAAGCCCTCCCACCTCTACCGACGGCTGCGACACCAGCTGCAGGGTATTATGACCACCGACATTGCCCGCACGTTCTGGTTACGTGCCCTTCCCCACCCCGTCCAGATGGCCCTAGCCAGCCATCTCGACGGCCCCGACGAACCCCTCCTACGGCTCGCAGACACTCTACACGACTTGGCCGCTGCGGCCACCGTCGGTGAGGTGCGCACACCGCGCTACCCCCCGCCGTTCCGGGACCGCACACAATCCCGGGACCGCGGCCGCGCACCCTCCCTCAACGAACGTCGAGCCCCGTCGGCGGATCGCCGACGCGACTCGTCCGCCGACCGCCGCAGCCGGCGCTCACCCGAGCGCCGCAACGCATCCCCTCCCCGCCAACGCAGAGGACGGTCCCCAGCAGCATCCAAACCGGCCCGCCCCACCACAACCAACTACCTCCCTGCGGACCCCCCCCACCGTTGTTTCTATCATGTAAACTTCGGTGGGGAGGCCCGCAAGTGCCAACCCCCCTGCTCCTTCGCCCCTAAGCAGGGAAACGCAGCCGCCCGCCGGTAAATCCGGCGGGCCCCCCTCCTCGCCAACACGGGGGGGACCATGCACATACCCCCCCCGCCCGCATTCACACAACCACCACCACCAAGCCTCGCTACCCCTCCTACGCCGCCGCCACGGCTGCCAACCTTCCGGCCGCGCCTGCAGCGCCGCCGACAAATCCACCCCACCACAAACGAAACAACCCCTCCACGCCCGCCACCAGGGCAACCAACACTCCGGCCGCCACTCACGCCGCCGCATCCGCTTCCCCACCACGAAACGTCACCTCCCCGCCCGCCAACAGGGCAGACACCCTCCCGGCCGCCACTCACGCCGCCGCACCCGTTCCCCCACCACGGAACGTAACCTCCCCGCCCGCCTCCAGGGCACAACCCCCTCCAGCCACCACCCAACCCGGGGAGAAGCCGAAACCTACCCCTTCCAAACCGGCCAAACCTCCCAACAACCCACCCCGCGTCTCCTTCGCGGAGGACCTGCCACCACCATCACACATCCCTACCTCCACCATCAAACAGAACGCCCTACCGACCCACCAGCGACTTTTCCTGCGCTGCGGGAAAACTAATGTCCCTTTCCTGGTGGACACGGGGGCGGCGCTGTCCATCTTCCCTAACAACATCCTCCGTCGTCAGGCGCGCTGCTACCGGCAGCTTCTCTACGCCGCCAACGGTACCACCATCCCCTCGTACGGGACGTACCGCTCCTCAGTTCACATGAGCGGGCTCGCGTACGAGTGGGAGTTTACCGTGGCGGACGTGGAGAAGGCGATCCTGGGGGCCGATTTTCTAGCCTATTTCGGTCTCCAGGTCGACGTCCGAAACGCGCGCCTGATCGACCCCGCCACCAAAAAACCCATACCCGGCTTCATCCACGCAATCAACCACCCCCCCACACAGTTCGAACGCCTCCTCCTCAACTACCGTCCCCAGCGCCGCCCCTCTGCACACATCTCCACTGTCCAGCACCACATCGAGACCACAGGACCACCCATCACCGCCAAAGCCCGCCGCCTACACCCCCTGCAGTTGTCGAAGACCCGCCAACACTTCGACAAACTCATCGCCGACGGTATCATACGCCCCTCAAAATCCCCTTGGGCTTCTCCACTCCACATCGTACAGAAGCCCAATGGGGATATCCGCCCCTGCGGGGACTACCGTCGGCTCAACTCAAAAACTACACCAGACCTCTATAATGTTCCCCACCTGCGTGACTTTTCGTCACATCTCCATGGCGCCACTATCTTTTCCACCCTTGATATTTCGCGAGCGTTCCACCACATCAACATCCACCCCCCCGACGTCCCGAAAACCGCTATAATTACCCCGTTCGGGTTATTCGAATATGTGAAGATGGGCTTCGGATTACGGAACGCCGCGCAAACTTGGCAGCGCTATATGGATAGTATCTTGCGAGGCCTGCCTTTCGTATTTTGTTTTCTCGACGATATACTGATCGCCTCCAAGACCCCCGAAGAACACCTCAACCACCTACAGCAAGTCCTCAACATCTTCTCCACCGAAGGTCTCCTGGTCAACACAGACAAATGTGTCCTCGGCCAACCCTCCGTCCGCTGCCTCGGCCACCAAGTATCCTCGGACGGCATCACACCCCTCCCCGACAAGGTCCACGCAATTCTTGACTTCCCAGAACCCCGCACGGTCACCGAGCTCCGCCGCTTCCTGGGTATGTTAAATTTTTACCGTAGACACATAAAACACGCCGCCCAACATCAACAGCCACTCATACACGCCATTCCCCAACCCTCCAAGAAAAATGATAACCGCCCCATCACCTGGACCCCCCAACTTTCCGCCGCGTTCAAAATTTGTAAACAGGACCTAGTAGACGCCGCTCTATTGGCCCACCCCGACCCTCACGCTCCCCTCTCCATCACTACCGATGCGTCCGATTGGGCCATCGGGGCAGTGCTCCAACAGCACACCGGCGCCACCCCCCAACCCATTGGCTTCTTTTCCAAAACCTTATCCCCCACCCAGAAAAACTATTCAACTTTCGACAGGGAACTCCTCGCCATCCACGAAGCCATAAAACACTTTCGTGACTTCGTGGAGGGCAGGCAGTTCTCTGTCGTTACAGACCACAAGCCCCTGACCCACGCCCTCCTTCAAAATCGTAAGTCCGCCTCCCCGCGTCGCCTCCGGCAGCTCGAGTTTATCGGGCAGTTCACGTCCGATATTCGATATCTGCCGGGGGCCGACAACTGCGTGGCGGACGCACTATCCCGACCCACCCCTCCCCCGGCGCCGGTGGCGGAGTTGCTGCCATTCCCCTCTCCTCAATCCATCAAATCCAAACAAAACCCCACCTCCGACCCTGCCCTCTCCAACCTCATTTCCGCATCCAAGTTGGAACAACTGCCTCCCCTCGACCTCTGGTGTGACGTAACGGCCGACTCACCGCGCCCTTACGTCCCACCGGAGTTGAGGAGGCAGTTGTTCCTCCACTATCATTCCCTCCATCATCCCGGCATTCGGGCGAGCCGGGACCTCATCAAGACGCGGTACTTCTGGCCCCATATGAATACAGATATTCGTAACTGGGTTCTCGGGTGCCAGAAGTGCCAGCGTTTCAAAGTCTCGGCCCACCCGCATGTACCTCCTCAACCAATCCCCGACTCCCTCCCGTGGGAGCATGTACATTTGGACTTAGTGGGCCCCCTTCCCCCATCCGAGGGGAAGAAATACTGCCTCACGATGATCGATCGTGCCACCAACTGGGTGGAGTGCATCCCCCTCTCCTCCATCACCGCGGACACCGTCGCAACGGCTTTCCTCTCTCAATGGGTCAGCCGTTACGGTTGTCCGCGAACAGTCACGGTCGATCAAGGGAGGCAGTTTGAATCGGCCCACTTCTCCGATTTACTACGCTCCCTCGGGATCCAAAAGATCCACACTACCCCATACCATCCCCAATCCAACGGGAAAATAGAGCGGTGGCACTCGGTCCTGAAACAGGCCATTTCTACTTCAACAAATTCCCCTTCCTGGACTAAATCCCTTCCCTACATTTTACTCAGCCTTCGAACATCCGCCCGTCCATCAGACCAAACTAGCCCCGCGCAAAATGCATTTAAAGACCCACTACGTTTACCGGCCGATATTTTCACTCCACACCACACACCGTCAATTAACAGGGAACCACTACACTCAACAACACCGACAAACGACACCACTTATCCCAAACGATTTTTCACCACAACACACATGTACCTGAAAGAGCCAGGCATCCATAAAACTTTCCAACCCCTGTATGCCGGGCCCTTTCAGGTCATCCGCACAACACACTCCACCGCTACCCTGTTAATTGACGGGAAGCCCCACACCGTGCCATTGGCACGGTGCAAACCAGCCCCAGTCCTCCCCGACCACTCTCACCACACCAATCCCACACCCAGCCCTACACCACCAACACCGCACATCGCCTCCATTTCACCCGCCGGACCCCAGCGTCGCCGCCTCTCTCCGCGACGCCCCGGGTACCGGCTCCCACCGGCTCTTCCCCTTCACCGCCACCCTGGCAGTGAAGGGACCCCTCTATCAGACTTCACTAACGTGAAGACTGTTAGAGGGGGTCGCCTCCCTCACTCACACAACTCACACACACACACACACACACACACAAACACTCGCCACACCACACCCAGGAAACGGCGGACCCTCGCAACCGCCTACCACCATGTAACCAAATGTCTGTACATACTTCTGTATTTTCTGTATATACTACTTCACCTTTTGTACATACTCACCCGCCATCTGTAAATAATCATCTGCCAGCTGTAAATATTCATGCATCCTCTGTACATACTCCATCTCATTGTAAATATTATTCATCCTCCTCATCTCGCCCTTGCCGATCACTTCCCTAAACGCTAAATGTTTAGGGATCCTGACCACCGCACTGTACATACCTCGCCATCTCATCCTACTTATACTACCTTATATTGTCTACTTACTTATATCCATGTTCTACTTACTTATCATCTACCTTATGTTCTACTTCCTTATTAGCTATCTTATGCTCTACCTTATGTTACTACTAGTTTTAAGGACCGCCTTCAGCTCAACCTCTGTTTGCATCGGCCCTCAGCCCCTGTCACCTTTTCTTCGCCTTCAGCACCACCATTTGTTTGCCGTAGCCCTCAGCTCCTGTCACCTTGCGCCTTCAGCACCACCTTTGTTTGCCGTAGCCCTCAGCTCCTGTCAACTTGCGCCTTCAGCTCCACAAATATTGGTTCAAACTGGGGGGACCTCTGTCGTGAGTCCCTCCCGGGAACACTCCTATCATATTAAGTTCTCACCAATATCCAAACGCCAAACTAAAGCTCCGTGAATAAAGATATGAGTGGGGATAGGCGACAGAACCCAGGGTTACTCAACCTGAGGCCCCACTACCAGCTCCCAGCAAGGAGCTGGAGGGAGAGGCCCCCAAGTACTATATAACCCCGGATCCTGGCGCTCAAGCTTCATTCGACACTTCCTCTAACCAGCTCTCTCTTCTCTCTCTTACCTTACCTCCCAGATGATCGGTTGAATACAGCCGCCTGGGAATTTCACCTCCTCTCTCCTCTCTCCTCCTTCCCCCCTTGTCTAGATGATCGGTTGAATACAGCCGCCTAGACAAGGGACCTCTCCTTTCCTCTCCTTCACCTAGATGAACGGTTGACTACAGCCGCCTAGGTGAAATTCCCTCATCCACCTCTCTCTCCTCCAAAGTCGTAGATGTTCGGTTGATTACAGCCGCCTGCGACTTTTCCTCACCTTCCTTCCACACCACCTCTCTCTCCTCCAAAAGTCGTAGATGTTCGGTTGACTACAGCCGCCTGCGACTTTTCCTCCTTTTCTATCCTCTACCTAAATTCACTCACTCACCTTCCTTCCACGCCACCGTGATGAGAATTTTAAATACATCACAGATGCGCAAGTTATTACACAACGGTTCATTATACTTGACCACGAGGGTAGGTATTGACCACAGAAAACAGTGATCTACGCAGAAGGGGCATCTATTTCACTCCACATCAACAATTTTCCTTTAGAACTTCATTATCTGCGTTTCTTTTTGCCGTTTTAGTTACTGCTTGTCATCGACAGAATTATTTTAGCAACATTTAACTCGTGATTTAGGTAGGTACCTAGTAACGAGTACGGGGTTAGGTACTAACCTACGGAGGGTCTGCGATCTACATAATATGTATAGAATAGTACATATTATATAGAACGGTTATCTATACGGAGAGCTATGATCTGTAACAGAAGGGTATTCTGTACAAAATGATAAACCGTTGTGCAGGGATTTGCAGCGTTTTTATTCTCCTGGCCGATGTTAAGATGTGCTAGGGTCAAGTTTTTTACCCCAGTATACCATTGTTGCCAGTGGAGCAGCTTAAGAGTTGGCTCAATTCTGCAGACAGGACCCTAGGAGTAAGATTTTTCTCGTTCTTCAAAGAAGCGCAATTGATGTTCGTGAACTGATCGAGTCCACATAATAGTTGGCCGTAAAATGTTTTCTTATCTATGTATGTAGTCCGATAGTTTTTTCATGTTCAATAAATAATATGGAGTTAATAAATTATATCCTGTATTTGGCTAAATTGTTGTTTTTTCTAGAATTAGGTAATAGCAAGGTTTTTTAATGAATGGTGTGCCCTCTTGAGGAGGCAATGTCCGAGTATGATGAGAGTGTCATGAGTATCTTTGGTTTCAGCTGTTTGTGGATGGGTCCAATCTATACATATAATAAAACAGTGTCTGTTTGTTTGTTTGTCTGTTTGTTTGTCTCGGCATCAATTGAGAACGGCTGAACGCAGAAAGTTGCGGCTGGTACCATTTGACGCAGAATTTATCTGGGAAGGTTTATGAAAAATCCGCATTTGAATCTGTCCATCCGTTGAAACGCTATGAATGAAATACTACTAAAAAACGTGTTATAATCACTTCTATGAGGACGTTTATGCTTATAATAACTTTGAACGGTTGGACGTAAATCCGATTGTAATTAGATTCTGGATTCAGCTCGACGAGTACATTCAAGTGGTACTTCAATCAGGATGTTAGTGGGAGGGGGGTACAGGTTATGAGAGGGGGGGGGTCTACAGAAATTTCAAAACTACTTGACCAATTGGAGTGCAACTTTGGGAATTTGTTGTGTGAACATTGAGCAATGTTTCTAACCAGGTAGGGAGGGTTCATGGGATACGGGGGGGGGGGGTTAAAGGCAGTTAGGGTTGGCATTGGGGAAGGTGGTATCTGTTATGAGTGGGGCCTGTCCTAAAGGGGGTGTCTGTTCTACCGTTGCGAAGCGCGGGTACACAGCTAGTTACCTATATATTGTGGTAGGTAGGTACCTGCCTATTTGACTTTTTTCTTTTTTAAATGAATTTTTGTGCAGGAAATCACGTACGTCTATTATTTGGGGATTTAACTTTTACGTTTTGACGGCCCGCCTCCTTGGCTTATGGATTGTGAATTATTGTCTATAAATGTTCGTCGTTCGAGGAAGCATGAGTATCGAGCCACCGCTCGAGGTTGCATACAGGCAGCATAGCCGCCGGTTCTGTTTCAGATTTTATTTCCCCCTTAAACACAGACTATAATAGCCGGAAATCCCATCTTGTATACGCTTACCCTATTCAGCCTATAAATATAAACGGTCCTGTCGTCCCCATCGGGACTTTTGAAATAACGCGAGTCGGTAGGCAACGGTTACCTATAACCGCTTGACAGATGGTTATTCAGTGCCGAGATACCGAAGCGCGGGTACTTTATGCGGGGCGGAATGGGAAACTGGCTGGGGCTATTGGTGGTGCTGATAGTGGAGAGTAAGTATTTATGTTGCTGCGGTCAAAGGGTGCACTTGCTTCTGAAGGAGACCCTATCCCTGAGGGAACCTTATCTTTTCCTGATCCTCTTACCTTGCCTCATCACCCTTCCCCCCGCCGCATCCACAGAAGTCCCTATATCAACAATGGTTAAGGTAGGTTGACTGTGGGATCATATTTGACTTAGAAAAGAAATAGCATGGTGCGTGTTTATCTTCAACCCATGCGGATAATCTTCCCATCGAGGCTCGATAAAAAGTACCGGCTGACCTCCCCTTCAAATTTCTTCAGTGAATCGAGAGACAAGTTTTTATTGAAGGGGTGGTCAGAAACATTTGAATGCTTTGTTGTATGTGTAGAGATCCTGAAACCTCAGTGACATGGTGGAGTGAGGCCTCAAGACAAGTTCCAACTGAGCAGGGGCGTTGCGTCCATGAGGACACTTGGGCCACTGCCCCGGCACCCAGAAACACAACACAAAAATTCCAACCATTTGTTCAGTTGGCATTCGAATTTTCCTCCGTATACTGTACCTAGCATTTTTCACAAAGTACAACAGCGACTCGACAGAGTTCTCTGGCTATGGATATTCAATATATTTATGTGTTTCCGTCATGTTGGCTTCCCTGTAGCTCCGTGGAGTATTTTATCGGAATATAGCTACACTAATCGATGTCTTGCAATCGAAATCGAAACATAAGCTTCTGAAACTGACAGGTCCTGGGAACTAGTGTTGCCATGGTAACCGAGAAAAGTGGCCCGTCCGCGCAAGCTCAGTCGAGTAAAAATTTGGTTAGCCACGCCCCTTTTGGGCCCGGCCCACATTTCCATTCAAAAATCGTTTGTGTTCACAATCGATTGGATTCTTTCAATTCATCTTGTCATCTCGATACGAGATGCTTGTCCTTCGATCTGTCCTCCCCTAAGAATTCTTATCACTTTCGCCGTTCTGTTCCTATGTTGAGTTTTCAATTTTCTACTTACGTTTCGAATTTTGTATGTTCCCCTTCGAGTTCCCGTGACAGATTTGGATTTGCGATAATTAAGTGCGTTGTGTCCTGTCTGTGGTCTTGTGGATTGATCGACGTCAACATACACAGATAAGTACCTAGCTTCTAGTCTGATTCTCCATCCAAGTAGGTACTGGTCCGCGAGTCATTACTTCGTTGTTTTAGTCTAGTTCGTTGTTTTCAGCTGTTGTTTAGTTTATTTGCTTCTGTATTTTTGTACCGCATGGATTCAGTGGCTAACTTACAGTCGAAATTTTCGACGTTTTCCTACGAGGATAGATAGAGTGATGATAAAAAGTTTGGGAAGAGATAGGCCCTTGCTGATTATTAGTCAGTATGAAGCTATAGAACTTTTAGCTTCTGGTAATCCCGGGTACTGGTCAGAACTACTGTGAACACAGTGCTTACATTCTGACTTGCTAAGAGCTGCGGTTGATTAAAATCCACCCATTTCTCATAAGAAGACTCCACTGTTGGAAAACATTTACAGGCATTTTGTAGTGTTGATTTGTGTTCCGGTTTGGTGGCCCACCATTTTCAGAGCTCACGCACCGCTACTGCAACTGAGCCAAAGGGGCACTACAGAACAGGTTTTACTTGGTCACGTGGAAAACCTCGTGACTGTGCCCACCACATGATTCGCCTTCCCGGGAATGTCGAATTAAACGGATAGCCGGTGAGCGGTTGTGTGGTTCCGACGACTGGAACAATCTGTCATACTTCTGAGACCTTAGCAAGCATAGTCTGGCGCCCCCTGGCCCACATCTGGCTGTATTTGGCAAGCGCTTGGTCTAGCTGTAACGAGCCCTCATCTCCTTCTCTAATATCACCTGTCACCTGTGTGTAAGCAGATCCTGGAACCTTGAATTATGTGTTCGAGAAATTATACTTCTAATCGAGCTCCATCAGTGCTAAAACGGCTGGGGAAAGGGTTCAACTTAGTAGCATGGAAAACTCTCGAAAGCGTCCACCATAATATGAATCTATTTCACGATGTGTGTTTTGTGGCTTTTGGTAGTGGTTCAGATGTTTTGCCCTGCTCTGGGCGGCCCTCTTGATGTGTTTTTATGATACTGTGGTGTTTTCTATGCGACTGACAATGGCGTCTAGCCCCAACCGACTACATTTTGGGCGGTGCGAAGTCCTTTTGCTCTGCCCACGCTGCCGTTCATTGACGTTTTCATGTGATTTTTATAGTGTTCAATTATTCCAACCAGATATTCGAAGTGTCAGTACCTATTCATGACGATGATACCCTAATTAGGTGACCTGCAAACCGAAAATCTTTATTATTTCTATTTCTGGCATCATGCGAATAAAACCATTACAACGGTAAATCATTGACATGAATTTGATCATAAGGCTAGTGGCGATTATTGATTATTTGGTGCTCAATATTCAAAAGGCCATAAAATGGAATACAATTCGAACGTTTTTCGAGAGGTGCGAGTCGGGAACTTCACTGCTGGGAATGTTGTATACAAAGGTTTATTCATTCCCAGTTCAGAAAAATCATCATGTTTAGGTACATAATAGTTTGCGTAGATCACCGTAACCAATTCCTCTCCATACTGGGCATCAGACTATGAATTTTCTGAAGATGTTAAAAATTGAAGCTACCCCTGTGTCTTTATCTAACTCAAAAAATGTGGGCTCCCGCTTGGTGCTTGAAGATACCTACTTTCATATTTTCAAAAATATCTACTAATAACACTTTGCTTATGGCTCCACTCGCTAGATCAATAGCCAACACTTTAAACCGATATTGTAATATCTCTGTAACTGCAGTATGGAAACAGAAAGATAACTGCAATTCTTTTTCCATCTTTATTAATTCCACGGCACATCACGAGTCTTATAAATATAAATAACGGAATTCTTACCATGCGACGAACGACATCCCCGGCATTCGGTCCTCCGTACATTCCTCCGCATCCTCCATTTTAACGTTCTTTTAACGTTCCTTACTCGTTTGTTCGTAACGGGACCCGTAGGTGTTGTACATTTTAGACATCTTCAAAAAATCTATTGAAGACGCAGCCTCACTGTCAAAATCATTCGGGGCGGAATGTACGCTCTTTCGAGATGCAGCAGTAGCTCTACCAACCGTCCCCTGCAATCTAGGGATCTAGGCCTCGTATGTAAAGTGAAACAAACGCTCGGGAAAAAGAAGAAGGAGCTTACTCGGAGAAAAGTAATTCCCAAAGAAACTTGTCCTGAAGTCGAATCGTTCGAGGAGAATTTTTTCCCTTACGCAAAGTCGAAATGTATGCGAGCAAGCACTGCCGAAACTAAATTCTTGGCCCTAAATCGAGCGCATATGTGTTGGGATTTTCTCTCTTCGCACGACTTTATTTTTTATTCAGGAAAAAAAAATTGGCGGTAATAAGAAATGTCGGTCACGTTTGGGCATTAGATTTCTTCTTCTTTTCGCTTTAGTACGCTTCCCCCTCGACCACATCATTCCGTGACCTCGAAGTTTTTTCAGGCCGCAACCCTCTATCGTCGCCATAGCAGGCGTGGGTTTCTTAAACCATGTTACGGCTTATATCGTGTATCATCCTTCCACATGGTAAATCTAATATTATGATTCTCAAAACGGATCAACTAAAGAATCTACTCGCTACTAAGCGACTCGCAATGCTTCACTGGCTGTAGCGCCCCGCGACAAAACTTATACTTTTCCCCCTTGATTCATCTCAATAACAATGCAAAACATTTTAATAGAATAATTCAAGTCTTTTGCTATTTATTAATCAAAATTCATTAAAATACTTTAAAATCGAAAGTGATCGCAGAATACGTCATTAATTTAGGGAGAAACCCTATATGTATATATTCATGAAAATCCATGAACAACGCAAGATCAACCTTTCAATTTCAATATTTGGTTAAGGAAAGAACAATCCGAGCATTCTGAAATTGAAGGTATCGATGTGCTAATTCTACCTGCGAATGCGCGAACATGACATTTCAGACATTACCATCGTATCCTCAGTAATATTCTACCATTCGATGTGCTGCATTACAGCATCGAGCATGTGGCTGGGCCGAGGGATAAACACTGAGAAGAAAGCAACGCTGATTAGCTGGAGATAAGACAACCAAATCGGATTCATGGCCGCCATGTTCGATGGCCCCTTTAGCTTATATGATCCTCATTGGCCCCTTCAGAAAGTTTTCATTGTAAAATTTTCTACAGTTTTCAAAGGTGATTCATCAAAAGTTACATCCCTAGACCTTATCAGTTTTAGTCTCTCAGGGGACCAAATTCTGTACCCATCGTTTCCATCATACCCAATCTTTGTGGCAAGTCAAATTGGGCGGTGTGGAAATTCAAGGTGTCAATGCTCTTGAAAGGACTTCCGAATGCATGGGAAGTTGTTGACGGAACCTTGAATGAGCCAACCCCTGCTGTACAACATCCACCACCACAAGGTTCAGAGAGTCGTTTGCGAACCTTGAACGTGGACTAATTAATTTATAACAATATCTCAACTGTGTGAGAATTTTACAGGTTATGGGCCCAGGTATTACGAGAAATCTGTTTTCCACGTTGTCTGCGCAAGACAAAGTTACCAATAGTAAATTCATCTCGTATGCTGAAACTTGTAAATTAGTGGTTAAAAACCAACCAATTTTGACTGGAAATAGGACTCGGAATGGAGGTCTATATAAACTCAATGCAAGAAATGTTATACCTGAAAATTCATTGAATGCATGTTCCACTGACAGGATGAACCTGCTACAAATCTACCATGAGAGAGTTGCTGTCCCTGCTGCCGTCATTGACGATGAAGCGAAACTTCGGTATGCCACTGCAAACAGCACTGCTATGATCGTCATCATGAACAACCTGGCCGATGAAGATATACAGAAAATCATGAGATTTCCGAGAGCTCGAGATGCGTGGCAGGAGCTGCACCGACTCTTCGATGGAACTGCGGAAGGTAAGTCTTTTGTTTTATGTTCAAAATTTTTTAGTTACACGCGTGATGACAGCGATGATTTGGCCACCCATTTGTCTAAACTAAAAAATTTGTGGAATCAGCTAAAATAGGAAATTAAAATCGGCGACAATTGCAATTGTACACTCCCTGACCTTTTTCTTATGTGCAAAATTCTTGAAACGTTACCCAATGAATATTTTTCTTTCAAGTCGAGTTGGTTGTTGATGGCCAAAACAGATGGAACCATTGAAAATTTGACCTCTCAACTGTGCGCTCATGAAAGAGCATTGAATTTGAAAACCTTGCGAAAGTGAAAGTGGGGAATCTTTGTGGCAAGTCAAATTGGGCGGTGTGGAAATTCAAGGTGTCCATCCTCTTGAAAGGACTTCCGAATGCATGGGAAGTTGTTGACGGAACCTTGAATTTCCACACCGCCCAATTTGACTTGCCACAAAGATTCCCTGGTAGCAGAGCGTGGTTTGCGAACCTTGAACGTGGACTAATGAATAAGACCATCCGGAGCATCGTACGTCCAGCCGTTCGTTCACAGTAAGGCCCCGAAGTTTGCACCGACAGGCATTTTCGACTCCAGTGTGAATGAAATTGTATACAATTCAAACCAAATCTCGTAACCAGAGACGCGCCCACATTAGGAAATTTGGCGGAGGTGAAATCATTGCTCGGGATCACCTGATTATATTGGCGGAGTATGAAGTCGAGTTGGTTGTTCTGTGATATTATTTCATTTGAAAAATGATGGCTCTTTTGGAGTTTGTTGATAGGTAGTGAAACTTGAACAAACGTTGAAGTATTATTGATGGGTAAATTATTACTACGGTAAATCATTACTCAACGGTAAATTATTACACAACGGTTCATTATACCATCTACGTAGAAGGGGCTGGAGTTTGTTGGTAGGTACTTTCGCAACTTTTTTCACTCCTCATCAACAATTTCTTTTCAGAACTTCATTATGTGTGTTTCTTTTTGTTAGGTACTGTTTGTCATCGGCAGAATTATTTTAGCAACATTTAACTCGTGATTTAGGTAGGTACCTAGTAACGAGTACGGGGTTAGGCACTAACCTACGGAGGGTCTGCGATCTACATAATATGTATATAATAGAATAGTACATATCATATTATATAGGAGGGTTATCTATACATAGAGCTGTGATCTGTAACAGGAGGGTATTCTATACAAAATAATAAACCGTTGTGCAGGGATTTGCAGCGTTTTTAAATTTTGGTTTATTATTTTCAATAATGAACCACTGGAATAGAGCATGAAAAAAAAAAAATCCTTAACCCCCCAAAATTTGATGGTTTACGTTTCAAGGTATGTAGAATCCGAAAATGCAATAAAAATATTTCTGTCTGTCCGCCGTTCGCCGTACTTAGCAATTTTCTTAGTTACCATGAACCGAAATTGATGAAATGCGGGTTATAGGTTCCGTTCGGGGTCTAGTTGGTCCTCGAAGCTCGGGTTACTGTCAGTCATCTCTAAGGGGTTGAAAATAGGGGTTGAAATTTTCAGAACGCCGTAGCTCGAAAACGTTCGATTGAAGGGTTTGGTTTTTTTTAGGTTTTTAAATTAGTCTTGACCTAAACAATTTTTTGAGACCACCCGGAGCACTGTACGTCCAGCCGTTCGTGTGCACCAAAAAGCTTCGTCAACACGATCGTGAATCAAACTGTATAAATCCGGCCGGGATATCATCACTAGGGAGCACCTGATTATAATCACGGACGGCTGTATGAAGTCGAGTTGGTTGTTCTGCGATGTTATTTCATTTGACAAGTGATGGACTATTGGGTTTTGTTGGTAGGTACTTGTGAAACTTGAAACAACTTTGAAATACATACTATTGATGGGTAAATTATTACACAACGGCAAATTATTACACAACGGTAAATTATTACATAACGGTAAATTATTACACAACGGTTCATCTACCAAGAAGGGGCTGGATTTTGTTGACCGGTACTTTTGCAACTTGATCAACCGTTGAAGTATTATTGATGGGCAAGTTTTGCAGTTTTGGATTCTACATACCTTGAAACGTAAACCATCAAATTTTGAGGGGGGGTAAGAATTTTTTTTTCATGCTCGATTCCAATGGTTCATTATTGAAAATAATAAACCAAAAATTAAATTACTGACTTCATAGGGTTGAATATTTTCTTCGAATTTAAATGGGACCACTCTCGAGATATAGCCTATTCAGTAGAAAACGAATCATTAATATCGGTTCACAATCGGCAATCACATCGTGTAACATACACAAAAAATAAAAACTCTCCAAATGACACAACAGTTTATTATTTACCTATAGGTGGCCCCTTCTGCGTAGTTCACCGCTTTCTGTGGCCAATGCGTTCCCCCGACCTACCACCAGGAAAGTCCTAAATCGAGTACTGGAGCCGGCCAGGGAATAACGTTTTCTCATAAATGCGCAGGATTCAATTATTCTGTCATTAATTATTATTTCTTGTTATTCATGAAGTTTGTTGGTTACAAAAGTACCATCAACAAAATCCAAAAGAGCCACCGTTCTTCAAATGAAATAATATCACAGAACAACCAACTCGATTGCATGCAGCCATCCGTGATTATAATCAGATGTTCATGGCAATGATATTTGGGCCGGATTCATGGTGTTTCATTCACGATCGTGTTGACGAAGCTTTTCGGTACAAACGAATCGCTCGACGGTCTCGGTGGTCTCAAAAAATGATTTAGATCAATTTAGATACTTGAAAAGAACGATACCTTTTTACTGAAAGTTTTCGAGCTACGGCGTTGTGAAAATTTCAACCCCTATTATTCACCCCTTAGAGATGACTGACATTATCGTCGAGCTTCGCGGGCCAACTAGACCCCGACCGGGGTCTACAGACCTACAAACCAAGTTTCATTAATTATGATTCATGGTAACGAAGGAAAGTGCGAAGTACGGCGTACGGAGGACGGCGTACGGCGGACGGACAAAAATGGTTGGTTTATGGTTTTCAATAATAAACCTTTGGGATCGAGCATGAAAAAAAAATTTCTAACCTCAAAAATTGATGGTTTCCGTGTCAAGGTATGTAGAATTCGAAAAAGGCATGAAAACATTTCTGTCCGCCGTACGCCGTACTTAGCACTTTCCTTAGTTATTACGAAACAAAATAAAATAAATTTGGTTTGTAGGTCGCATTTGGGGTCTGGTTGGTCCCAAAGCTCGGCGTTACTGTCAGTCATCTCTATGTGGTGAAAAATAGGGGTTGAAATTTTCAGAACGCCGTAGCTCGAAAACGTTTAGTAAAATCACACATAAATTATTTATGTTTAAGAACCAAAAATTGCAACCATGTATCATGTTATTAACTCGAAAAGTGAAGGCTAGGTAGAAATCTACTTACTTGAAACGTATGTGCTCGTTTCTTCTGACGATGTCTTGTCTACATTTCTTGAGCACCATAGATGATACATGTTAAAACGTGACAACCAAACAAGCGTCATTGTTTACTATCCATTTATAACATTCATTTATATAGTTATAGTATGAAACTAGGAAATAAATACCAAGAATAAATACGAAATAAATTCGTGATAAATCAAGAGCTTTCCAACGAATGGAAAACGATTTTTGTCCGATGAAAATGAAAGAAGTTTCATTTCCCTAGCAACTACTCGGTTGTACGTGAAAACCACTATGCATTGTGCGCGAAAAAATTTGACGCTCAAAATTGACGCGCAAAATCGACTCGCAAAAAATGCTAGTACCCCAGGGCTAAAACATGATACATGTTAAAAAGGAATTTTAGCATGGAACATGCTTTAGCCTTGACCTAACTGGCAAAAAGTGTTACGTTTATCGGGAACGAAATCGGGTGACGAAATTTTCTAATGATTTCCGCTTACAACGGAGCCGTTGCTGGGGGAATGAAACTTCTTTAGTTTTCATCGGACAAAAATCGTTCTCCATTCGTTGGAAAGCTCTCGATTTATGACGCATATCTTTCATACTTGTTCTTCTATTTATGTCGTACTTTTATATTTATTTATGTTATAAATGGATATAGTAAACAATGCCGCTTGTTTTGTTGTCACTTGGTTGAGAAGTTAATCTTGGTTATAGTAATTGTAGACGCGCACCATAACAGAAAATTAACTAGGAACGGTATCGAGTCACGAAATTTTGCTTAGTCGATGATACGGAAGGAAGCATGTTCCATGTTTTTTAATTTTAGCCGGTAGGGCATAAGTAGAACTAACCGGGGGTGCAGGGGGCTGGCCCCCTGCCGAGGCGCGAAGCGCCGAGTTTTTTTAACGTTTTTATATTGATGTCGAACTAAAGAATTTTCCGACACCAGCTATTCGTTTGCACCGAAAAGCTTCGTCAACATGATCGTGAATGAAGTGGTATACATAAAGCCCAGATATCATTCATATATCATCGTGATCAACTGATTATAATCACGGATGTATGTATGAAGTCGAGTTACTTGTTCTGTGATATTATTTCATTTGAAGAACTATGGCTCTTTTGGATTTTGTTGATAGTTACCTAGTTTTGATACTTGAAAAAACGTTACGCTTCAGGAATAACACAAATAATTAATGATTGAATTATTGAATCCTGCGTATTTTTATGAAACTACAATTCCCGGGCCGTCTCCAGTACTCGATTTAGGGCTTTCCTGGGAGGAGCTCGGGGGTATTGACCGCAGCAAACAGGGATAGATCTAAGCAGAAGGGGCATCTATAAAGGTAACACATGCACACATGTGAAGTTTTACAACGGAAGGCTGTCCAGTGGGGTCGCCAAACGCCTCGCGTGGCTCGAGAAGGCATCAACCGTGAATCGTGGCGCCTCTTGAGTTCCATCACGGACTGGGTTAGACGCGGCTTCCCTGTTTAAAATTCGAAAAATCTCGCTTGTGTGAATCAGGCCTGACGGCCACACTCTGCCCTTTTCCAACAAATGGGGAAAAAACCTGTTAGCGGAGAAAATCTCGAAGTGGAAAAACTTCCGTTGCTCACCTTCCTTCCTATCAACGGCCGTATTAATTTGTGTGAACCCCAAACTTCAAAAGGAAATCCTGAGACTCCCATTTCAGGGCATTGGTTGTGGGGGAAGGGGGCTCACGAAGTAAAGAACGGTAGAAGAACTGGACGTTCTGCAGGCACTTCTGCAGTTTTTATAAAGTTTGTCGTTCTTTTAACCACTCCCCCTCCTCCCGACCATTCAATAATAGGGTGGAAAAATCATTAGTTGTATTGAACTCGGAGCGACGGAAAAGGAGGAAAACTTTCGACGAACGCATTCAATAAAAAGGACTCGAGCCCCTTTCACGAGGTGCCCCCGAACTACTTGAAAACTTGCGGTTTCCTTCCCAGGAACTTCAAAAAAAGGACAAGGACAGCTCTCCGTCATTCAGGATCAAAATAAATAGTATTAATGAGTCCCTCAGGGCAGCTGAGGGGGCGAAAACTTTCAGTGCCTCCTCCTTTACAGCTACCGGTTTTTCCGTATTACTTTCGACCTCCTCCCTTACAGTTACGGGGTTTTCCTTATTACTCCCCCCCCCCCCTCGCCACATTTCACCACCACGACTCTAAAACTCAACTCAACATTTTTTTCTCTTTTACCTAAAAACTTTTCTACGGAATTTTACGCTTTTTATTGTCACAAAAATTAAAAAGTAGAGCCTCGAGGGGGAGCAGAATGTTCGTGCCAACGGGTTTTGAAGACAAATTTCGGCCGGCCTAATTAGCTAATTCAATAATATTCTTTTCTGATTTCAGTAAGACGGCATGACATGAAAAGAGGAGACTTGTTATAATTAAAACTCCCAAGTTGTAATTCCTCATTTCTATCACTCTTACTTCTTAACGTTTCACAGAATATCTTCAAAAGTGGAAGTCAGGAAGAGTTGTTCTGGACTCTAGGCCCCTTCACTGGCTTTCTTGGAGGTTTGTTTCTCCGAAGATATTTCAATGCTGCACTCTACTAAGAAGCCAAATAGTGTCTTGACCATCAGGGAACACAGTTACACTGCTATGATGAAATTAACGAGCTTCAAAGCAAAGGTTTTGGTTTTGGTACAAACTTTATGAAATCTGATGCTCCTTATACAGTAGAAGTCGCTTATGGTGATCGAACTGGGACCGAGTGGTTACAATCACTATACGCGACCAATCTCTATAAGCGGCTTCTACTGTATAATATACTAGGTGGTGATTTTAGCCATTTTTTTAACCGATATTGGCGCATTGTTACCCCCAGAATTGACCTAATTTTGACTAATTTGTTGAAGGAAATCTTCATTAAACCGATATGTAGAGTTATTTTCTGTTCCGGATCATCTTTCAATAGGTACCACATTTGGTGAATACATAATTATATACCATTTTTTGGAGATTTCAGCCATTTTTACCCATTTTGCCAACTTTTAACACCCAAGAACTCAAAAACCGATCACTATAACCGACCTTTTGGTCACTATAACAGGCCAATTCACTGCGTGTTTACATACAGCCGAACGGGACCAGACTGTTTCTATCTTATATCCGGCTTATTCCTTTAACCGCCGACTTATACTGTGTCGGAACCACTGGCGTACTTGGTCAGCTAGTGTACTGCTACAAGCTGCCTCGTTTCTGGAAGAGCAGTGTCGTTGCACAAAAAAGGAAGCTTGGACACCTACAATCATTGTCGTGTCGTGTCTATTATACTCCATTCCTGAAACTGATGGATATCAACAGCTATAATCGAAAGTATAGCTGTTGAGCGGGCTAAATCAGTCATGCCTCTCCCAGGTGCAAGGCCAACTTTACCGAACAAAATACAAGTGCTGAGATTCGGAGCCAGAGGAGCTTTGTTGCATTGCTTGTTTCTAAGGCTGAATGAGACAATATCTTGGAAAGTATGTGTACTAGATCAATAAAAAGGCAAAGACTCTCAGACAGATAGTCTTCCTATAGATGTGCATCTTGTTTGAATTATGGAATCCTGGTATGGAGGAACTGTTGCAGTAGAAGTTTTCTATAGCATAACAATGAAAGGAGCCGTTTGTGTTGCTGCTCCTACCAAGTTCATCCTGGCCAAGGTTTCCACGTCTTGCCGATCCCCACGATTATAATACCTGACTTGAAATAGGTGCATGTGGTACATACAACTGTAAGGTAGAAGTGTTTTGATTTAAAAACTACTTCAATATCTCCGTTGCACGGAAAACATGATATCGTGGATATTTTGTTGACAAATTGGGTGCCTACCTACTCCATACATAATAAAAATTATTGTTATCCAGATTTTTCCTTGAAAATTTGCTTAAAAAAATGAGCAGCACCACCTGATGCTGTTGAAACTCAATATCTGCTGGTCTTACTGTACGGTTGACAACTCTGAGTCACTGCACGTTTTATGTAGCACTCAAGAGAAAATGCGACGACAGGCACCTTGGAAAGTAATTCTTTTACTGCAGCAAGCCTCTTCTTCATGGGCCAGTTAAGTACGCAAACTAGCAAGTTAAGATCTAAGAGTTTACGAAGCCATACAAACGCTTTTGTCCGAATTACTTGTAAATGTTTAAACAATAAAACTATTAGGTTTAAGTTTTTGTTTTATAATGCAAATATCATTATTTATTTATTAATCATTTATTTATTCACTCATGTACTTATTAGAAGATGACACGCACAAAACACATGACTGCAAAAATTATAGGCATTGCCGAGTATTGTTATAAAGGGATATAAAAAAGAAGTACACAAAACCCTTCAAATGTTGAGAAACGAAGGTTTTAGAAGGAACCTGACCGAGAGGAAGGCAGTTGGAGTGGCGCCTTGGGAGGTGGCCTACTCTACAGCGTTCGACCAATAAACTGTAGGTGTTGTAAACCAATGACCCTAAGTCAACCGTCTGCTCTCCTTTCCGCAGAGCGAATTCCTTATTCGCCCTCCAACCGCACTTTACGCCAATTCCTCGGCGAGCGTTTTTTCTCGGTTCCTTCGCCACCTCTGCGGTTTTAGAGTTTTACATTTGTTTCCCGCGTTTCCTTCCACCGACTTGTATATCCGAGTGCATGTTCCGATACATGCGACGTTTGTACGCGTTTGAACCCTTGTGGGACTCATAAAAACGAGAAGACGTTTCCTCCCCTTTACTGAGTTATATTCGGCATACCAGTCGTATCGTTGTACGGATCCCAAACCACTTGGGACGATTTCTTCGTTTTGAAGGTCCGTGTTGGGCTTACAATACGAATAACATAGAGGGATATTTTCAATTCCTCCAACCGTCGAAAAAATTCTAGCCGCAAGTGGAGCTACTGATAACTTTTGGTGATGTAGAGCTCCCATCAAGATGAATCAAGGAAATTCGAATGTCAAGAAAGGTAAGGACTCGAAGAAATCAGTAGATTCACGATGAATCTGGGAGAATAGGTTGTATTTTCCACAAAAAACCGGTAGATCACCGACAAAAATGATCAAGGTTGGCTTCATCAAGCGAGGCGGTAGCCGAGCGATGCCAAGCATGAACCCGCGCCCGGCTGCCCCAGAGCCTAATATAACTGAGCGAAGAATCGGGCCAACTTTGGCCCCCTCCCGGGCCTTCCCCGTTATTTCTATATTTTATTCGCGCGTATATATTTTGTGGGGCAAACACCCTGAGTCGCCTGACACCAAATTCGAAGCGGTAGGTGTTTCGAAAACCTGCGAAAAATAGGGCTCAAAATACGTGTTTGGTGACTTTCTTCCCATTTTTTTTTCCACCCATTCTTTGTCACGCCACTTCAACTCTTTTACCTCGACCGATGTTTATGAAATTTGGTATGTAGATCAGGTTTGGCGTGGTGAAGTGCTTTTTGGGAGTTTTAACCGTTTTCGCGGAAGCAAAGGGGGGGTTCCGGGGGATGGGGGCTTGTTTGTTCCACCCATTCTTTGTCACGCCACTTATATACCCTCTTCCCTAGACCGATCTTTATGAAATTTAGTACCGATCCAAATCATGTTAATGCGTGAAGTGATTTTGGGTGTTTCCATCAAAACGAAAATTAAAAACTGTAACGCCGAAGTGACATGGCGAATAACGGGAGGTCTACCCTTTCCAATGTGAAGTGTCAAGCATTTTTAGCATTGCTTGTGTGAGAATATCGTCGTTGCACCACATTGATTCAGGCTTCGGATCAGATATTGTTGCACCACATTCATTCAGGCTTCGGATATTGTTGCGCCACATTGAGCCACATTGATTTCAGCTTCGAAACTTACTTGCGACCTTTCAAAATTTGTGATATCTCCTAAAAAAAACACTCCCTGTAAAAAAAGATGCCAAGCTACAAAAGGTGTGATATCCAGGTTGTGCCAAGCACTGTGCCTAATAATCTTCCGTCCACATCCGACAGTTCATTTTCGACGTTAATTTTGAGGTATAGACTAGACTTAGCTAACAGGGTGAGGATTGAGTTAATCTTTAGGAAGTGTGCTGCTTGGCCGGTCTAGTTACTGATCTATTCAGTTCCTACACGAAGGATTCGAAGCCATCAAAATTATTGATTCAAATTCTACGTGCATACTAATCTTCCGTCAACATCCGACAGTTCATTTTCGACGGTAATTTTGAGGTGAGGAGTGAGTTAATCTTCAGGAAGTGTGCTGCTTGTCTGTCTACGACATATCAGGCACATAGCATGTGAATCATTAATTTTGATGGCTTCGAATCCTTCGTGTAGGAACTGAATAGATCAGTAACTAGACCGGCCAAGCAGCACACTTCCTAAAGATTAACTCACTCCTCACCCTGTTAGCTAAGTCTAGTCTATACCTCAAAATTAACGTCGAAAATGAACTGTCGGATATGGACGGAAGATTATTAGGCACAGTGCTTGGCACAACCTGGATATCACACCTTTTGTAGCTTGGCATCTTTTTTTACAGGGAGTGTTTTTTTTAGGAGATTCCATTGACCAAGTAATGAGGGATCTATCTGACCAATACCTGTGAGTGGTGGCAAGTCGCAAGCAACTTTTTGGGTTAGGTTCTTGAAAAAAGTAGGAACCAAATTTACGAAATGGTCGGGACCGCGATGGTCCTCGCAACGTTCCATACCATTGTTTTAGTAACCGTTCCAAACCGATTCGTTTCTTCGCTTAGTAGCTGTTCCGCACTCCCACTTCGAGTTACGCCCCCGCTCGTTTTCAAATTAGCTATACAATAAAATCCACTGTCAATCAGGTAACCGCTTCTGTGCTGTACTTTCATTGAAGGCGCATGCCTTTTATACACTGCTATTTTTGAATAAATGAGTGCTTATATAATACATTAATGAGCAAAATGATGACGGAATACGTTAGATGATATTAATGTCCTTCATCAAAAGGTTATTATTCACCATTCAAAGACATTTCAAAATTTGTTTTCTGCTGGTTACAGTGGAATATTTCGTTTATAGAATTTCGGTATAAAATGAAGCTATTGCGTCCTTCTGGACGACATCTGACCTTAAGAATATGATACAAAATTGCGAATTTCGCCAAAAATTATAGGAAAAAAAGGACAAGTTCGAAGGAGATCATTTTTTGTGCGCAAAAGACGCTCAAATTTTAAAAAATTGCTATAAACCATGACAAAGACGAACAAATTCATCATTTAGGCATCATATTAATAATTAAATTACCTCATAATTTTAAGTTCCCAAAGCTGGGTGGGACTAAGTTACTATTTTGAAATTACATTATTGAAACACTATTAATATGCAGCTAATCCACGCTATTAATCCGCGCGCTAATCCGCGTTATTGTCGCTATTTCTATGATAATAATTACCTATCTATGATGATAATTAAGAAATTAGGTAATACAATTTCAAGAATAGAACGCTTTGTATTAATTTACAAAAAGTAGGTACCTATATGAAGTCCCAGCATGTCTACGTTGTGTTAATTATAGATTCATATTACATTTTTGAAAAACATTCAAACCATTTTAAAATTAGTTTGAACCATTTTGAATTGTTAAAGACTCAAATTTAGGTAATGGTTTTCATGAAAGCATGAGGCATATTCACTAAAAATGCAACTTTATTGCGAAATCCGATTAGGCACATACCTACATATTTGTGTGGGTAGGAAAACAATATGAAATACTACTACTAAACATGACTAAACAACTAGCTAGGTACCTAAATGAAACTCTTCTATATAAAC
The DNA here is from genome assembly GCA_954871275.1 of Leptopterna dolabrata. Taxonomy (NCBI): domain Eukaryota; kingdom Metazoa; phylum Arthropoda; class Insecta; order Hemiptera; family Miridae; genus Leptopterna; species Leptopterna dolabrata. The sequence continues at coordinate 9,774,892 of OX940977.1, read as the reverse complement.
AAACTGAGTAGGTACATATTTCAATGAACATAACATTAAGGGCCGGTTTATCATTCACATGTGCAAGCGCGATTAAAGTCAAATATCTGATTATCTTTCGCATACCTACCCGTTTATTATTCACTTTAGCAGCTGATTGTCACTAATCAGTGACTATCTTTAACTGGAGATCGAAGCTCTAGACTGGTTAAAATTTAACTATCCAGTCAAAGTCTGATTAGCGGGCGTTTTCGTTTTTTCTAATCCTATTTGTGCCCAAACTTGACGAGTAGCGAGTGTTTTCATTCGTTATCATGTATTCTGACATAGAAATGGATGATAAGAATTTCCCCGACAGAGAAGTGAACTTATACCCACCTTGAATGGGTACGAAAAAAAAAGTACGAAATACTTGGTTCGGCAGGGAAAATACCGTGTTTTGAGACGTAGGACGACGTGGAGTTCCGGTCCAGGTTCTGCCTATCCAAAGAAACTACACTTTTTGTTCTTTATTATTATATATTTTGTTCATTATCGGAAACTATCAACACTTAACACTTGAAGGAATATTTTTTCGTGTACCATTAAAATTTGAAAAACAAAAAGATCCGCATTTGATTCCTCCAAAGATAAATAGAATATTTCGCGGGTTTCCCATTGATTAGGCACATTGAAATCTTATCAAAAATAATATTTCATGGGTTTCCCATTGATTAGGTGGATCCATTGAAATCTTATCAAGTAGGTAACAACCTTTGCAGTATGCTAGACCACGTACGAGTGTCACTACAGGATCACTACAGGAGCTGAATTTGTCTACGTTCGATGGAAATATTGCATAAAATAGAGATCAAATACGTACTGGAATGCTGAGACATTTTATCGTTGTTCTCGCGAAAGCATATGACTCCGAGAAAACAGAAATACGACGGAACTCGTGAAAATACACAACCGAGTGCGAATGATGCTGATTTCACACGATCACATATAAGTACATATTATGTGAAGAGAAAATAAGCCGAAGCCGGTGAAGGACGGCAGAAGCCGCCGCGGAACCAAAAAGAAAATAGATTAGTACATTCGTACAAATAAAAATGTATTACAAATATACCGAGGAGCACAAATTATAATTTGGCCGCGTTTGGTGAGGAATGTGACGATAACATTACGCCGTCCAACTCGCAATGTTACTGCTCGCTTTTACGGGATTTTCACGTTATTGTAGTGGTGGCGTTGTTTTCTCTCGTTAAAACTCTGACTAGCTAGTTAGCTGTTATTCAGTATGCATGCGGTCATTGACATGCAGTCATTGATAAACGCATCCTCAGCTCTGATTAGTTAAAACCCCTGATTAACGTTAATCAGTGACTATGCTAATCAGACTTTTTTTAACTAGAGAATTGATAAACCGGCCCTAAGTATTTAATCACAAAGTAACACACGGAACGACTAACTTGCGGGATAAGCAATTAAAAAATTATTTTCTTTTGAGAGAGTCGAAGCTGCAAGTAAAAACGTTTTTAAGGCTACGGAGGGGCGTTCGCGATCGCAAATGGTAACGTTGCATATGCCGAACCATGCTACGCCTATACGAAGTCCGCACAAGTAGAGAAGGAATACCCGTACGACGCCACTGATAAGTATGGCGCCAAATTTAATGAGGGGAACTAATTGGTAGTTGGCGGCACTTTTAATGAGTTAATTGGGCGGAGCGGTAGGTTTAGGTCATTAAATCCGTAGCTACCTACGTGTGGGCTTATCATAATTGATAGGAACGTCGAGTTTAGTTCATTAAATCCGTAGCTACCTACCTATTCTTATCACCAAGCAGCGGCGAACGGGCACTTACCCAGCTATTCTTATCACATACTAGAAAGCGACGCTTGTACCACTTTCCTGGCGGGAAACGACGACAACACTGTTATCATAATGTGTTATCATTTTTTCGCACTCATTCCTCCTAAGGTCTCCACATTTCAAAATTTGGCTCATTATTTTGGTAGTAACCGCCAAGGTTTGTTATCAAGTTGGCAGCAGCAGGTAATTGAGCTTTCACTCATTTCGTTCCTTATCACTTGAGGTTAGTGGTAGAACGCTTGCCACTATATATAAGAGTTCCCAGTTTACACATTTTTGTTTTCAAAACATGCTCAACAATGAACGTGTCGTTATCCTCATCAATTTGTGGGCTACTTAATGAATATAAGTATAACATAATTAATGTTTCATCATTTGAGGAGGAGGGCGCGTTAGATTTATCTACATCAGTTGACAGTAAAACTTCTCTTTACAGACACCGACTCGCTCATGTACCATATTTCAAGTCCAGACGTGTACGAAGATATGCTGCGTCACATTGATAGGTTTGATACATTCAAATATCCCGAAGGGCATAAATGTAGGATCACACACAATCAGAATGTGCTAGGCACGTTTAAAGACGAGACAGACAGTAAACCGATACAAGAATTTATCGGTTTACGTTCAAAATGCTATTCATTCGTAATCGGGGGTGGCGACGGCGGTGGTGACAACAATAATGAAAAACGAGTCGCAAAGGGAGTCAGCCGCTCTGCTATCAAGCATCAGCTACGGCATAAATCATACAAAAAATGTTTATTTAATTTTATTCAATGTCACACTGAAAGCAACATGATTAGGTCTAAAAACCATAAATTGTTTACTTTAAAATTAAAAAAATTATCTCTCTCCCCTTATGATGATAAACGATTTATTCTTCGAAATGGGATTGATAGTCTAGCTTACGGACATTACAAAATCAAAGAGGGGGAAGGTGAGGAGGGAACGCATTAAATAAAATATATATATAAAAGAATGGAGCTAAGGCTTGCCAACTCACTCATTATCTTGCACCACTACCGCCGTCACCGCTATCACAAAACATGACAGCAATTAGAGAGGCGATTGCGCGTGAACTTCATTCACCAGCCAGGAAACGGTTTCGAACAAGACCTGTGGAGGTCAAGGGTATTCATGACTTATACGAAGCCGATCTTGTGGAAATGATCCCGCACGCGAAAATCAATGCAGGGTACAAGTACATCTTAACGATTATAAATTGTTTTTCAAAATATGCGTACGCCGTTCCTTTACGCAATAAAACGGCCGATTCCATCGTTGAGGCTATTACCCCAATTTTAAAAGATAATCTACCTATACATCATTTACACACAGATTCGGGTAAGGAATTTATAAATTCGAAATTTAAACGATTAATGAAGGAGGAGCTTGGTATAAATCACTATGTAACATACAGTGATAAGAAATGCGCAATTTTGGAACGCTTTAATAGATCTCTGAAAGAGTTAATGTATAGAATGTTCACAGAACAAGGGACTTACGAGTGGGTGCGGTTGTTACCCCAGTTATTACATGAATATAATAATCGACGTCATAGAACAATTGGGATGAAGCCGGCTGGGGTGACGGGGAGAAATTCACGGATCGTTCAGATCAACATTCATAAAAATAGACAGAAATACGAGCGGATTGATAAAAAGGTTAAATTTCGTGTTGGAGACAAGGTGAGGATTAGCAAGTATAAACATGTATTCGCTAAAGGATACCTTCCAAATTGGACCAACGAAATATTCGTCATATCCAAGGTGAAAAACACCATTCCAATCACATATTCTCTAACAGATTATCGGGGGAAACCCATTCTCGGTAGTTTTTATGGCTTCGAGTTGAAAAAAACCGCGTACGGAGATGTGTTTCTCGTGGAGAAAATTCTAAAAAGTCGAGGGGACAAACGACTTGTCAAATGGTTGGGTTTCTCAGGCGAACATTCAAGTTGGATCCATAAAAATGAGTTACTTTAACTGTAAGGCGGCATTTTACAACAAATATGAAGAGAGAAAACATCTTACCCATAGTAAATTTTGACAAGCTTGCTGAAGGTGGAGGACGAGAGATTGAAGAGCAGCGCCATGGTCCTCTTCTCCCAATGAGCGTTCGTTGTCTTATATGCGGACCCTCCAACTCTGGCAAATCCAATATCCTGCTAAACCTAATATTCGCCCCTCAAGGTCTCTCCTTTGAAAATGTGTACATATTCTCAAAAACTCTATACCAGCCGAAATATCAGTTATTAGAGAGGGTCTTGTCTCCAATGAAGGAAATTGGGTATTTTCCATTTTCACAACATGATCAAGTACTTCACCCTAATGAAATTCTACCCCATTCCTTGATGATTTTTGACGATGTGTCGACTGAAAAACAGGAGTCAATACGTAACTACTTCACTATGGGGCGGCATAAACATGTGGATGTGTTTTATCTTAGCCAAACCTATAGTAAAATTCCAAAACAATTGATACGTGATAATGCAAATTTCATCGTTCTATTTAAACAAGACGAGACCAACTTACGCCATATATATCAGGACTATGTCAACACTGACATGACCTACCCTCAATTCAAGGAGCTTTGTCAACGTGCGTGGGTGGAAAAACATGGATTCCTCACAATAGATGTTGAGCGGGACGTTGGGCAGGGTCGATATCGAAAAATGTTAGATAACTTTCTTAAACCGTGACAATCCTCCCAAGCGAGTGACAACAACGTTCAACCCGAACGTTCGACCAACAAACCGCGCTCGACGAACGTACTGCGCTGGACGCGACACGTTCGACGTTCACGTTCAACGCAACGCGCTCAACGTTCACGTTCAACGCAACACGTTCGACGAACGTACTGCGTTGGACGCGACGCGTTCAACGCAACACGTTCGACGCGACGCGTTCGACGTTCACGTTCGACGCGACGTTCGACGTTCACGTTCAACGCAACGCGTTCGACGTTCACGTTCAACGCAACACGTTCGACGAACGTACTGCGTTGGACGCGACACGTTCGACGTTCACGTTCACGTTCGACGCGTCACGTTCGACCCCAACGTGAAGCGACCTGCTGGTGCGCAGGCGGTGCGTCGGCGCGCTGGCGTCCATATAAAAGAATCACTCATATCGTGGGGTTGGCGCATAAGTTCAAATGGCTTCATCGAGGGCGGGTGGGAGAGAGGAGGAGGAGTTGGGAAAAAATGAAGATGAGGTGTTGACAAATGTTTACAATATTCAAAAGAGTATTAAACGAAAATATAATAGATTGAAATTTGATCAGCTTGCACGTAAAGAATCATTGGAAAAACAGTACGAGTCGTTAATTACTCCAATCAACACCTTGTCGGACGCGTTGTTGTCGTCAGGGGGGCCAGTCAAAAGTGAGGGTGGTGGCAGCGGTGAGGAGGAGGACAGGGGGGTGGTGGGTGAGAAAAAGGAAGGACAACCAACGTCAACGGTGGTGGTGAAAGCTGAAAAAGGGGCGGAGGAGGAGGGGCATGTATCGGAATTAATAAGTAAATATCGAGATTTTGCCACTTTTCCCTCCTCACGAAGATTAATAGATACAACCTATGGTGTATATTATACACCGAACGATGGTGGTAGTTGGCGGATGGGTAATTCAACCATTTCTTTCGAGGGAAATAAAATACACATCGATGGGGGGCTAGCTTCATTCACCCCATCTCGCGGACTTTTAAATTTACTCTTTTTAAGAGAACCCACCCCTTTAACTTATACTAGTAAAGATGAACGCATATATAAAACGATCCTTCAAATGACGAATGCACACAAAACGCAGAGTGGGAGACTTAAATCTAACAAGGGAATGAAATATAAAACTATTATTTCAAAATTATTTCCAAAGACGGAAGTGGAAGAGGGGGAGGAGGAGGAGAGGCGGGGAGATCCCGTGACTGGGACAGGATTCCAAATAAAACATCATTCACCGACAACGGTGGAGATGAATAATGTTCGATACGTTTATTTTGATAATGTAAATGAACTGTGTCATCGTTTACGAAAACTAATTGCCTCCTCTCAAGCCGGTAATAATTCACATTCGAATGAAATCATCTCCATTCTTGAAGAGCTGACTGAGCTCAAAATTATAAAAGAACCTAAACTTTTTACTTTATAATAAAATTATTTTCCATCCCAATCAACAGATGGAGAATGAGCATTGACAAGTTCGGACGGTGGAGCGGAGATTCAATCGAGGCGGGAGGAGGAGGAGGGTACATAAAAACGGGAGCGGGACCACCGGGTGTAGGTTTTAAATTAACCGCTGCGGGTAATTATGACTTGGGTCGAAAACGCCTCGTCAATGTAGGTAAGGGGAAGGACCCGCGTGACGTGATAACGCTTGACCAGTTAGCCGCTTTAGATAAACAATGTTTAAAACTAACTTCTAGTGGTAAGGAATTCGATGCGCAAGGAAAAGGAATTGTTAATTTATCCGAACCTATCAATGACAACGACTTGGTTAAAATTACCACCTTGAAACGCTACTGTTTAATGAGTGAACAGAAGGGGGAGGAGGAGGATGGGTTGGGAAAAGATGTGCGTGTTTTTGACATTAAAAGAGCGAAATTAAAAAATCTTCAAGTAACCCCTACACACCCATTCGATGTGACGAATAAAGCGTACGTTGATTCTATTGTTCCCCCAAAACGGGACGAAGGATGGGATTTTAAGGGTGAACGGTTGATAAATGTGGGTGAACCTTCTTTTTTAAATGATGCTGCAACAAAGGGTTACATTGATAAGAAAACGGCTGATAAACGACAATTTTGTATTGAGTATGTAAACACTAAAACGGAATTTTTTCATAACGATACTAAAACTGTTGACATGATGGGAAAGCGAATTACGAACGTGAACGATCCTCGTAATAATATGGATGTTTGCACCGTTAATTATTTAACGAGATTGTTATCAAAAATGTTTTTCGATTTATACTCGGCTCTAACACCTAATGGTGACGCTTTCCGCTTCTTAATGACTGACATTCATAAACGTGAGCAATGGATTCATGACAACATTGTAAACGTTTATTTTATAGATCCAACGAATGGGTTGATGCGTGCTGGTGGTGGTAAATAAAAAGGTTCGAGTAGGCCTGTCACCACAGTCATAAAATGAAGGTCGTGAGATCGAAAGTGATTAGTCGTAGTAGGAAGAGCGCCGAGAAAAGAGGTGGCGGAATAATTAATCGATTAATAGATAAACTCCCTTTTGAGCTTCATCTTCCGGGTGGTTATCAATATTGCGGTCCAGGAACGAAATTAGAAACGAGACTGACCCGTGGTGATCCGGGAATCAATCGAGTCGATAAATTATGTAAAAACCACGATATAGCGTACGCTGAATCAACAACGAGTGGAGACGATAAGATACGGTCTCGTGCGGATAAAATCCTACAAGAGGAGGCTTGGAAACGTGTACAATCGTCAGACGCGGATATAAAAGAGAAAGCTGCCGCGTGGCTGGTTACAACGGGCATGAAAGTTAAACGAAAAATGTCGGGAGGAAGGCATGTAGTGAGGAAACGTAAAAAGGGTGGATTTCTCCCATTAATTTTAGCAGGTCTCGGAGCCTTGGGGTCCATCGCCGGTGGTGTTGGAAGTGTGGCGAAATCGATATCAGATGCAAAAACAAATGCGAGACGGCTTGATGAGGAAAAGCGGCACAACTTGGCAATGGAGGGAAAAGGTCTTTATTTACGCCCCTACAAAATTAATGGGGGTGGGCAGGGGAAAAAAGGTCGTGGTGGAGGGAAGAAAAAGAAAAGGAGGGAGACTAAATGTAGAAGGAATTGAAATTCCAATACATCCTTTATCAAATTTTGAATTGATTCGGTACGCGAAGAAATTAAAAATTTCACATTTTAGAGGGGTATACAGTAAGGGTGCTTTACCGTTGAAAATGCGAAAATTTGAAAGCGGGATAGTCAATTTAGACGATAACGATGGGCCGGGAACGCATTGGGTGAGCTATAAACGGCGAAATAATAAAATTTTCTATTTCGATTCATATGGAAACCTACCACCTCCAAAGGAATTGACTGTTTACTTTAAGAGCGCTCCTCACATTTTCTATAATTATGACTCGTTTCAAAAAGGGGATGAAATTATTTGCGGACATTTATGTCTCAAATTTTTGTTACATAATCATCAGTTTTGATCAAGACTCCGCACTGATAACAACAACAACATGTTTTGTTTATCCGGAAACGAGTCGGTAATTTCCGCCGATCTATGGCCACACGTTGACACAAGCGGTAGCGCTGACGGTGAATGGAGATTAGGTTTAATTGATTTTTCTGTATACAATTCAATTCCCAACGTTGAAGTGGGGAAAAACAACCTTCTCCCGATAGGAAAAGAGTTGATTTCTCTTCCGACCGGTTCATATGAGCTCTCAGACATTAACAGTTACGTACAAAAATGGATTAAACCTCCCAATCAAATTAGTATCATTGGTAATAATAACACGTTACAGGCGGAAATCCGCTCGAACCTACCGATAGATTTCGCTCAAAACACCACTATCGGACCTCTGTTGGGTTTTAGCCCGAAAATTTTGGAAGCTAATAAAACCCACAAATCTGACCTCCCCGTTTCAATTCAAAGCGTGCATTTGATCAGAATAGAATGTAATTTAGTTACTGGCTCTTATCAGAACGGGAAATTGTCACACACATTGTATGAGGTATATCCTACTGTACCTCCAGGCTTTAAAATAGTTGAAACACCTAAAAACGTAATTTATTTACCAATAAATACGAGGCGTATTGAAAGGATTGTTGTAACTTTTAAAGATCAAAACGATCAGCTCATAAATTTCAGAGGAGAACTAATAAATGTCAAGCTTCATTTAATTAAATAACATCTTCGAGTCGAAAATGGGATTAACTTTCAAGCCGTCTGCCTCCTCCTCCTCACTACTTCCCCCTACAAAAAGAAAACACCGCTCGGGGCAGATCCTCAGACGCTCTCCGTCAGCTGGCCAATTAACAGCTGAAAACAGACGTTTTTTGAAATCTTTGGGACTAACGGTTCTTGTTTGATTATGGAGGACGTATTATCCGTTACTGACTTGATTCAAACAGATGATGCGATCACACATTTTGAGTATAGATCGCACATTCCATTTTCCGCCTCCACGTTCAACGTGAACGATGAAATTCGCATTTTAATCAATCATCAGGACAGCATCACCCTCCCTTCAGAAAGCTATCTATACATTGCTGGAAATCTTACAAAGGATGGGGAGATGATTGATAATAACACGAAGTTAATCAACAATGGAATCGCATTCTTATTTGACCAGCTTCGCTACGAACTGTCCGGCGTCACATTGGATAAGGTGAAAAATGTGGGCATTTCCAGCACACTTCGTGGACTGCTAACCCATAAACCTTGGGATAAATCATTAGACAACACTGGATGGACGTCGGTTGGGGTGACTGGAACAAATGGAAAATTCACATACTGCATCCCGCTAAAGTTTTTCCTCCCACTGTTTGAACATTACAATAAAGTAATATTAAACCAAAAACAAGAACTCGTCCTTTTGCTGGCTAGCACACGAACTAATTGCATCATCAACACTAATGCTACGGTGGATGAAACTACATCCCCGTTCAAATTGGATCTCACCGAGATACAGTGGAGAGTACCGCATCTAAAACTGGACGCTTATCAAAAGTTGAATTTATTAAAAATAATCGAGAGCGATCAATCACTACAAATTGGGTTCAGAACATGGCAACTGTATGAGTATCCAACGCTGCCGGAAACAACTAAAATTACCTGGTCGCTTCGTACCGCCGTCACGCCGGAAACACCACGCTTCATTATCGTTGCCTTCCAAAATAAGAGAAAAAATTCCGTTAAAGCCGACGCCTCTATTTTTGACGGGTGCAAGTTAAGGGAAATAAAAGTGTACCTCAACGATCGAGCGTTTCCATACACGAATTTGAAGGGAGAAGCTGCAACTATGTATGAACTGTACGCGAGATTTATGAAGAGTTACAGTCAAGAATCTGCCACCGCTGCCGCCTCCTACCCGCTGATGAGTCGGAAGGAATTTGATAAATCCCCCATTTATGTTATTGATTGCTCACACCAGGAAATGACCGTCAAGTCTGGAACAATTGATCTTAAAATTGACATCGAGGCTCAGGAGAATTTTCCAAAAGAGACTACAGCCTATTGTTTGGTGATAAATGACGTGTTGGCCAATTATCAACCGCTAACTGGAATTGTCAACTCTAATTGAGGTGGGGGGAGGTCTATACAAGATTTTCCCTCCCACAGGTGACACTTAGTTATCATTGAGGTTTCACGTTGTAAACATGGATGTAAATTTGAGCACCCCCTTGCTGGATAAATCTATTGTCCTTCAGCCAACGTCGATGACAGCGAATGTGGGTTGCATGCCATCTGCCGCATCTCCTTCTCTTCAATCTAAGGTTGCGATGAATGATATGGAAATTGACTCGTCTTTAAAATCTTCACAACAGGTGTTGGTGGAGAGAGTCGGAAAGGCTACACCCTATGGAGAACATGCTGCGTTTGATGATGATGAAATGGCTGAAGGAGGAGGAAATAATTCTCCTTCTAGTCCTGATGGTGGAAGTTTTAGCTCATTCTTCATGAAACGTGAACCTTCTCATGTTATTAATGTAGTGACATGCTGCAATTCAGTCTCGCATGATTTGGCAAAACATATTGATGATGAAAACACGCCTCCGACTCAGCGGGACGACTCCTTTGACGGAAAGCAGAGCAAGCAAAAAAAGAAAAGAAGACAGCGAGGACAGAGGAAAAACAACAGTCAGAAGAAGATGATGACGGAGGCAAATGTGAATCAAACTGAAGATGTGGACTTAGTTGATAATATCTCGGCCTCTAATAAAGAAGGGCTACGTCACTTTGTTAATAACTCAAATTTAAAACGTATGGTAGCGCAACAATATCGGATGGTGCCTACAACTGGATATGGGAAAGTCATCAAGTTTCCCCTAAATTGTAATGAAACTAAATTTGCCACTATAGGTTTGTTCAGCAAACTTAATTATGAACCCAGTGTACTATTATTAAGTATTAAAAAACGGAAGAGTATGTTTTTAACCAAACAGAATGTTGATGATTTATTTTCAATTTCCAAGCATTTGATTTTATTGGTGGATATTGGACGAGAAGAAAAGGATGTTGCACGTAGATTTGATGTACCCAACAGCCCTCTAGTAATTAGTTTAAAGACGATTTTCTATGTACCGCACATCTCATTGTATAATTGTGAAACAAAGGAATGTTTTATTTTATCACCTCAGGAAGTGTATCATTTTAATGAATTTTTGAATATCGCTACCGATTGTTTAAATAACTTAACTTTGAAAAAAGAACATATTTTGCAGTATGTTGAGGAACTTAAATATGGAATTTGTAGACCAACTTCTGCTAATCAACTACTCTCAGAACATGATGTAATGACATTGCAATATGAATGTAGTTTGTATATTTAAAAAAATGTATTTTGGTGGTGGTAATAATAAATAAATAAAATATTGAAAACATTTTCGTTTTCCTTTTTTCCCAGCCCATTCCTTAGCAGCTAGTGGGTCTTAGGTAAATATAATGGAAAACTACAATTTGGGGGTGGTGGTAGTGTTTATTAGTTAAGTTTCATAACCCATACTACCACGCAGCCCCCATCAGAGAGGTAGAAGCCGACTTCTCTTCCGTCCGGCAGTCGACCTAGGTTGGTGCACGTTTCTAATGTTGACGTTCCAGTCAACACAATTGTGGGATGATTCTGAACAGAAAGAAAGAGAGAAAAGTGTCATGACTCGAATTTTTTTTTCCAGTTGATTGAAAGGTGAGAGAGGTAAAAAATGTTGAACTTACCCTCAAATGGGTGGGGAGGGTCGCCCTCAAGAAGTGTCGAATCTCCAGATCTGCTGATGTGGTGATGGAAGGCATGGTGATGAAGTGTTTAATGTTAACTGTGGAGGAGTCTAGGTCTTTTATAACCTCGGCTGGGTAATGGAGAGGGTAACTGCTCATTCAGCTGTATACCCGCATCGAGCACCTTATCACCTGCGGACGGTAAAAAATGAACCTCGCATCGTCCGTTTTTAAGAAGGTAAGGGAGAGGGTAACTGCTCATTCAGCTGTATACCCGCATCGAGCACCTTATCACCTGCAGACGGTAAAAAATGAACCTCGCATCGTCCGTTTTTAAGAAATACCCCTAATCTTATCGAGTGTTGGTCAGCTTGTGCTCCAACCCATAGAAATGTTTCTGAGGAATTGGGAATATAACAAAAACAAAAGATTCTTTTTACATTATATATTTTTCAGAGAGAGAGAGAGAGATTTTGAAGAGTACTCGGATTGGTGGTGTTGAAGGAAGTTCCAGAGTGCTTGGATTGGCGATGATGTTGAAGGAAGTTCCAGGTGTGTAGATGAAGAAGTTGAGTGGGCAAAATCTAGGTCGTAGGCTACTCGCTGGAGGTCGTCTCGTGTTCAGTTGACTCGGCAAACTCTAGGTTGTAGCCTCGCCCCCCGTTACAGCCTCGATAGATGAGGTTAATCGTAGACGCTGAAAAAAGAATAATAACACTTTAAGACTTTGTGTGATGTTATACATAGAAAAACAAAAAACAGATGAGGGCGTCAAATACTTACGCGTGTAAGTATTTATTATTTCATTTGTGACGATCATATTATATCGTCTGGGTAATGTGACAGTTAAGGTTCCATCATCCTCAAAATTTTTTAATTCTGCCTCAATAGCCGGACCGTAGCCTCTGTTGACTGCTTGAAATTTTAAAATTGGATACTCCCTTCCAATTACTAGCTCTTTGATATTTGTGAACACGGTGGGTCTCGTAGCGTTCAAAGACGTCACAAAATTAAGCGAATTTAGTAGTCCAGGCATTTTGCGCTAAAACATAAAAGACAAGAAAATTTTAAAATAGAGTGAGGTGGTAGGTATAATAAACTTATGTTAAAGCATTTTTACCTCTCTCTCTCTCTCTCTCTCTCTCTCTCTCTCTGCCACCGCAACCAGCACCACCACCACCACCACCACCACCACCACCACCACCACCACCACCACCACCCACTTACACTAGCGGTTCGAAAAAGGATGTTAAATGGCATGAGACGCACCAATTTGAATCATCATACACAACTTTTGCCCAATCTTTGCATGGTAATTTGATAACCTCCTCATGCTCTTGTATGAAATGAAATTTACAATTAAATAAAGCGTTTATTATACAAAGAGAACATTTAACGCATACCCGTTTCAAGATTTTACCATTTCCACGTCTATGTATGGCTATAAAAGTTATTTTAAATTTTAAAATGTTTGGGCATTCTTCACTTTTGAATAGGAACGATGGTACTGAATTAGGTAAACCGCAACATTTATAGTGAAGAATGTGACTATATTCGCTAACAGATACGGAGGGGAATGCAATATCGTCACCGTTAAATAAAAAATGAAGAAAGCTATGATTGTTTCGAATTTTGTAAAGTTTCCAGTGCTGATATAGGTCCGCTTGTATTGATGTTGGCGCATCTAACAGATAGATTTGAGCTTCATGAATAAATTCATTAATAAAAAAGTCTTGAACTATAAACGTAAGTGTTGGTGGGGTAATTTCGTGTGTTAAAGAATATGGTGCTCCTAGCTTAGTATGCATGATTGGTTAAAAAAGACTTACAATGATCTTGCAAGGTAAGTGGGTGATGGTGGAACACTTGGTTCAGGTGAAGGTGTGATAGTAAAGCAGTGCAGTAGGAGGGTTTTTATATGTAGTAAAGTATGAGAGTGGGGTAAAATGAGCTTTCCTCGCTAAATTAGAAAGTGGGTCACCTCCTTTGACTTACCTTGTTAAATGGATTTTTTCTTTGCGTGGTTGTAGGAGTTTTAACAGTGGTACTAATGAACTGATTTGGGTGAAACCATTGACTATCATCCACTTCCTGCACATGTATAGAAATGGTAGCGTTTGGTTTATTCGTTTCCTTCAACGTCGCTCCTGTCTAAAAATGAGCTTTTGGTAAAAAACTAATAATAAAGAGGAGGTAGGTAGATCTGTTAAAGGCTAGTTAATTGGAGGCCACTTACCGAATTGTTGTCTTCCCAATCTTTGAACAAATCTTCTTCCTTCATTTCTTCTTCATCTTCTTCCTCCTCCTCCTCCGAATTATGAAGTACAACGTAGGGATAATGGAAGGCGGTTGTGAACGCTTGATAAATCTTCCGCCATGAGAAAGCAAGATGTAGGAATTCCTCAGCGTTTATGGAAATGGGTAATCGGTTATTATAGAGTAGAAGCACTTCCGTTCGCGTACCATCATTTAAAATTTCTACATCTAAGATCTGTGATGCTGTGAAAGCTGAGTGAATGTATGAGGAGGAATGGTAAGCTCTCGCGTCTATTGAGGAGAAGGAGGCTGTGAAACATACGGTCAGGAGTGCAAAAACCTTCATGATTAATTCAGAGTGAACTGAAATCATTCGTTTATATAGCTAATATCTTTGTGGTGGGTGACCTTTACACGTGCGCTCAAACTTTTTCGTCGATTCTCTCAAAATTTTATCTGTTTTGGGGCGCTATGAGGTTAGCGCGTGTGTGTGGGATCATTTAAAACCGTCTTGATTATGTTGTAGACATTGTGAAGGTACCAATCACATGTTGTGATAAGGAACCTCTGCTCGAAAGTTTCATTACCTACCACCGTCAACTTGATAACAAACCTTGCCCGTTACTACCAAAATAATGAGCTAAATCATGAGGTCCTTCTGAGCTCAGCCAGGCATTATGATAACATGACAGTCGCTTTCTAATATGTGATAAGAATAGCTGGGTAAGTGCCCGTTCGCCGCTGCTTGGTGATAAGAATAGGTAGGTAGCTACGGATTTAATGAACTAAACTCGACGTTCCTATCAATTATGATAAGCCCACACGTAGGTAGCTACGGATTTAATGACCTAAACCTACCGCTCCGCCCAATTAACTCATTAAAAGTGCCGCCAACTACCAATTAGTTCCCCTCATTAAATTTGGCGCCATACTTATCAGTGGCGTCGTACGGGTATTCCTTCTCTACTCGCACACCACAATGGTAACACGAGATAGTTTTATCCATGGCACTATTTATTAATTTATCTATTTATTTTTCCTTTTACGGGAAGCCCAATTGTACAGGAACATAATGCAAATCAGTACCTAAGTGAAACAATTCGCATAAAATAAAGATACAAAAAAATAAAGAAACTTCATAGGGAAATGAAAATAAGGAAAATAGGGGAAAAAACAAAATTCACTAAGTGATGCACAAACCGGTTGATACTAACAGAAGCTTCTCTTTGATTTCTTAAGAAGGGACTTCAATGAGCTAAGTGAATCGTTGAAAAAGTCGAAGTCACAGTGAGTAGTGATGAATAGGTTCGCGGAACAAGGGAGTCCCTGAAGAGGACGGCTGTCCAAATAATACGACGGTGCGAAGGGTATGTGGAAGAGGGGGAAGAGCGCACGGACAGCCGTGGCACCTGAAGACCAATCTTCGACAGCAATGCAGGCCAACCCTTCCTATTATTAATAAGCTTGTGTAGCAGTACGATGTCAGAGTGGCTCTGGCGGGTTTCCAGTGGCAGCATATGGCATGAGTCCAACAGTAGATCGCATTGCATTTCTGAAGTAGGAAGACCGAGCTTGTATCCCACGTACCGAAGAAACTTACTTTGCACCATATCCAAAGTATACCTATGAATCTCATAGATTGGGGACCAAATCTGGCAGGCATCTTCGAGTATCGGACGTACTGAGGCTTTATACAGCAAGACGACAGCCTCCACACTTGTAAATTTCCGTTGTAAAAACCACAAAGCCCTCATCGCTCTACCTGAAACACCCTCAATATGGCTCGAGAACGTCATTCGTTCATCAAGGAGCACCCCAAATCAACCATGTCGGGACGTCTTGCTAGGTGAGCATTACACAAGATGTAGTTGAACATTGGTTGGCGCGAGAGGAGGTGACTACTGAGCACTGTGACGGGTTGTGAAAAGATTATTCAACAGGCACCAGCTCTTGAGTTGACCATTTGCTGATTGTAAGGTAGAACAACAGTCAGCCAGATTTTCCATGCACTCATAGATGTTAAGATCATCCGCAAAGAGCAAGCATTGGACACCCTTCTGGAAGCTGTGGACAACGCTATTGATGATCAGCAAGAAGCACAGGAGGCCCAGGTGGCTCCCCTGAGGGATCCCTGAAGGTACCGCAAACGGGGCAGACAGGACACCCCTCTCGCGAATCACCAGCTGACGACACACCAGATAGCTCGAAATCCACTCAGGGGAAGTCCCGAACACACCCAGAGATTCAATCAACGAGAGAAGATGAAGATGAGAGAGCTTGTCGAAAGCCTTGGCGTAGTCCGTCGAGATAACGTCCGTCTGGAAGCCCCGACTGAACTCCTCGATGGCAAAATCCAGGAACTCCAACAAATTAGTGACTGTCGACCATCCTCGCATAAACCCGTGCTGTTACACGGCAATATTTGGGGCGAACATGGCTGATCGACCACCAGCCTCTCAAGTATCTTGGGTGAGGTAGACAAGGAACACACGGCCCGGTAGTTTGCAATGCAGCCCCTATATCACCGCTCTTAAAAATTGGGGTCACGTATGAATATTTCCAACTCATTGGGAAGCACCCGGAAGAAAGGGATAAGTTAAAAATACGAGTTAGTGGGTACGACAGACTCGCGGAACATTCCCGCAGAAGTATCGTGAGGACACCATCGGGACCCATACCCTTCGCGGTATCAGAAACCGAGAGCACTCTAAGAACGTAAAATTCAGAAACCGTCTAAGATCCAATTGATACGACGTCTAAAGGAGGATATGTAAGGTGTTGTTGAACAGGAGGCTCTAATACTGACGTCTAAATGGTTCCGCTATATCCTGAGGGTCCGAGCAATGATGATCCCCAAGAAACATATCATTCGGTAGGGAATTTCCACCGTTTCTATAGTTAACGTAGTTCCAAAAACTCTTGATATCTCCACAAATGGAATTCTGAACATTTCCCTGTAATAATCAATTCAATAATGTTAAGTAATTTAATGTATTCAATTTAATATTGTAATTCAATAATGCAATAATTAATTAATTATCAATAATTATTGTGGTTCATGGTAACTAAGAAAAGTGCGAAGTACGGCGTACGGCGGACCGACAGAAATTTTTATTATTCCACTTTCGGGTTCTACGTACCTTGAAACGAAAACCATCAAATTTCGAGGGTTTTTTAAAAATGTCTTGTCTATGCTCGATTGCAAAGGTTACTTTTTGAAAATGATAAACCAAAAGTTGTCCACAAGAACTTCAATAAACAAAATTAAGTCACAAGCACTTCCCTTTTATAGGTGGCATAGCAACGCATGCCGGGTTTAGCTATTTAGATACAAATTCAGTTACCATTGTAGTTAGTAGGTAATGTAAGAGGGCGGCAGGGGGAGGGGGGTTACATTATTAGAAAATTTTATGTTGCACCTTTTGGTTAGCCAAATTCTGACCCGCATTGCGATTTCGGTTTCACCTGAGGCGCTCAAATACAGAGATTGGACCCTGCGTTCAATCTGGTAATGTCAAGTTAAGCGAGGTGTTCAGCTGCTGTCATCTGCAGATCCAGTTAGCGAGTTCACCACACTTCAGTGGATTAGTGTACTGACGTGTATTGAGGCTTGGAGCAGCGGGGAGTTCGTACAGCCCCGTCATAATGCGCCCTGTCCGTGCGTGTCACACTATCCATGAAATCGACAGGTTTAAACAAACATATTTACAGGTGAGTCTAGCGGGAGAAGTGCAGCCGAATGCAAAACGAACCCGAACATTGCCGAACTAGTTATCAATCTCCCGTAAGATAAGGAGAGGCTGACCCCCCCTCAACGGGCCGCAAAAAGAAGGGTAGAAAAAAAAGTCTGCCAATTCGAGTAGGCAGTATAGCTTCCTCACTTGAATCACATGAACGTATTAAGTGGTTGGGTAGGTTCATTTTGATCCAGGACCATTTGCGATCCAACCCGCGTGTACCCTCAAAATTTCAGCTATCTTCGACTAATTTTCGCGTACTTAGAAGCGTTACAAGGAAACGGTCAACATTTCATGTTTGCGCATGCGCAGACGAAAATTCATATGCAATTATCAAAGTGTTATTCCTGATCGACCCTCCAAATCTGAACCCACTTTTAAGGAAGTTACGGGCGTTTCAGGTATTTCACGTTTGCGCATGCGCAGATGCGACGATTTCCATGATTTTAAAAGGGACCATCTACGATAAAACTCGCGTGTACCCTCAAAACGTCAGCTCTGTATGACTATTTTTTGCATAGCTGGAAGCGTTACAAGGAAATGCGCAGACGAAAGTTACATTACGATTCCAATGAAATTCATTTTTAACTATCAGATTATTATTCCTGATCGACCCTCTAAGTTTGAACTAATTTCAACGACATTTAGGGTTGTTATGGGCGTTTCAAGTGTTTCACGTTTGCGCAACGCAGACGAAAGTTACTGTACTTGGTCAATAATTTTTGTACGGGACATGTAGGTGCCTACCCATTGCTTTAAATTGATATTTTTGCATTCTCATATTTGAAGGATATTTTATTAAATGATGATAGGTAGCAACTTATATTGTTGTATCTGTGAGGTCAGTTGGATTTTTTGTTATGTTAAAGGTGCGTAGGAGTAGGTAGGTACCTAGCCAGTAACAAAGTGTACTTAATACCTATACAATCATGGTGCGCCAACTGGGGAAAAGGAGTTATGAGACATTTGAGTGGCATTACACGAGTTAAAATTGCCTCAATCAAACGAATTCATTGAACAAAGTTAGGTTATTCAATAATGAAGTTGCTCTTTGCTTATAATCCTAATATTTTAGGATATTTTAGGATATTAGCTAATATATTATGTAGCCGCTGGTTCAAATGAGGACTCAGCAGTGTTTGGGTTCGTTTGGCGTTCGATCAAGTTCGGCTCCATTTTTCCCACTAGACCCTCCTTATATTTACAGGAACAAAACAAAAATATTTACAATTAAATCTGCGTGTCGTGAGTCCCTCCAGGGATCACTCCTCTAGTAAACTTAAGTTCTCACCAACATTCAACCACGAAAGTTAGATTCCGTTAATAAACGAAACGAGTGGGGAGACAAGCCACAGGACCCAGGGTACACAACCTGGAGCCCCACCATCAACCCCCAACAGGGGGTTGGAGGGAGAGGCCTCCTTTTCCTATAAAACCCTGGATCCTGCGACTTTAACTTCATTCGACACTTCCTCTAACCAGCTCTCTCTTCTCTCCTCTACCTTGCTCTCTCCTCCTCTTAAAAGAACCTAGATGTCGGTGGTGGTCAGCCCATAACCGCCTAGGCAACCTCCTCTTCCAAAAGATTCCAGATGTCGGTGGTGATTCGCTCATAACCGCCTGGGCAATTTCCCTCACACCACCGTGATGCAATTTTAAATTCATCTCTCTGCGTTTTTCTCAGGAGCGGTGCGTGGGCTCTGAAAATGGTGGGCCACCAAACCGGAACACAAATTAACAGCTTTTTCTACAAAATACCTGTAAATGTTTTCCAACAGTGGAGTCTTCTTATGAGAAATGGGGTGGATTTTAATCAACCGCAGCTCTAAGCAAGTCAGAATGTAAGCACTGCGTTCACAATAGTTCTGACCAGTACCCGGGATTACCAGAAGCTAAAAGTTCTATAGCTTCATACTGACTAATACTCAGCAAAGGCCTATCTCTTCCTAAACTTAAAACGCTCTAACCTCGTAGGAAAACGACGAAAATTTCGACTGTAAGTTAGCCACCGAATTCATGTGGTACAAAAATACAGAACCAAATAAACCAAACAACAACTAAAAACAACGAACTAGACTAAAATACAACGAAGTAATGACGCGCCGGCGGCTGCCGGCTGTGTATGTTGACGTCGATCAATCCACAAGACCACAGACAGGACGCAACGCACATAATTATCGCAAATCCAAATCTGTCCCGGGAACTCGAATGGGAACATACAAAATTCGAAACGTAAGCAGAACATTGAAAACTCAGCATAGGAACAGAACGGCGAAAGTGATATGAATTTTTAGGGGAGGACAGATAGAAGGACAAGCATCTCGTATCGAGATGACAAGATGAATTGAAGCAATCCAATCGATTGTGAACACAAACGATTTTTGGATGGAAATGTTGGCCACGGGCCCAAAAGGGGCGTGACTAACCAAATTTTTACTCTACTGAGCTTGCGGGGACGGGCCACTTTTCTCTGTTACCATGGCTACACCCGGTCCCCGGGCCTATTAGTTTCAAAAACGTAGGTTTCGATTTCGATTGCAAGACATCGATTACTGTAGCTATATTCCGATAAAATGCTCGAATATCCATAGCCAGAGAACTCTGTCTTCTTCTTCTTCTTCTTCACAGTTACTGCCATGCCAGACATAGGTTGGGACAGAGAGAGAGAGAGAACTCTGTCGAGTCGCTGTTGAACTTCGTGAAAAATGCGAAGGTGTACAGTATACGGAGGGAAATTCGAATGCCAGCTGAACAAATGGTTGGCATTTTATTGGAGTTTTTTGTGTTTCTGGATGCCGGGGCAGTGGCCCAAGTGGCCTTATGACGCAACGCCCCTGGTTTTTCTTTTGTTCGTAATTAAACGACCGAATTGATAACAGGAAGATTATACGTGACCTATATCGTCTATTGCGTGTCTCATTCATATTCCATTCATTTCATTGCACACAGTATGGTAAATACTTAAACAGAACTGCTCGAATCAATTTAGACACCATACCTGATTATTTTCATTGAATAACATTCCAATCACCCGAACTCAGCCTATATAAAGAAGAAAAAAAGTCAATGTCTGAGGGAGTTATTTACCTACACTATCCCGTCAAACTCACCCGTCAGTCCCTAACTCAATATTTACGACTCGAATAGCTGAAATTCTAGGCGCTGGCTCAGTGCGGGCCCTCGGTGGATTACTAGCCTTAGGGCTTTCAAACTTATGATCAGCTCGTAGTACAAATAGTTCTCCCTAAACTTCAGCAACTTGAGAAGCTCAGCTTACCCGGCAACTCGAGAAATAGGACTACACTTTCTGGTGTGAGCTGAACCGATACTGAAGGGGAACAAATAGTTAGATAACGAGTTGTCAAACCTTTCAGTTAATGTTTCGTTGTTATTTTGAGGAAGTATTTTGAGGAACTCATTTTTACAATCTAGTTAAATTTTGAAATCTAATCCAGTCCAACCAGTTGAACATAAAAGTTGACTAAATTAAATTTTGACTGGTTTTGCTAGTCGCTGGCGGTGTATTATTTTAGTACTTTTTTTGTAGTATTTTTTAGTGGGGGTATTTTTTCAAAAACTTGACTGAGGACAGTATGGATGATGATACCAGACGAAACAAAATTAACGCGAAAATTCTCCAATCGACACGTTTATTTGAAGAAATTCGGGTAAAAATTCCCCTTGTTCCAGAAAGAAAAAAAACGAACCTGACTGTCTTCTGCAACGGAAACTGGTCGCAGCGAAACGTGCAGGCGAGATGGGTGATTCTTTGAAATTAGCAGCAGTATTCTCTACAATAACCAACAAGTTCTCTAAAAATACGCTGTGATTTCAGGAAATACCAGTAACTTTAAGGCCGTCACTGGCATGATAACGACTCTCGTACGGTGGTTGGTGTTTTCGACAAAACGAGTTCTAGATTTATGTGAGTGCAAGCGCCGAGACCCATTCAAAAATGAGCATCAAGTCCTTCCTCTGTTTCAAAAACCTGCACAACATCAACAGGAATCAATGGTCAGATTTGCCGGTGTATACAACAAAACTTCAAAATTTGATGGTTTAGGTTTCAAGGTATGTAGAATCCAAAACTGCAATAAATTAATTACATTTATAATTAAATTTCTCCCTTGAGAGGGAAAAACATTAAATCATGTTTAATGTTTTTCCCTCGCAAGGGAGAAATTAGATATAGTTTTTTAATGACAAGAAAAAATGAAAGCCACAATTTCACTGAACTCTACAAGTATAATGTTGCATTTACTGTACTTATTATAGAACTCGCCATCAACATATGGTTGCTACAACAGAAGGTAGTAACTGTGTAGTAACCAATGAAAAACGTAGCTATTGACTCTTGTTTCTTTCGATTGCGATATTCTTTATGGTTGCTACAACAGAAGGTAGTAACTGTGTAGTAACCAATGAAAAACGTTGCATATTTGCGTGTCGGAATTCACAGAATGACCCCCAGCCCTAAAACATTAAACATGTTAATACTGAAAACACAGATATATAGATAATTTTTATCCCATTAATCTTTATGATTTACAAAAGATAGAGATCATTCGAGATCATAATCTTTAAAAATAAAATATCAACTGAATAACCATGGTTCAAAAATGAAACAGTGCGACGACGTAAATAAATAAATGAACGCAGCTCTTGATCAAATATAAATTTCATCGACAAAAATATTTCTATTCAATTCACCGAGAGAAAAATGTGGCGCACCATGCCCGCTAGGAACACTCAGAATTGATTTCCCGATAGGGAACCTAGCGGGTGTGCCTAATCCCAAGCGGGTAGGGTGAAAATCGTATCGGGTGATGTTAAAAATCTATCGGGAAGACGTAACTCCAATCGGGTACGACATAAATTTCTATCGGGCTGCCATAAAAATCTATCGGGCTGTTAGATTAGCCCCTCCTATCGGGTATGGTTCGGATATTTTTGTATCGGGCATTCGTAAAAACAAGCGGGTTTTGGTAATTCCTAACGGGTATTCGTCAAAATCGTATCGGGTGGCGACTTAACCCTAACGGGCTTTTATAAATGGGAACTACACCCGTTAAGAACTCAATCGGGTCTGTTGGTTGTCTATCGGGTTTCATAACAAATTCCTATCGGGTCCATGAAACCCAAGCGAGCATGCAAATATTCCAAAAAAATACCCGTTAGCGCACTATCGGGTCATCTGAACATTTACGTCTCCCGTTTGATGATCTATCGGGTTTTTTTCAAAATTCCTAGCGGGTGTATGAAAAACGATCTAGCTAGCAAATGTTGAAAAAAATACCCGTTAGCACACTATCGGGTCATCTGAGCATTTACGTCTCCCGTTTGATAACCTATCGGGTTTATGCAAAACTCCTATCGGGTGTATGAAAAACGATCTAGCTAGCAAATGTTGAAAAAAAATACCCGTTAGCACACTATCCGGTCATCTGAGCATTTACGTCTCCCGTTTGATAACCTATCGGGTTTTATGCAAACCTCCTATCGGGTGTACGAAAAACAATCGAGCATGGAAATGTTCAAAAAAATACCTGTTAGCTGACTGTCGGGTCATCTGAGCATTAAGATCTCCCGATTGATAATCTATCGGGTTTATACAAAATTCCTATCGGGTAGAAATAAAATTAATCGAGCTGGGAAATATGCATAAAATACCCGTTAGCGCCTATCGGGTGAAATAATTGTCAAGAGCTCCCCCTTAATAATCTATCGGGTTACATCACACATCGCTATCGGGCCTATGAAAGCCAATCGAGCAGGGAAATAGTGAACAAAAATACCCGTTAGTCTTCCTATCGGGTGATGTTTGTTGCTAACAACACCCGATTGAAGATCTACCATTTCCATTGAGTGATCCCTATCGGGTAGAGAAAAATCGATCGAGCTGAGAAATATTCATAAAATACCCGTTAGCCACCAATCGGGTGATATAATTGTTAACAGCTCCCGCTTAATAATCAACCGGGTTGCATCGACCAACATCTATCGGGTTGAACAATGCAATCGAGCAGGGAAATGCCGAACAAAATACCCGTTAGTAGCTCTATCGGGTGGATGTAATTGATAACAACACCCGAGTGAACATCTATCGGGTTGCACAGACGAGTCTCTATCGGGTTTTGGAAAATCAATGGAGCAGGAAAATATTGAAAAAATACCCGTTGGCTGCCTATCGGGTGATATAATTGTTAACAGCTCCCGCTTAGTAATCAATCGGGTTGTCCAATGATTCCCTATCGAGTAGGCAACATTTCTATCGGGTGTCAAGTAGGTCCCGCCACAATTTGAACTTGGTCGAAGGGGCATTGGCTCCGGAGATGGATTCACAAATTTTTTCCCAGGTTCCGAGTGAGCGTTGAAGGGTTTTACAATTTGAACTTGGTCAAAGGGGCATTGGCTCTGGAGACGGATTCACAAATATTTTCCCAGGTTCCGAGTGACCGTTGAAAGGTTTTATGTGAGGATTTAGATGCGTACAATTCTCACACAAAAGCCTGCAACGGTGAATGAAGAGTTGGGAAAATATTTGTGGTTTAATGATAGCTCAGGTAGCCCGAATCCCTGTGAGGAGGTATAGGAAGCGAAGCCTGCAGTCACCATTTCTAAAGGATAACTGTTTTTGGGGAGTGGTGAGAATTTGAGAATAACAACTCTTTCCCTTCACCTCCCGTAAATATGGACGTTTGGAGGACATGTACTTGTTACCATGGGAGGGTTCACGCGAAGAAATATGGTAAAGTTGAGGGAATTGTGAAGGACATGATACTGGACCTGAAAATTAAAAACGCTGCAAAGTCCTTGTCACGCATGGGTTTATTATTATTCTATATGCAGAAATGGTGGCTGTTCATTTATTGTTGCTTTCATGTAAAATAATTATTGAAATAGTTATTTCCGGTGGTTCCCACAAATTTTGGCCCCCAAAACTTGAATTAGGTATACCTACGCTTTTTTTTCTTTTTTATTTCAAATTATCTTTGATCATTGCCCAACCCACCCGCCCATTTACCCGCAGGGTGGCTGTCCACAAGCATAATCCAATTGACATGTTGTCGTCCTTCACCAGTTTTCGAGTTTTATATTATATTATCAACAGATTTATGCTGAGCACCCCCACCTGAGAGAATTATGACTCCGTATTTTTTTTTTGTACTGATGAGTCCTCAGTATAGTCGAGAGTCAGTTAGACTTGGTTTTCATTGAATTTGTACCTCCCCTCCCAACGAGTATTTCTCTCTGGTGCGGGGGGTGCTCGACCTCGTTGAAATACCCGTTAGTAGCTCTATCGGGTGGCTGTAATTGATAACAACACCCGAGTGAACATCTATCGGGTTGCACAGACGAGTCTCTATCGGTTTTTGGAAAACCAATCGAGCAAGAAAAAATTCAAAAAGTAGCCGTTAGCTTTCTATCGGGTTCTGCCAGTGTGAACAGCTCTGTTTTACTTTTGTATCGGGTTATCTCATTCAAAACATACCCGTTAGCATCGTAACGGGTCGTCTCATAGCTCCCGATTGATAATCATCCGGGTTGCATCGACCAACGTCTATCGGGTTGAACAATGCAATCGAGCAGGGAAATGCCGAACAAAATACCCGTTAGTAGCTCTATCGGGTGGATGTAATTGATAACAACACCCGAGTGAACATCTATCGGGTTGCACAGACGAGTCTCTATCGGGTTTTGGAAAACCAATGGAGCAGGAAAATATTGAAAAAATACCCGTTGGCTGCCTATCGGGTGATATAATTGTTAACAGCTCCCGCTTAGTAATCAATCGGGTTGTCCAATGATTCCCTATCGAGTAGGCAACATTTCTATCGGGTGTCAAGTAGGTCCCGCCACAATTTGAACTTGGTCGAAGGGGCATTGGCTCCGGAGATGGATTCACAAATTTTTTCCCAGGTTCCGAGTGAGCGTTGAAGGGTTTTACAATTTGAACTTGGTCAAAGGGGCATTGGCTCTGGAGACGGATTCACAAATATTTTCCCAGGTTCCGAGTGACCGTTGAAAGGTTTTATGTGAGGATTTAGTACAAGACGAGATACGTAGAATCCTCACACAAAAGCCTGCAACAGTTAATGAAGAGTTGGGAAAATATTTGTGGTTTAATGATAGCCCAGGTAGCCCGAATCCCTGTGAGGAGGTATAGGAAGCGAAGCCTGCATTCACCATTTCTAAAGGATAACTGTTTTTGGGGAGTGGTGAGAATTTGAGAATAACAACTCTTTCCCTTCACCTCCCGTAAATATGGACGTTTGGAGGACATGTACTTGTTACCATGGGAGGGTTCACGCGAAGAAATATGGTAAAGTTGAGGGAATTGTGAAGGACATGATACTGGACCTGAAAATTAAAAACGCTGCAAAGTCCTTGTCACGCATGGGTTTATTATTATTCTATATGCAGAAATGGTGGCTGTTCATTTATTGTTGCTTTCATGTAAAATAATTATTGAAATAGTTATTTCCGGTGGTTCCCACAAATTTTGGCCCCCAAAACTTGAATTAGGTATACCTACGCTTTTTTTTCTTTTTTATTTCAAATTATCTTTGATCATTGCCCAACCCACCCGCCCATTTACCCGCAGGGTGGCTGTCCACAAGCATAATCCAATTGACATGTTGTCGTCCTTCACCAGTTTTCGAGTTTTATATTATATTATCAACAGATTTATGCTGAGCACCCCCACCTGAGAGAATTATGACTCCGTATTTTTTTTTTGTACTGATGAGTCCTCAGTATAGTCGAGAGTCAGTTAGACTTGGTTTTCATTGAATTTGTACCTCCCCTCCCAACGAGTATTTCTCTCTGGTGCGGGGGGTGCTCGACCTCGTTGAAATACCCGTTAGTAGCTCTATCGGGTGGCTGTAATTGATAACAACACCCGAGTGAACATCTATCGGGTTGCACAGACGAGTCTCTATCGGTTTTTGGAAAACCAATCGAGCAAGAAAAAATTCAAAAAGTAGCCGTTAGCTTTCTATCGGGTTCTGCCAGTGTGAACAGCTCTGTTTTACTTTTGTATCGGGTTATCTCATTCAAAACATACCCGTTAGCATCGTAACGGGTCGTCTCATAGCTCCCGATTGATAATCATCCGGGTTGCATCGACCAACGTCTATCGGGTTGAACAATGCAATCGAGCAGGGAAATGCCGAACAAAATACCCGTTAGTAGCTCTATCGGGTGGATGTAATTGATAACAACACCCGAGTGAACATCTATCGGGTTGCACAGACGAGTCTCTATCGGGTTTTGGAAAACCAATGGAGCAGGAAAATATTGAAAAAATACCCGTTGGCTGCCTATCGGGTGATATAATTGTTAACAGCTCCCGCTTAGTAATCAATCGGGTTGTCCAATGATTCCCTATCGAGTAGGCAACATTTCTATCGGGTGTCAAGTAGGTCCCGCCACAATTTGAACTTGGTCGAAGGGGCATTGGCTCCGGAGATGGATTCACAAATTTTTTCCCAGGTTCCGAGTGAGCGTTGAAGGGTTTTACAATTTGAACTTGGTCAAAGGGGCATTGGCTCTGGAGACGGATTCACAAATATTTTCCCAGGTTCCGAGTGACCGTTGAAAGGTTTTATGTGAGGATTTAGTACAAGACGAGATACGTAGAATCCTCACACAAAAGCCTGCAACAGTTAATGAAGAGTTGGGAAAATATTTGTGGTTTAATGATAGCCCAGGTAGCCCGAATCCCTGTGAGGAGGTATAGGAAGCGAAGCCTGCATTCACCATTTCTAAAGGATAACTGTTTTTGGGGAGTGGTGAGAATTTGAGAATAACAACTCTTTCCCTTCACCTCCCGTAAATATGGACGTTTGGAGGACATGTACTTGTTACCATGGGAGGGTTCACGCGAAGAAATATGGTAAAGTTGAGGGAATTGTGAAGGACATGATACTGGACCTGAAAATTAAAAACGCTGCAAAGTCCTTGTCACGCATGGGTTTATTATTATTCTATATGCAGAAATGGTGGCTGTTCATTTATTGTTGCTTTCATGTAAAATAATTATTGAAATAGTTATTTCCGGTGGTTCCCACAAATTTTGGCCCCCAAAACTTGAATTAGGTATACCTACGCTTTTTTTTCTTTTTTATTTCAAATTATCTTTGATCATTGCCCAACCCACCCGCCCATTTACCCGCAGGGTGGCTGTCCACAAGCATAATCCAATTGACATGTTGTCGTCCTTCACCAGTTTTCGAGTTTTATATTATATTATCAACAGATTTATGCTGAGCACCCCCACCTGAGAGAATTATGACTCCGTATTTTTTTTTTGTACTGATGAGTCCTCAGTATAGTCGAGAGTCAGTTAGACTTGGTTTTCATTGAATTTTTACCTCCCCTCCCAACGAGTATTTCTCTCTGGTGCGGGGGGTGCTCGACCTCGTTGAAATACCCGTTAGTAGCTCTATCGGGTGGATGTAATTGATAACAACACCCGAGTGAACATCTATCGGGTTGCACATACGAGTCCCTATCGGGTTTTGGAAAACCAATCGAGCAGGAAAATATTCAAAAAATACCCGTTGGCTGCCTATCGGGTGATATAATTGTTAACAGCTCCCGCTTAGTAATCAATCGGGTTGTCCAATGATTCCCTATCGAGTAGGCAACAAGTCTATCGGGTATTAATTAGTTCCAGCCACAATTTGAACTTGGAACAATTAAACAGTGTAGGAAAACGGTTGTTGAGCGCATGATGACCTATGATATTATAATAATATATTCTAGGGCGAGAAGTAATTTGGCATGAGCCAAATTGAGTAGTTTGGCCGGTCATTTTCACCCGAGCTATACTCATTATGAACATCTCTGTGAATGAAGTGTAATATAATATTATATTGTATTGAATAAAGTTTTGATAAAAACGACAGCGTTTACAAAGTGATGTGCATCGCTTTTGCAACATTTCATGGCGTCATTCAATGCCGGAAGGAATCTGAGGGCAGTAAGTACCTATATGTCATTTATTTCTACAAGTCCACTACATGTTGTAAGTTGTTATGTTGTGCATGTGCATGCGTACATTATCAATTAAATTGAATTATCAATGGAATGAGTCGTTAATCACTCGTGGTATTTGTGATGGGGTTTTTAAAATATTTTTTCCTAGTAGGCACAGGTACCTATACTAATGGTAGGCACGTAGGAGTTTCTGGCAGAAATGTTAGAAAAACCGTACACGTGTTAGCAAGTGAGTGAAAACCCGATACGAATTTAAAAACCCGTTACACATTACAGTAACCCGTTAGAAGCAGGAATTGAAAAACCCGTTAAGGGATTCGAAACACCCGATAGGACGTTATGAAACACCCGATCTCAATTGAAAAAGCCGTTACGAGTTTCGAAGTACCCGGTAGGAAGTTGTGAAAAACCCGATAGGAGTAACAGAAACTCGATAGGAATCGGAAAACCGTTTGAAATCGGGAAACCTGACACGATAGAAATGAAAACCCGTTTGGGAGGTAAAAAGACGTTACAAGACATTCAAACACCCGATAGGAGGCAGAAAACAACCGATAGGAATCAGAGAAGCGTGTGAAATCGGATACCCGATAGGGACCTCAACACCCGATAGGGATTTGATAAAGTCGCTAGAAACATTCAGACACCCGATAGGATGTAAAAAACACCCGATGGGGAATGGGAAAGTGTCTGAAATCGGATACCCGTTAGGAATCTTAGCACCCGATAGGGGATTTGAAAAACCCGCTAGAAACATTCGGACACCCGATAGGAGCACATGCCTGCCCGCTTGGAGCAGGGAAACCCGTTACCAGGTGGGGCATGGTGGGGAGACCTCTATATAACCCCAACGTCCCCTTATGGCGACAACCACTTCTTCCCGATCACTCGCGTCACTCACGTGTTCTGCTTACTTCCCTGTGCTTCTTCATTCTGTGTGTTGCGCGTGTGTTTCAAATCAGTTGTTTGAAATCAGTTGTGTTTCAAATCAGTTGTTTCAAATTAGTTGTGTTTCTTGTTTGTTGTGCTTCAATTATCAACGTTCACCCGTCACCAAACAGACATTCGGACCCTGGTACGTTGTACTACAGAATTCATTTTTATTTCAATGGCGGACCAACAGTTGACTGATATTCTAGAGTCTTGGAAATTGGATGCAAGAATTGTTGCTGCATTTCAAGGTTAGCAAAAACCTTTTTGACTCTTTTTCTATAATATTCCGATTTCATGATAATCGCATAAAATTTATGTTAAAGGTATATTTAATATACCTTTAACTTCCAAATCGAAAGTGACATTTCAATCTGAATTTAATTTCGTTTTGTTGAGTATTACTATTTCCTGTTGCCAACGTATTTACCAAATGAAACTTTTGTTGTATGATATTCCGATTTCAAGATATACTCACATACCTGTGACTTCTAAATCCCAAGTGACATTTCAATTAGAATTTAGTTTTGTTTTGTTGAGTATTACTATTTCCTTTTGCCAACGTAATGACCAAACGCTAATTTTTGTTGTATAATATTCCGATTTCATGATGTACACGTAGCTATGACTTACACACCCACACTGGCAATTGAATTTGTTTTGTTGAGTATTATTATTTTCTTTTGCAAACGTATTTACCTACCAAACGAAACTTTTTGTTGAATGATATTCCGGTTTCAAGATATAATCACATACCTGTAACTTCCAAATCCAAAGTGACATTTCAATTTGAATTTAATTTCGTTTTGTTGAGTATTACTATTTCCTGTTGCCAACGTATTTACCAAATGAAACAGTTGTTGTATGATATTCCGATTTCAAGATATACTCACATACCTGTGACTTCTACATCCAAAGTGACATTTCAATTTGAATTTAGTTTTGTTTTGTTGAGTATTACTATTTCCTTTTGCCAACGTAATGACCAAACGCTAATTTTTGTTGTATAATATTCCGATTTCATTATGTACCTACACGTAGAAATGACTTGCACACCCACACTGACAATTTGAATTTGTTTCCAACCAATTTACCAAATGTAAACGGTTTTTCTATAATATTCGGATTTCATGATGATCTTGGTTTAAATTTCATTGTTACGATATCGGGAAATTGCTACGTGTGTTAGTGCCCGTTGGTAATTCAATCGGGTAGTATTGGACGTTAAATACTTGCACCAACTTGTTTTTCGTTGTCCCTTGTATACATAACGGGTGTTTGGAGGGGGGGGGGGATGAGTACCCGTTAGTAATCCAATCGGGTAGTGTTGTACTTTGAAATATGTTCAACAAACTGTTTCCCTTGCCGCTTGTAGTCGTATCGGGTGTTCACTTCGTTCCAAACGGGTTCATCCGGACTTTGCCAAATATTCGTAAACATTCGTAACGGGTGTTTGTGGTTGTGAGTACCCGTTAGTAATCCAATCGGGTATTGTTGTACTTTAAAATATTTTCAACAAACTGTTTTGCCTTGCCGCTTGTAGTTGTATCGGGTGTTCACTTCGTTCCAAACGGGTTCATCCGGACTTTGCCAAATATTCGTAAACATTCGTAACGGGTGTTTGTGGTTGTGAGTACCCGTTAGTAATCCAATCGGGTATTGTTGTACTTTAAAATATTTTCAACAAACTGTTTTGCCTTGCCGCTTGTAGTTGTATCGGGTGTTCACTTCGTTCCAAACGGGTTCATCCGGACTTTGCCAAATATTCGTAAACATTCGTAACGGGTGTTTGTGGTTGTGAGTACCCGTTAGTAATCCAATCGGGTATTGTTGTACTTTAAAATATTTTCAACAAACTGTTTTGCCTTGCCGCTTGTAGTTGTATCGGGTGTTCACTTCGTTCCAAACGGGTTCATCCGGACTTTGCCAAATATTCGTAAACATTCGTAACGGGTGTTTGTGGTTGTGAGTACCCGTTAGTAATCCAATCGGGTATTGTTGTACTTTAAAATATTTTCAACAAACTGTTTTGCCTTGCCGCTTGTAGTTGTATCGGGTGTTCACTTCGTTCCAAACGGGTTCATCCGGACTTTGCCAAATATTCGTAAACATTCGTAACGGGTGTTTGTGGTTGTGAGTACCCGTTAGTAATCCAATCGGGTATTGTTGTACTTTAAAATATTTTCAACAAACTGTTTTGCCTTGCCGCTTGTAGTTGTATCGGGTGTTCACTTCGTTCCAAACGGGTTCATCCGGACTTTGCCAAATATTCGTAAACATTCGTAACGGGTGTTTGTGGTTGTGAGTACCCGTTAGTAATCCAATCGGGTATTGTTGTACTTTAAAATATTTTCAACAAACTGTTTTGCCTTGCCGCTTGTAGTTGTATCGGGTGTTCACTTCGTTCCAAACGGGTTCATCCGGACTTTGCCAAATATTCGTAAACATTCGTAACGGGTGTTTGTGGTTGTGAGTACCCGTTAGTAATCCAATCGGGTATTGTTGTACTTTAAAATATTTTCAACAAACTGTTTTGCCTTGCCGCTTGTAGTTGTATCGGGTGTTCACTTCGTTCCAAACGGGTTCATCCGGACTTTGCCAAATATTCGTAAACATTCGTAACGGGTGTTTGTGGTTGTGAGTACCCGTTAGTAATCCAATCGGGTATTGTTGTACTTTAAAATATTTTCAACAAACTGTTTTGCCTTGCCGCTTGTAGTCGTATCGGGTGTTCACTTCGTTCCAAACGGGTTCATCTGGACTTTGCCAAATAGTCGTAAACATTCGTAACGGGTGTTTGAGGGTATGGGTACCCGTTAGTAATCCAATCGGGTAGTGTTGTACTTTAAAATATTTTCAACAAACTGTTTTGCCTTGCCTTGCTCGTCGTATCGGGTGTTCACTTGGTCTCATGGCTGACATTTTTTTCCCCTGCCACAGCTGCCGAATTTGAAACTGACGATTTACGCGACCTAGAACCAGACAGGGTCCTCTGGGAAGCAGTAAAACCAGGACTGTGGACTCCGCCACAGAAGGTGCGATACGCAACAGGGTGGAAGGCGAAATTCGGTCCACTCTCCTCTCCCAGACGTTCTTCGACATCTCTTGCTAGACCCATATCAAGTGACGACTCCACCCCAACACTTCCTTCGCCGGTGAGTGTTGTCACTTACAATTACAGACGACAGGCAGACGGAAACAGTGTTCATGTTTGACAATAACTTCCACCATATAAGTATGTATTGTTACGAGGTGAACGGTGTTTTTGTTGCAGTCTTACTCCTCGATCCCGCGCCGTAGAGAGTCGTTGCCGAGTGAACTACGGCTCAGCGATCCATCTTCTGACGACGACGACGACGACGAAGCCGCCGACGACGACCCCCACGTCGCCAGATACAAGCGAGTCGATAAGGCTGCTTTCATTAACACTTTAGATAAGGTAATGTGCATGACACCATCCGTGTGAAATTGTATCATGTACTCATAGTCAAACTTATAGGGTTTTTATATTAAATGTACATCTATTCCTCTCTCCCTAACAGGTCACAAAAATACTACAAAAGACTGAGAAAGGGAAGAGCTGCGCTGAGCTAGCAGGGTCGAAGAGGACCAGGGCAATCAGCTCATCTGACAGGAAGGTGGTAGCGGATATTGTTATAAACCACCTTCACCGACAAGCCACCCCCGTGGGTGCGAACGTCATCCCCCATTTCTCTTATAAAGAATTGAAGTGAGTGACACCTTGAAATTTGTGATTACGCATTGTTTGTTAGTACATTAGTATTACATGTGGAGTACTCGTATCTTAACATTCCTCTGCATAAAGACATAATAATCACGTGTTTGAATTGCTGTGTACGTTTCAGTTTCATAGCTGCTCAGTTGGCGAGATATTTCCGGGATCCCTCCTCGCTGTGGTTTACTTTATCAGCATCGACGCGGGGATGCTCGTCACACAGCAGTGACAGCACGCCGACGAAAAAACCAAGGAAGTACCCCTACGGGCACTTGTGGAGCAAAGTGAACAACCTCAAGGACTCCTGGAGGAAGGCCAATAAAGAAAAGTACGATAAAATAAAGGAGGCAAACTCCAAGAGGACAAGCGAAGCAAGGAAACGGAAGGGAGGCAAACAGAAGAGGGCCTACACGAAGAAGCCGAAGCAGCCAACCACCTCCCCTCCGCCCGTACGGAAAACCCTGACAGGTGAGTCTACTCTCTATTCATCTCTTTTCCTCCTACCACCCTCCTTCTCTGCCGTTTCTGTGTTATTTATTGTGAGGAGTCCTAACCGTTAATGTTATTTTCCTAGAGTGGGAAGAGGAACTCGAGAATCATCCCTCCATCCAAACCATCAGGGGAAGTGATTGGTTGAGCCGGGCGTCGATCTCCAAAGAGATACAAGAGGCGTTACGGAGGACAGCGAAGCTGCGGCACGACTACCTATGCTGTGAAAACAACAACCTATTCCACTACATCGACTACTTCCCGTTCTTCAAGTCGTCCGTCCACGCAGCGAAAGTGGTGAGTTCTTAATTTGAATGTATTTCATGTGCTCTGTTTATATACTTGTGCCTGCAGTTGTTTAAAGCGAGGAATGTTTTTTGAGTAATCAGTAATAATAGTTGTTGTTTTCTGTTGTACAGATAGAATCTGATTTCAAGGAGATATATAACATCCCGGAGGGGAAGCTGTACCAAAAGCTTAGAGAACTCCACCCGGCCATAGTATCGGAGGCTAGGTCTTCCAGAAGAGTGAAAGGGAGGGAGACGTTCGTCGAGGCAATACTGAAGTACTACGACAACAATACCGGTGAGAAATAATTGTGATTGGCCTACTCTGTGTTCAAATTGACTAGGAAACATTTTTTCAATTTTAATATTTTGTTGTGACCAGGGATTTTTCTTCTTCACGCATTTGTAAACAAATGATTTGTTGAAATTGCTTTATTTGACCATGAGGTGGTTGTAATGACTGAATTGTACTGTACGAACGTGTTGATAATGTGCTCCGTGATATTTCAGAGGAGGACAAGAGAACGACTGCAGCTCTCGTCGCCCTCCCGTACGCTATTGGGACACGAAGATTAAGGAAGACCAAAGCAAGTAAAGCTACGATTCAGATCTCAAAGAAGGAATCAGCGGATCACTTCGTCACATTCCTGGAAACGGAGTCTGAGGTGGACAACCTCCACGCCCAACGCCTGGAAGCCGAACAAGGAACGTTGCAACCGTATGTCATAGCAATAGGAAAATTAGGTTCCGTCAGCCATTGTCTAGTCAAATATTTAGATTTGAGCCTTAGAGCTGACACCATACTCCAGGCAGTCGATCTTTGTTTTAAATTAATATTCGTGCTGAACTGTGAGTACCCACCTCAGTGTACACACATCTGGCAAACTCTAGAACTGGTATGCTATGAGTTAAAGGTTTCGACAGACTTCCTCCTCTCTGCCGTGACTCTCGTTTCCACCTGTTCCCAGTTTCTAGAGTCTCACATCAAACCCCCCCCTGCTGCTGCTCCTCCTGCTGATGGTGGCTCCAGTGATGAAAATTCATTTGTACAAGTGTTGATACAAAAATACGCCATTGTAGAGGGCGAATGTGTATGCTTTGTTGTGAGTGGCAAAACAGGTAGATTGATAACTTTCTTAAACTTAACTGGGGAAAACATTATACACGGTAACATTCTTGGTGATTCGGAACTGTTAACTTATGGTACTTGTACAAAAGCCTTTGCAGAAGAACACGGATTAGATTCTTACAATATACATCCCACCAATATCGAAATACTTGGTGACCTTCAAATAACAAATGCTCCTGCTTCAGTAATATTACCTTTCACATCAACTTCAGGGGGTATTGATTCACATTTGCCATCAACTTCAGGGGGTATTGAGTCACATTTGCCATCAACTTCAGGGGGTATTGATTCACATTTGCCATCAACTTCAGGGGGTATTGAGTCACATTTGCCATCAACTTCAGGGGGTATTGATTCACATTTGCCATCAACTTCAGGGGGTATTGAGTCACATTTGCCATCAACTTCAGGGGGTATTGATTCACATTTGCTATTCACTTCAAGTTCAAAATCAATTTTTGACCCATCTGAGGAGGTACATCTACCATCAGCAACAGCAGTTCCTCCTGAGGCAAGCCCTGCTCTTTCAGGTGTATCTGAACCACCTCCCCTTCTGTCTCCTACATGGCCAACAACTCCCGTTAAGGAAGTTGGATTCCACAAAGACAGTAGGACCCCGACAAGAGTGACCCCATCTAAGCTAACCACTGCTACAGCCACTCCAGAGTCTGATACCAGCACTCTGCCCGTTTCCCCTCCCCCCCATTCCAGCAGCTCCCCTGCCTCATCCAGCGAACTGGGCAGTACTCCACGGTCCTTACAGGATTTGGTCGAACGCTAGAAAGTTGCAGTACGTAGCAGTAAGAGTAAAAAACAGCTGACGTACCCACCACGTCCTCATCACTGATTGCTTTACAACGTGTCTACACTGAGGTGGTGCTACTTAGTTACCATTAATTTGTGCATCAACAGTTGCTTGATGACCGTTCTGAATAATATCTAAATAACATTCTATAATAATATATACTCTAAATAAAATTGTGTTGAAGTGTACCATATTTCATTGGGTATATACATCACTGTTCCAACATGAGTGGTACAGAACATTACAAATGTCACTACTGTCCCTTAACATTCAGAGAAGTCAACCGTTTGATTGAGCATGTTATGAACCAATGTCTTAGTAGTGGAGAGAAACACAAAGAAAAGAGAGTTTTGCACTGCGGTATGTGTGGGTACAATACCTCCCTCCCCTGGAGACTGAAGGAACATCTTGTTAGGGTTCACCCTCCACGTCCTCAGTCGCATATGCATGACGATGGTTGTGATGTTTTGTGTCAAGCAGCTATGTCTCGTTCCTCCTCCTCCTCCTCCTGCGATGATGATGGTGAGTTAATGAGGGTCGACGAGGGGCAGCGGCGGCCGCCTCTCGTCGTCAGGTCAAACAATGATATTGCCGCACTGCTTTCTAGGGAGTTAGCTGAAATTACTGCTGACGCCTTAGAGGATACTGGTACGACAGAGAAGATTGTACAGTTTTTCATGCACCGCTTCAATCATTATCATCAGGTTTTTCACTCTTTGGGTCTCAGAAATGTATACAATCGCTACGCTAGCACGACCATGCCGACCTGTTGTGAAACGACGTTGACGTCGTTTGTCGACGACATCAAATCCATTATGGACAGCTCTGTGAAACCCATGCGCACGATCCACTCTCGCTTGAACTACTTCTCTCAGCTAGGGACGTTCATCAAACCTGTGTCAGTATTTGTGAGTAAAGAACTTAGTGGAGCAGGAGAAGTAGCTGCACTTACTGACAGAGACATTCACTTGGGTTACGGCGACTCAGATCAATTCGTTCAGTTCATTCCGATGAGGGTGGTTCTTAAAAAGCTCTTTGAAATCCCAGGTTTTTTTCAGGAGGTGGTGGAATGGGGGCAGGCTTGCTCTGAGACAATGGAGGTGACGTGTTTTTCAGAAAGTAGGGTGTGGTTGTCACATGCTCGTCAACGTCAGCACGCTGCAGACGGCTCTTATTTTTTCCCTCTCCACCTTTATTACGACGATTTTGAAGCTGGTAATGCACTTGGTAGCCACTCAGGCATTCATAAGTTAGGTGGTGTTTACTACTCCCTTCCGTTCGCCCCTCCACGTTTGGCGTCCAAGCTCCGGTTCATCATGTTGGCAGCTGTTTTCAAATCTCGGCTACGTTCTGTTCATGGGAACAAAGCAGTCTTCACTCCTGCCATAGATGAACTCAAGTTCCTGTACGAACAGGGCATCAACGTGTCTGTTGGGAGCAGGGGATCTGTAATTGTCAAGTTTGCTGTTGGGTGCCTGGTCGGTGATAACCTGGGGCTGAATTCTATGCTGGGGTTCACTAGTAGCTTCAATGCAAGTAGGTGTTGTAGGATATGTCGCATCCGTAAAGAGGATTACAACACAACTTTGAGGGAAGACCCCGACCTGTTGCGGACTAGTGACAATTTCAAAGCCGATTACTCTGCTAATACTCCTTCGCTAACCGGTGTTGTAGAGCCTTGTGTCTGGGAAGAGCTGGGTTACTTTAGGATCGAAAACAACTGTTCAGTCGACTTTATGCATGACATGTTCGAAGGCGTAGCACGCTATGTCATGTTAGTCGTCCTCAAGGGTCTCATCTACAAAAACAAATGCTTCACTCTTCCTCAGCTCAACGATCGTATCAGAAACTTGTCGTACGGTCCAGATTATTCCTCTAGACCCATGCCCATCTCTCCCGCCCCCAGCAACAATTTCACCATGAGGATGTCTGCCTCAGAAATGCGAACATTCCTCGCTTACTTTGGTCTCATGGTGGGTCACTGGGTAGAAGTAGGTGATTACGACCCTCATTTCACTGACGATGAATTTGCTGACGACGACGACGACGACGAGGAGGAGGAGGAGGAGGAGGAGGAGGAGGAGGATAATGATGGTGGGGAGAGAGATGAGGTCCCTAATAAACGTTCTAGAAGGAGTAGAGTTTCCACTAAAAAAAAAGCAACCACCACTCGTGGTAAGAGGAGCGCGAGGAACCCTCCTAAAAAAAGGCGTGAGCATGGAGGGAGAGGGGCACGAGTTGCCTCAGATGCTGAAGAGTATTACAAATTGTACTTGCTAATGAACGAAGTGATCAAATTGATTAGCCAAGATTCTGTTAGTAACATGAAATCACTGTACCTTGCCGATGTGATCGAACTGTTTCTTAAAACTTTCGTACATTTGTCATTCAAACTCTCTCATCTCCCTCAATCTGAAGGCGGTGAGCCTAAAGTTCCGCCGG
The DNA here is from genome assembly GCA_954871275.1 of Leptopterna dolabrata. Classification (NCBI taxonomy): domain Eukaryota; kingdom Metazoa; phylum Arthropoda; class Insecta; order Hemiptera; family Miridae; genus Leptopterna; species Leptopterna dolabrata. Next base: position 9,736,319 of record OX940977.1, on the reverse strand, counting down.
CGTTGCAGCCAAAATTCCATTTTCTAACCCATTACCCATCAATGATGATGAAGCATGGACCCTTGTCAGCTCTCTCCAGCTTCAGGTTCGAATCAAAAAACAAACAATTGAAAACTGGATTGAGGAATTCTTTTAACAATATTAATACTCCATTTTCAGCCGCTAAGAAAGAACAGTACCACCTTAACTATCTTTTCTTCCACAACTCCCTTCCCAATCGACTAGACGAGCCTGGGAAATTATCTATCATTACTGATCAATCAGAACTGTTGGAGGTTAGCACATCCCTCCAAATTGACCCTGCTGAAATTCGATGTATCAAATTCGTTACCACTTACGATGGTGTTAAATTCAATCCAGACTGTATGGTATGCTTCGATTTAGACGATAGAGGGCTTCCACAATTTTACCAGATCTTAACCATGTACTTAGACCTTAGAACATACGAGACCTACGTAAAAGGGCTCAACTATGTGACTCACATGTTTTCAACTCATTTCCAAGCTTATGAAGTCGAATCCCTTGGTTTTCATTCATTTTACAAACTGTCAAACCGCCGATATACTTTCCCAAATACGTTAGTTAAGGCTCTAGACTACAATCACTACGTATTAATGCGGAACAGCCTGTAATTAAACATGAACATAGACAACTGTTAAACTGTTTATTTTGTTGTTGTACTTAGTTAAGAAACAAATTGCTAAACAATCTGCGTACGAAAACAAATTATTTATTGCCGTTTTTTATTGTGAATTTGAACTTTATGACTTTTATGAATAAATTGATGACCTAAACACTTGTGTTAACTCTTCTTTGCCCAAGCTGTGTTCACCTTTAGAAATAAGAATTACTTATTCACATTTCTATACATTTATAACTTTCATTTCTTTGTTCAACTGTTTGATCAACACTTTGATTTCAATGAGTATTTCAATTTCATGAGTATATGTTTCACGCAGGTTCCTCACCAGGCTTCGAAATCCTCATTCTCCCTACTCCGTAGGATTCCTCCTAATCCCAATCCATCGCTACCCTTTTGCATCTCCATACGCTCTACTAATAATTACCTGATTGGTAGAGCCATTGGAGAATGCAAACGGTTAGGGTGGAAACGGGCTCATTAGGAATCCAATCGGGTAGTGAGAAGTAGGCTCGATAGAATCCTATCGGGTTCTACGAGTGGACGCTCGATAGAATCCTATCGGGTTCTACGAGTGGACGCTCGATAGAATCCTATCGGGTTCTACGAGTGGACGCTCGATAGAATCCTATCGGGTTCTACGAGTGGACGCTCGATAGAATCCTATCGGGTTCTACGAGTGGATGCTCGATAGAATCCTATCGGGTTCTACGAGTGGACGCTCGATAGAATCCTATCGGGTTCTACGAGTGGACGCTCGATAGAATCCTATCGGGTTCTACGAGTGGACGCTCGATAGAATCCTATCGGGTTCTACGAGTGGACGCTCGATAGAATCCTATCGGGTTCTACGAGTGGACGCTCGATAGAATACTATCGGGTTCTACGAGTGGACGCTCGATAGAATACTATCGGGCGTCTACTCGTAGAACCCGCTAGGATTCTATCGGGCGTCCATTCGTAGAACCCGATAGATCCCAAGCGGGTGTTAGGTGGTAGACCCGATAGCAATCAAACGGGTGTTAGGTGGTAGACCCGATAGCAATCAAACGGGTGTTAGGTGGTAGACCCGATAGATCCCAAGCGGGTGTTAGGTGGTAGACCCGATAGCAATCAAACGGGTGTTAGGTGGTAGACCCGATAGCAATCAAACGGGTGTTAGGTGGTAGACCCGATAGCAATCAAACGGGTGTTAGGTGGTAGACCCGATAGATCCCAAGCGGGTGTTAGGTGGTAGACCCGATAGCAATCAAACGGGTGTTAGGTGGTAGACCCGATAGCAATCAAACGGGTGTTAGGTGGTAGACCCGATAGCAATCAAACGGGTGTTATGTGGTAGACCCGATAGCAATCAAACGGGTGTTAGGTGGTAGACCCGATAGCAATCGAACGGGTGTTAGGTGGTAGACCCGATAGCAATCAAACGGGTGTTAGGTGGTAGACCCGATTGCAATCAAACGGGTGTTAGGTGGTAGACCCGATTGCAATCAAACGGGTGTTAGGTGGTAGACCCGATTGCAATCAAACGGGTGTTAGGTGGTAGACCCGATTGCAATCAAACGGGTGTTAGGTGGTAGACCCGATTGCAATCAAACGGGTGTTAGGTGGTAGACCCGATAGCAATCAGACGGGTGTTAGGTGGTAGACCCGATAGCAATCAGACGGGTGTTAGGTGGTAGACCCGATTGCAATCAAACGGGTGTTAGGTGGTAGACCCGTTAGGAACAGCATGGACGTGCAATGATTACCCGATTGTTTTCAATTTTTTGCCCGATTGGAAACCAAACGGGTGTTTCTTTACAGCACGTTCGGCTGCTATCGGGTATCCCAGCACGTACGTGCTGTGATTACCCGATAGGGTCTTATCAGTAGATTCCTATCGGGCATTTCCTGCACAAATTACCCGATAGGAGCTGCACTAAAAACCCGTTTGCAGGGATGATCTTGTGGGTACCCGATAGAAATGTTTCTTAACGGGTCTTTTTTCCATTCCTATCGGGTACGCCTAGTCCCTAGCGGGTTTTTTTCAAAGTTTTCACCGGCCTGCGAGCACCACGAGGTGGTAAAACATTGCGTTTTTTCTCTCGGTGTTCTCTAAGTGCGGTAACGAGCCGTTTTCACATAAGTTGAAATATAAGAAAAATAAAAAATGCTGCAGAGTCCTTGTCACATGGGTTTATTATTCTATTATTTTATTGGTCGACAGAAATGCCGGCTGTTTATTTATTGTTTCTTTCATGTAAATTAATTGAAATGGCTATTTCTGGTGGTTTCCACAAATTTTGGCCCCCAGAACTTGAATTAGGAACTACGCTCCTTTTTGGTTTATTATTTTCAATAATGAACCATTGGAATCGAGCATGAAAAAAAAAATTCTTACCCCCCCTCAAAATTTGATGGTTTACGTTTCAAGGTATGTAGAATCCAAAACTGCAATAAAAATATTTCTGTCTGTCCGCCGTACGCCGTACGCCGTACGGGCCACTTTTCTTAGTTACCATGAAAGAAAATTGATGAAATTCGGGTTATAGGTTCCGTTCGCTGTCTAGTTGGTCCTCGAAGCTCGACGTTACTGTGAGTCATCTCTAAGGGGTTCAAAACAGGGGTTGAAATTTTCAAAACGCCTATACCATTTTTTTACGTGGATATTTTTACGGTTTTAAATAGTTCTTGAACTTGCGAGTTTTTTAAGACCATCCGGAGCGTCGTACGTCCAGCCGTTCGTTCACAGTAAGGCCCCGAAGTTTGCACCGACAGGCATTTTCGACTCCAGTGTGAATGAAATTGTATAATACAATTCAAACCAAATCTCGTAACCAGAGACGCGCCCACAATAGGAATTTGTGAATACGGCCAATCATTGGTAGGGATCACCTGATTATATTGGCGGAGTATGAAGTCGAGTTGGTTGTTCTGTGATATTATTTCATTTGAAAAATGATGGCTCTGTTGGAGTTTGTTGGTAGGTAGTGAAACTTGAACAAACGTTGAAGTATTATTGATGGGTAAATTATTACTACGGTAAATCATTACTCAACGGTAAATTATTACACAACGGTTCATTATACCATCTACGTAGAAGGGGCTGGAGTTTGTTGGTAGGTACTTTTGCAACTTTTTTCACTCCTCATCAACAATTTCTTTTCAGAACTTCATTGTGTGTGTTTCTTTTTGTTAGGTACTGTTTGTCATCGGCAGAATTATTTTAGCAACATTTAACTCGTGATTTAGGTAGGTACCTAGTAACGTGTACGGGGTTAGGTACTAACCTACGGAGGGTCTGCGATCTACATTATATGTATAGAGTAGTACATATCATAAATTATATAGACGGATTATCTATACATAGAGCTGTGATCTGTAACGGAAGGGTATTCTATACAAAATAATAAACCGTTGTGCAGGGATTTGCAGCGTTTTGGTTTATTATTTTCAATAATGAACCATTGGAATCGAGCATGAAAAAAAAAAATTCTTACCCCCCCTCAAAATTTGATGGTTTACGTTTCAAGGTATGTAGAATCCAAAACTGCAATAAAAATATTTCTGTCTGTCCGCCGTACGCCGTACGCCGTACGCCGTACGGGCCACTTTTCTTAGTTACCATGAAAAAAAATTGATGAAATTCGGGTTATAGGTTCCGTTCGGCGTCTAGTTGGTCCTCGAAGCTCGACGTTACTGTGAGTCATCTCTAAGGGGTTCAAAATAGGGGTTGAAATTTTCAAAACGCCTATACCATTTTTTTTACGTAAATATTTTTACGGTTTTAAATAGTTCTTGAACTTGCGAGTTTTTTAAGACCATCCGGAGCATCGTACGTCCAGCCGTTCGTTCACAGTAAGGCCCCGAAGTTTGCACCGACAGGCATTTTCGACTCCAGTGTGAATGAAATTGTATACAATTCAAACCAAATCTCGTAACCAGAGACGCGCCCACAATAGGAATTTGTGAATACGGCCAATCATTGGTAGGGATCACCTGATTATATTGGCGGAGTATGAAGTCGAGTTGGTTGTTCTGTGATATTATTTAATTTGAAAAATGATGGCTCTTTTGGAGTTTGTTGGTAGGTAGTGAAACTTGAACAAACGTTGAAGTATTATTGATGGGTAAATTACTACTACGGTAAATCATTACTCAACGGTAAATTATTACACAACGGTTCATTATACCATCTACGTAGAAGGGGCTGGAGTTTGTTGGTAGGTACTTTTGCAACTTTTTTCACTCCTCATCAACAATTTCTTTTCAGAACTTCATTATGTGTGTTTCTTTTTGTTAGGTACTGTTTGTCATCGGCAGAATTATTTTAGCAACATTTAACTCGTGATTTAGGTAGGTACCTAGTAACGAGTACGGGGTTAGGTACCAACCTACGGAGGGTCTGCGATCTACATAATATGTATAGAATAGTACATATCATATTATATAGACGGGTTATCTATACATAGAGCTGTGATCTGTATCAGAAGGGTATTCTATACAAAATAATAAACCGTTGTGCAGGGATTTGCAGCGTTTTTTTTCTTCAAATTACCCTTGATCATTGATTGTACCATTTAATCCTCTTGATCCACGTGTTGACACTTTTTCTAGTGTTATTATACAAATTGATGGTGATTTCAGACGATTTCGCAGGTTTTGGACTCATGAAAAAATCAATTTTGGGAGCTGAACATCTGGTACAACCTCAATTTTCCACTCCTTGGTCAAAATCGACTTCATATTCGGTCTTTTCGTCCCCAAAAACATGGAATACTAAACCTCAAAAGCTCATTTTACTAACATTAAAAAGTACCTATTTTTATACACATTTTCACTCATAACTCCCCTGGATATATTCCGATCGGGCTGAAAAGTTTCGGGACACAACTAGAGCCCAAATGGAGCATGTATGCGAAAGAACGATTTTTTTAGACCGAAAATGAAGCCTGTAGACGTGACGGTTATGAGTGAAAATGTGTATAAAAATAGGTACTTTTTGCGTTTTAACAACATGTTAGTAACATGAGCTTTTGAGGTATCTTTTTCCATGTTTTTGAGGACGAGAAGACCGAATATGAACTCGATTTTGACCAAAGACGCGGAAATTGAGGTTTTACCAAAGGTTCAGCTCCCAAAATTGGTTTTTTATGAGTCAAAACCTGGAAAACTGTCTGAAATCACCATCAATGTGTACAATAACATTGGAAAAAGTGTAAACAGGTGTATCAAGTCCATTAAATGCCACTACCAATGATCAAAGATGATCTAAAAAAAAAAAAAACGTACTTATTTCATGTTTTGGGGGCCAAAATTGGTGGAAATCATCAGAAATAGCAATTTCAATCATTCCACATGAAAGAAACAATACATTTAACAGCCAACAATAATCTCTAGAACTCCAATAGAATAATAAACCCATGTGACAAGGACTTTGCAGCGTTTTTTTTTTTTCAAATTATCTTTGATCGTTGGTAGTGCCATTTAATCGTCTTGATCCACGTGTTGATACTACTTCCAGGGTTATTCTACAAATTGATGGTGATTTCAGACGATTTCGCAGGTTTTTGACTCATAAAAAATCAATTTTGGGAGCTGAACATCTGGTACAACCTCAATTATCCACTCCTTGGTCAAAATCGACTTCATATTCGGTCTTCTCGTCCCCAAAAACAAGGAAAACGATACCTCAATATATATGTATATATATATTCCGATCGGGCTGAAATGTTTCGGGACACAACTAGGGCCCAAATGGAGCATTTGTGCGAAAGAACGACTTTTTTAGACTGAAAATGAAGCCTGTACACGTGATACGGCGTACGGCGTACGGCGGACGGACATTGCATTTTTTGAATCTACGCACCTTGAAACGGAAAAGAAAAAATTTTGAGGGGGTGTTATAAACATTTTTTGCTGAGCGATTACATAGGTGTATTATTCACAGAATAATAAACCAAAATAAGTAAATAACATGAACTCACTCGTTCCTCATAGACGCCCGTAACATCAAACTTCTCGAGATAAAATTAAATACCACAAACGTTTTGCCTGTGTCTCTCCTCAGATCCAAAAGCGAAATCGGTGCATGCAATAAATCCTCCCAACTTTGCGCAACTGGTAATGAATTGGGGGTTCAAGTACTTAATCAAATAAAACTCACGAAGAGCCGCATAAACAGGGCTTGTGAAAACAAAATGAATGGGATCCTCGACCTCAAACTTTGGCCTCAGGGTTTGAGCTGTGACGCTGCGGCTGTTCTCGAATAGTTCGTTGGTCCGGTGAAGACGCGGTCTCTTGGGGAACCCCAATCGATATCCCATCTTAAACGGAGATAATCTCGCTGGTACTGAGCGAGGGGGCGAGTCCACCGTCACTCTCCTCACACTCTGTCACATGGTAGCAGAACGTGATTTGGTGGTATGCGCTGAGTAATTCACCATACTCCATCCACTTCTTGTGGACTTACCAGAAGGTTTTCCAGAAGTATTCCTTTACAGTCATCCTGTCCCATTGATAATACATACATCTATTGGCTTCCCCACCCCCATTCCAACCTTTAGAGTGCCAATGTAATTAAAATATATTGAGCTCATTTGCCAGCGAGCAGTGCCGTGTCCCAACAGCTGTTCCATCCTAACGATGGAGGTTGATCACCAAGAGGTTACCCAGAGGAGCACAATTCACTGGACAACAACTTCTGAAAAAACTTTTTTTTTTCCGCCAGTACCCGTATGTAGGAGCTTTGTTCTCCACCAGTAAAATATTATTTAGGTAGTACCATTACAATGGAGGTTACCACCTTGAAGTTGTTCAGATGTCATTTTCTGAACCAGAACTTCATACTACATACTTTTCATTCCTCCTTTTCCCTCTCATACTTCTGCTACCCAGAAGTATGTCATGTGGGGAGGAGTGTAACAGTGTGGCTGATCTCGAGTAGTTTTTTGGTCCGGTGAAGACGGTTTGGTCCGCTTCGGGAAGCCTAATCGATATCCCTTCTTAACCGGTGATAACCTCACTGGTATAGAGGGGGGGGACTCTCGAGGGTCCACCGTCACTCTCCTCATGCTCTGTCACATACCTCAGTGCAGTCAGTTTTGTAGGTAATAATACTGAAAGTATTCTAAGAACGAGATATTTCCAATTCGGATGATGGGTTGGTTCATAAATGAATCTCGTGGTTCGCCTGATTCGCTCGTTTGTGTTGAGTGGTACCTACAAGAAGGTAGGTACAAGTACATTTATAACGTCTCCTCCGAGCCCCGAAGGGGCAGGATCATTAGTTTGGCGGTTTCCATCAACAAAAAAAAAAAGCAATGAAAACGCGTTACGCGTCGTTAAGTCGAAAGCCTAAGGCGGTAGAAAGGTGTAAGACTGGCTAACTTCCAACAGGGAATGGTGGATAAGACTTGGTACAGCTCTGTTACTTTGAGAAATAGCATTTTCACTTAGCCCGTACACTCCTTGACCCGAGATTTATCGGCGACAGGTTCAAGACTTATTCAAATGGCTTCAAGTCTTCCCGTACTCCCTCGCCTCGTCCTATTGCTTTTATTTCTTACCTTTTCCCGCGTACCTACTTTCCCCCACGACATCGTTTCTCATGTGTCACCCAGTTCTTTTGCGCCGCTCGCCCTCTCAGACGTTTTTCAACGAAGCTCCATACCCAGGACGATAACGTATAGGATTGGAAACAATAAATCTTTTGATCAGCCGTGGAGGTGGTTGGTTCCCAAGTATTTTACATTTAATTTACCACAAATACGAGCTTCCTGGGGTCATAAATGCGGCAAAAAATAATCTAAACTTTCGTTACTCTTAAATTTGATTTTGGTTTATTGTTTCCAATGGTCTACTGAACTTTTCCTACCTACCAAGAAAAATAATTCACCCCCACCCCTGCCAATCTTTTTGTTTACATTCCAAGTTAAGTAAAATCCGAAAATCGATAAAAATATCAGTTCGTGCATCGTGAACAGCCCTTGAAATTCGGCATCCGGCCTCCAAAACATGTCATAACCCTACGCGGAGTAATTATGAACAAGCACTTTGAATAGTGTATTAATCCAGTACCAACTGTTGAAAAAAAAAAAAAAATACCATTATGAACATTGGGAGTGGAACAACAGCCTTGTGGTGAGTTTACAATATTGTTTATGCGTAAAGATAGAGCTGGCGGTCGTTGAAAATCGAAATGATCATAATAACTATGATTTTGGAAATTTGAATGTTTGGAATCTGGATGGTAGATTATCAATAAGCAGCGTATGAAATATGGAAAAAAACGCTGCAAATTATTACACAACGGTTTATTATTTACCTGTATAGCTGCCCCTTCTGCGTAGATCACTAGTTTTCTGTGGTCAGTACCCTCCAGCTCCCTCCAGGAAAGCCCAAAATGGAGCCAGCCACGGAATTGAAGTTTCATACAAATGCATGGGGTGCAATACTTAAATCTTTAATTAATTGATATTAGTCATGAGCATAAGGAAAATAATAACGTTGTGATAATTTACCTGTATAGATGCCCCTTCTGCGTAGAATGAACCGTTGTGTAATAAAGTTTACCGTTGTGTAATAATTTACAGTTGCGTGATAATTTACCTTTGTGTAATAATTGACCCAATTATACATCAACGCTTGTTCAAGTTTCAAAAGTACCTACCAACAAAATCTAAAAGAGCTTTTCGGTGCAAACGAACGGCTGGTCGTACAATGCTCCGGGTGGTCTCAAAAAATTATTTAGTTCAAGATCAATTTAAAAACGAAAAAAAAACCATACCTACCCTTCTATTGAAAGTTTTCGAGCTACGGCGTTCTGAAAACTGCAACCCCTAATTTTTAGCCCCTTAGAAATGACTGACAGTAACGCTGAGCTTCGCGGACCAACTATACCCCAAACGGGACCAAAAAACAAATTTTAATTCATTTCGGTTCATGATAACTGAGAAAAGTGCGAAGTACGGCGTACGGTGAGACAGAAATTTTTTTATTGCATTTTCGGATTCTAGGTACCTTGAAACGTAAACAATCAAATTTTGAGGGCGGTGGGGGGGTTAAAAAAATGTTTCCTGCTCAATTCCAAAGGTTCGTCAGTGAAAGTAATAAACCAAAACGGCGTGGGTTGGTCGGGTTGTCGATTATCAATAAAACTTACAAAATAAATAGTCAAGATGTTTGAATCGGACGAAAAACAACTGTAGACAAAGCCACTGGTATTTCAAATTTCTTGTGAAGCTTTTTTTTGGCGGATCAACCTCGTTTTTGTTAATAAATAAACTAATGACTTTTGAAACGAGGGACGAAAATAATTTAATAACAATTTAAATAATATCACCTACCTAGGTATCAAGAGCTGAAACGCCTCTTTAGTGTCTAGCTGTTGTTCAAATGAAGGAATGCTTCAAATAATTATCAAAAAAGTAAAGTTTTTCGGAAAAGTGCGAAATTGAAAGAATAATACAGTTTTCCATAAACGTAATGAAAATGAATTGATGGTTGTTGTTTTTGCCGACATTTCCAGTTTTTCTCATACGTTTTCCTCCGTCGCTCTTGCCTTCTTTACTTTATGAAAGTTGTTCATTAGTTCCTACTTCCACGAGCTCTCTGAATAAGAGGCCCTGGTAGTGCGCGGTGGAAGTCGGCTAAGGTAGTTCTGACTGAAAAGGTTAACTCACCATGCAGTAACCCAGAGCTCTACTACAATTAGGGGGGGGGGGGGGGGTGGCGAGGGTTCGAGAAGCACTGGCTTCTAAATTGCAACTCGGAACATTAACTCCGGAACTTTTAATAAGGAGCAAACCGATCCTTGGCATTTCATTTCCGCGGGCTCATGTGTGCTTGAGGTGGTTTGAGAGGGGAAAAGGAACAAATAAGGGGAAAAAACAAGGAGAATCGGGAAAAGTTGTTTTTCTCAGGAAACAGCGGTTCACCCAACTTGCGTTTTCTTTTTAAAAATAATGTACTGCTTCGGATAAGAGTGTGTACAATGGGCTAAATCATTTGGCACAGTGTAATTCACAGGCCTGGGATTAATCTGCCAATATTATAAGACCCACTCGAAATATTTATGCTCCCTGTTTACATTATTTGTTATCTGATTATATTTATGCTCCCTGTTTACATTATTTGTTACCTGATTAAATTCGTAGGTACGTCACTGTACGAACATTACATACGTCACGTACGAACCAATACATTTTTACAGTCAAGCGTTCAGCTCATTTGGCCATTTGTTGCGGTACCAGAATTATGGGTGATTCAAGGGCCTGAGTATGCAGATACACACAGGTATTACTACCTACTCAAGTATCTAAAGGAAACCAGTTAGTAGCTACCTACTTATTAATAAATATTTAAAAATTATCTCCTTTCTAACTCAATGAGGACTACTAACATTATAGGTATCTCACAGCACCATAACCACGAGTGTTCCTACCTATTTCATTCTTGCTCGTGCTGACTAAGTTTTTCGGTTGTAAGCTCCACTGGTAAAATCGTTGGACGTGAATTATTAAAATCTATTTAACACCCTAAAAAAACTAAAAGTTCTTTGTACTTACCTTGGACGCGATCCAGCCAGTCTTGACCCAGTGTGGGTCAAATTTTTTTGTATGTCTTTTCTGAATATTTAATATTGGTAGGTAGGAAATATGTTTTATGGCATGAGATTTACTCTAATTGTAGGAATCGTAAAATCAATAGCATTTAATTGATATTAAAGTTGTGGTCTAAGCAGGGAATGCCATGAAATGACTATTCTGAATTAACCACTGTTGCATGGGTTCAAGTTAGAGCAGCAGTTTTTCATTTGGTCCATTACGTCTGTAAACAACTTGAAATGTTTGCAAGTAGAAATTTAGGGTTGGAAGGGATGAAAATCCAGTTGACTGCTTGTGAAACTTGCATAGAATTAGCGTCCCATCCGACGCGTCCCCTTTTCCCTACTAAATATTGATATGGAGAAGGGGCCTTAATCCGCACGGTTGTTGACAACGAGCGGATTAATCTATGCGCGCCGCCATTAGAGAGGACGGTTAGTCGGAAGAGGGTCTCTCTGGCATATTATCGGAATGGAATTTTACTGCTAATGCGTACAAATTATACGGATTTAGTAAGTGGGAGCTTTCAGATAGGGGGGGATTTCATCGTGAGGTTGGTAAACTCTGCGGGGTGGAGTTGTTGTGTATTTCGAGTCAGAGAAGCGCACTATCGCGCTGGCACACTCGCCTTCCTTATCATCAGCAGGCCACGCGGAGCTCCTTAGCCCTAGGAGGGCCCTTCCCATTGCCTTTCCACATCGTCGCCGTATCCCCTTTATGGAAGTAGTTCGTTAGCCCTCTGCACCGTGAATTTCATTAAATTGAAGGGGAAAGTATTGATAAGGTTATCCAAGGAAGCGCATTAAGCGAAGGAATCTATATAGTTACTCCTAGCTTCAGAAGGTTTCTGTCCCAAGTAACCTAACATCTAAAGAAAAACTCTGCAAATTAACACACCACGGTTTGTTATTTTCCTGTATTACAGACGCCCCTTCTGCGTAGAACTTCTGCGTAGAACTTCTGCGTGCACTGTTTTCTGTATTTTCTGTGGTCAATAACTACCCTCGTGCTTCCCCCAGGGAAGTCCTAAATCGAGGACTGGAGCCGGCCAGGCAGTTACCTACAGTTTCATAAATATGCGGTGGATTCAAGAATTCTATCTATTGCTGTTTGTTGTTTTGCATGTAGGTCCCTACGTAGTTTTGAAAAAGTCGGGACATCGGATTTCGCTTTTGCGCATGCGCAGTGGTCATACCAAACAACCGAGCGTATTGAAAGTCATGATGACCATCTAGAAGCTACACCCCAACTACCCACCGAATTTGAACAAAATTGGGCCATTTTTTCGTGAGAGTACTTCGGATTCGCTTTTGCCAAATCAAGTACGTTTGAAGTTCGTGGAGATACCATACGTATTAACTAGAATTTTACTATAAGTATAATTTTGGGAGGGTATCACATCTTTGTGCATTGATGAAGTAAAAATTCTTCCCAGTAAAGTGTTTTTCCTCAGTAGGAAGATACCTCCCTAAAACCTGACTACTTGGAGAAATTTCTCAGTAAAGAAATTTCTTTTTTTTTTGGAAAATTTGTTTTCAACTCTTTTTAAAAAGCGCTGCAGAAACGCATAATACGCGAAGTTTTCCGCGCTCCAAACGTGGTGTATTCAATTTGGTTTTTTTTAACCCTAATTTGCAGCATTTTCAAACAATTATAACTCGGATTTTATACTGAACCGTTCGGATTCAGATTTTGAACACTTCCTCAGCGAGCCCCGGCGAACAAGTAAACCAAATTTCAGCTCTTAAACCGCACTCTAACCTACTCCGAGAAACTCCCCCCACCCCACCCACCACCATGAGGGGAAAATGGTGATGGTGGAGGTGGGGGGACAAAGTGCACAAAAGGCACTTCCTTGAAGTGTAGCGAATGTGAACGCAAAATTTGGATGGATAAGAACAAGAACTAGAAAAACTAGAAAAATAGCGATTTTGAAACTTCCATAACCCCGGCACCTGATGGTCCCGAGGGATGAAATTCGGAACACGTCCTCAGAGGCTCCTCGAAAATGGGTTTACGAAAAATCAACATCGGAGGCCGAATTACGATGGTGGGGCCGCTACTAACTTGTTCTGTCGTGTCGGCCTTGGTCGCTTTCGAGTTTTTCGATTTTCTTGCTGGGCGGAACGCTCCCGCGTCCCTAGGTAATACGAGCCTTGAAAAACCTAACAAGATAACCGCCTGGATTCACTATACCATACTGGAAAACCCCGCTTGAATAAATACGATCAGGCTTCTAGTTACCTCCAAAGCTGAGTTGGACTTTTCTCATCCCTGTAGGGGATTCCCTGTTTTACGGCAATATTATATGGGGGATTATATTGGCAATATTATATTATTAATATTCTTGTTCATGCAGTTCATGCTCTCGTTCATGTGTTGAGATTAATGGTAATTAATCTCAAATGGCGGTTCTACATCCATTCTAAACAAAGTCTGAAGCGAAATTATCACACGTTATTTGCAGCGATTGTTTAACGCCGCATGGATTGCCCGTGATCGACGAAAATGGCGAGGGAACGTCCATATTTGATTATCAGGGTTAACAGGAGCTGCTTTGTTTGAATTCCGACCGTAGGTAGGAACGGTTTAGGTTTCATTCGGATTTGTCCCCCTTTGTTTGCTCAAGGGTGGCCTACACCTAACGCTCTTCCCGTTGAATTTTGATGGTTGTATTTTTCTCTCTGCCTCTCTCCCCTCTTAACCCATCACTGACAAGTGGAGCACGGTTTGGTCAAGTGGTTTGTTCTCTCGCAGATTGAAGCCCTTGAAATAACAGAAAGCGGTTTAATCGGCGGATGCAAGCCAAACAATTCTCGCTGCCGCGGTCGGGCAGGAGCGGCACTCGTCTGTTATCGCGTTCTATACGGAAAACATTCGCATCGTTACGCTTTGAATTGAACGTGCTGATCAATGTTCAGAAATATGGAAACAACGGTCTGTTAAAAATTGCATTTCGTTATTATTCATCGACCGAATTCCGTCAGAACAAGCACGCATTTTGAAACATTTGGTTCATTATTTTCAACAATAAGCGGTTGAAATAGAGCAAAAAAACATATTGATTGTTTTCGTTCCAAGGCACGTAGAATCCGAAAATACAAAGAAAAATGGTACTGCTGAAGTGCACGGCTATTTTTCAGAAATTGTGGAATTGTCCCCGTGCATTTCCCAGGCAAAAAACGCTGCAAAGTCCTTGTCATGTGGGCTTATCCACAGAATACTGTTGGACATATCGACAGAAATGCTGGAAATAGATTTTTTGTTTCTTTCATGTGCAATTATTGAAATAGCTATTGATGGTGGTTTACACCAATTTTGGCCGCCAAAAACACGATATAAGCTCCTATTTTTGACAAATTATCTTTGATCATTGATAGAGCCATTTAATTGTCTTGATTCACCTGTTTAAACTACTTCTAGCGTTGCTATAACAAGTTTATGGTGATTTCAGACAATTTCCCAGGTTTTTGACTCATAAAAAATTAATTTCGGGAGCTCAACCTTCGTTACAACCTCAATTCATCACTCTTTGGTCAAAAAAAACTTCATGCTCGGTGTTGTAGCATTAAAAAACATGGGAAACGATACCTCGCAAGCTCATGTTCACTAAAACCTCAAAAAAACCTCGAAAACCCCTATTTTTACCCCCATTTTTCACCCGTGGGTGTATTTTGATCGGGCTGCCGAGCTTCGGAGCACAACTAGGAGCCAAACTGTTCCCAAATGGGGACCCAAACTGTGTGCGGATGAACGACGATTTTAGATCAAATTTTAACACTTCCAGTCCAAGTTCTGGTCCTCTTCATACTGGGTTTTCGTGTTTTTTTTTAACCTACGTAGCGGGACATTTTTGATTCTCTTTATATCGTCGCAAATGCATTTCAACAGCGACTTCTCGACGGCGACATCGAGCTTTAGTGTATCTGGTTTGCTTTTTCTTCACCTCTTTATCCTCGTGGACTTCCTCTAGTGCAGCGATGAAAGTGACTATGTTGGGATGGCTACGGTTGGAATTTCTTTCAATTTTGGTGTGAAACGATTCACAGGCGATGGTCGTATTGTCTGAAGTACGTGTCGAAGCCCATATTAGTGGCGGAAAGGTTGAGGTATCGTGCAAATGTCTCTGAAAGGTGCCTAATGCATGCACGAATCACCACACTTTGTCATTGCCAGGTTGATCAAGGTAGAAATCGAATTTGAAGCAGTTGGTAACGTCTGCGGTGTCAAGGTAAGATAATGAAAACACTGTATGAAGCCACTAGCCAATCGGAGCTACAGGATTGCTGTACTCTTTGATCAAACCCTGCTTCTGTATTTTTCGGTACCACGACTGTGCTCGGTGTCCATTCCGAAACCCATTTCAGCTCCCCGTGCACTTCGGCATCGATAACTGGGGATTAAACGTCTCCCGTGCAGCTCGACCGCGTCGTGAAAAATTTTCGGTCCGTCCACCGTACGCCCTGCCGCGCCGTCCGTCGCATTTTTCTTGGTTACCATGAACCAAAATTACCCCAATGAAAATTGGTTTGCAGGTCCCTTTTGGGGTCTAGTTGGTCCGCGAAGCTCTCAGTTACTGTCAGTCAGAGGTGGAAAATAGGGGTTGAAATTTTCAGAACACCAAGGCTCGAAAACTTTCGAAAGAACGGTATTTTTTCTTGACGCTTTTAAATTGATTCCAAAATTTAGGATTTGTTGAGACCACCCAGAGCATTGTCCGTCTAGCCGTTCATTTGCACCGGAAAGCTTCGTCAACATGATCGCGAATGAAACGGTATAAATCCGGCCCAGACATCAGTGCTAGGGAACACCTGATTATAATTACGGATGGCTGCATGAAATCAAGTCGGTTGTTCTGTGATATTATTTCATTTGATAAGTGAAATGAAATGAAATGAAATGAAATATATTTCCTGATCATAACATGGTACATTAAGAATACAATCAAATTGTTGAAAAATCAGTTCCCCTAATGTGCATTGCCCGCGACAGGGAGAACGAGCCAAAGCTAGAGCGCATTAAATTGCTGGAGCTACTGGCATTAGCGATACTGGACGATCATACTTAACGACAAAGGTATGCACTTAGAAAAAGTTTTAAAGAGAAAAAAAGAAATACATATACATTATAAAGAAAAGAAAACATACATTCTGTACCTAACTCATTTCCATATGGGAAACTAGGTATTTTGGTTTTGCAAGAACCACCTCTTCAGAATAAGGTTTCTTTTATTTGGGTGCTCTACTAATTCTTTCTTTATAGTGGACGGAAGAGATTTATACACACGAATGCCAGTGGAGCAGTAAAAATTCGAAGCAGCAGTTGTTCTCATGAAAGGAATATAAATTTTCCCATCGTACTGAAACCGAGTAACTGTTTCGTGAGCAGGTCGTGTGAATATATTCTCTTTCAGGACCTGCTTCAGGCTACTAAACTCCACTAGAGACTTCAGCTTTAGAATCTGGAGTTTATTGAAGATGGGACCAGTGTGCTCTAAAAATTTACTTTTTGTAGCTACACGTAACAATATCTTCTGGCAAATGAAGACCGGGTTGATTGTTGTGGCATAAGCGCTACCCCAAACCGGAAGACCATATATTATAACTGATTGTACTAATGAGAAATAAATCGTCCTCATAAGCTTCGGAGGAACAATTTTACTTAATCTAGAAAAAACATAGATAAGCTTCCTTAACCTTATACACACTGCGTGAATTTGCGTCTCCCATTTCATGCTCGCATCCAAAATAATCCCCAAATATTTGGCACTGGAACACCTAGAAATCTCTGGACAGTTATTGCATGTATTGCTATCACAGTTGAAGTCATGGAGGTGCAATTTCAAACTATAGGAAGGCCTGTGGGGGGGCTGACAAGTAATATGGCAGGAAATTCGTTTTAGATAAACTTAATGTCAGACCATTCTCAATTAACCAGGCATTTACAGTTTGAAGGCCCAGTTCGGCCTTAGAAAAGGCGCTCTCCCATGTTTCAGCGACAAAATACAAAGCAGAGTCATCTGCAAATAAAATTATTTCACCATTCATACTGATCTAACTCGTTGATGTACATTATAAAAAGAATGGGCCCCAAAACAGTTCCTTGAGGAACACCATAGGTACCGCATGCAATATAAGAACCGTGACAACCATTGACTTTGACACACTGCAACCTACCTTCCAAGTAGCTTTCGATCCATTGATAGGCTTTCCCCACGAAACCAAGACCTCTAACTTTGTGTAGCAACTTCTCATGTGGTAGAGTGTCAAACGCTTTCGCTAAATCTATGAATATAGACATAGCTTTCTTCCCTTTATCCAGGTCATCAATTATCTTCGATGTCAGGTGACAAATCGCATCCTGTGTGTTTCTCCCCGATCTGAACCCAAACTGGGAATCAAACAACAGGTGAAAGCTTTCGAGGTATGCAGTTATTTGAGCCTTCGCGCACTTCTCTATTATCTTCGCGACATTACTAACTAACGAAATTGGTCTGTAGTTACCCGTGCTTCGTCTATCACCCGCCTTATAAAGTGGGCAGACAACAGCCTTCTTGAGGGTTTCGGGGAAAATCCCATTTTTTAAACTAAGGTTGATCAAATGACATAAAGGGCGAGCAATGAATTGCTTGCATAATTTCAGGACACGGGCTTCAATGCCATCCCAGCCCGGAGCAGAACCGCCTCTCAATGAATCGATCATTTTAGCCACATCACCTTCATTGACATTTTCAAACGTAAACCTCACATTTCCTCTCGCACTTTGTGCATCAGGGAAACACCCATCTTTTTGCGGGGGAAGCTTCTTTGCTATGTTCCGCCCCACGCTAACAAAAAACTCATTGAAGATATCCGCACAGTTGCGTGGGTTCACCCTAGCATCTATTTGTTTATTTTGAGAGTCTATAATTTCAATAGTATTATCAGAACAGGGTTTGTCAATAATATCGTTAACTAGTAGCCAGGTTTTTTTGGGTTACCCTCCACTTTCTCGAATTTTCCCTTATAGTGATTTTCTTTCGATCTGCGAATTAACATTTTCAGTTTATTTTGATAGTTGCTAACGTACTCCTGTAATTTCTTGTTGAACGGTTGTTTGTAAGCAGCAATACCCAGTTTCTCCTTGTGGCGAATAGATACTAGTAATCCCTTCGTTATCCATTTTTTGAGGGGGGTTAAACGTGCACGGGTGCGCCCCGAAACACTGGTTGCCTGTGTTGCATCCGATATATGCTTTTGCAAAGTAGAAATGAAGTTATCAGCGATGTAGTTAACGTTATCAGAGGCAAGCAGATCACTCCAGGATTCAGCGGAAACTAAAGAACTTAACCTTTCCATATTCAGGTGTGATTTGGATAACGAAACATTAGACTGAACATCACCAAATTGAACGCCCAGGTTTGGGTCAATGTTACACCATTTTATGAACGTGACGTAATGGTCAGTAATGTGACACTTGATGACACCAGACATCAGATTCCTGTGCTCTCGAACGTTAGAGAAAATGTGGTCTATGCATGAACCCTCGTCTGAGCCTATAAGCCCAGGCCGGGTCGCGGTATTTACATACGAAAGCAAGCCAAGACTCGCCAGAGTACACAAGTACTTTTCAGCATTCGGATCCACAATGGGCTGTCGGATGTTCAAATTCATATCCCCGATAACAAAAACTGGTTGATCATTCAATGTACTCAGAATGTCGCTAAGATCAGTGATAAAGCGATCCGTCCCCTCGGGGTTAGAAGTTCCATGCGAACGATACGTAGCGACAACGGTAATAGGTTTTGGATCATGTCCCAGTGAGAGCACTAGCGCGCTACATCCGTAAATATTCACTTCCCGGACAGTGACCACATTCAAATTACGCTTTACAAACACAATCGTACCGCTGTTTTGGTTTATATGCTGTTTCGTTGCATAGCAGGAGTAGTTTTCAATTTGATGGTGCTGGTCTAATCCGCAAAGATTCCCTCCTAGCCAACATTCCGTTAATATAATGACATCAGGTTTCGTCTGTAGCTTTTCTAATTCTACCAACAGATGGTCAAAATTTTTTGAAACACTGCGAATATTAATGTGATAAATGAACAAACCCTCCTGTTTATGGAGACTAAAAAAAGTATTAGCTTCATCATGACTATTTAGAACTAGCGAGTCGACATTATATGACGAATCAACTATATCATTTAGCTCAGCCATGGTAATGGAAAAATAAAGTTACTTATTCGAGTTTGGTAGTTAAATAATTCATTACTGGGCGTACAACTCTCCAACCAATTTAGACCCGTCCAACTTGCGGAGTTGTTCCAAGTCTCTGATGAGCAGACTCCTCGTTCCCGGCGCATCATCCTTCTTCATAAATATCTTGCCATCACGAGTCCAAACAAAACGGAAGCCGAGGTATTTACCGACTTTCCTGGTTAGCCAGAAGAGGTTACTATTGTAGGCCGTGAGTCGATCGTTTGCGTACAGCTTCATCGAGTCCGGGAAGCTGGGATGGATATCCTTTAATGAAACGTGGTTTTTGTTTTCTTTAATGGTTGACATCCATGTTTTCTTCAGCTGCGCGTCCTTGAACTTGATAATCAAGTCAGCGTTCTTACGAACATTTTTCGAGTGGGGGCGATAAGCGTATTCCGTTTCGGGGTTCTCCTTCAAATTAAATTTTTTCGCCACCACTTTCAGAATTTCCGGGATCTCCTCATTCTTTGTTTCTGGGATGCCGCTCAACACCAAGTCTGCACAAAGAGATGACTGTTCAATATCATTCATTCTGGATTTCAGAGACGAAACTTCGCCTCTAAGTGTATGAATCTCCGCCCTCAGCGTGGCATTTTCGCTTTTCAGCTCAGAGAAGCCCTCCTTGATTTCTGCAAGAGCTTGTTTATTGTCTTCGAAAAAATCGTTGAAGAAACCCATTGATTCTTCAATTGAATCAATTTTTGTACCGAAGTGCCCAAACTTGGACAGCAAAAGATCCATTTTCCGGTTCAAGTCCAACCCTCCACTGGAATCCAATTCACTCAATTTATCCGAGTCAGATTCATCATCCTCATCCCTAGGAGGTTTAGACTCTGAGTGGGTGGTAACAGGCCATCCACTCGCCTTTCTTTCCTTGACGTGCCTTAACAAGTGGCAGTTATCGCACTTCCAGCTTGACCGTAATTCGATTTTAAGATTTTGAAGTTTTCAACCGATTTCAACCTCGAGCACGATGGATGAAACGAACGAGAGCACACCGAGCATTGGGCCGTCTTACGAGGGGAAAACAAATCGCGTTTACACTTCGCACAGTCCATCTCATTCGATTAGATAACGTTCGATTAGATAACGATCCTTATCCGACGAAAGCTCGAGCTCGACTGAAGTGATGGGCTATTGGATTTTTTTGGTAGGTACTTGTGAAACTTCAACAAACGTTGAAGTATTACTTACTGATGGGTAAATTATTACACAGTGGTAAATTATTAGACAACGGCAAATTATTACTGTAGTGATTAAGGATGGAACAGACGAGGCCGAAAGTTAGCTTGAGAATGGTTATGTATTTGTTGGCCCCTCGGCTCTTTATAGGCCCCTGACATGATCAGAGGGGGGTCGGGGGGTCCCCACTCTGAGGTACAACATGTATGTACATTACATTGGTTGTGGAGGAGCAGCCGATCACAACACTGCTCCCCCCAGAATTTAAGTAACGCATTTAGTTAAATTTTGTTCTGTTGCGGTGGCGGTTGTCGGGCGTGGGAGGTGCGTGTGCTGGTTGCGGTGGTTGCGGTGGTCCGCTGTGGCTGTCCGGGTCGGTGTCGTTGGGGGCGGTACGTTTGCGACGTATGAAGAGCCGGGGTGTTGGTTGAGTGCGTGGGTACGGCCGCGGCGGCTGTGGTTGCGGGCGCCAGGTGCATGGGGTGCGGCGTTTTTGTGCTCGGGGGTCCCATGTGCGGCGGTAGAAACACGAGCCGTTCGTCGCGCTGCGTGTGGTCGGTCGTGGCTGCGTCGGCGGTCGCTGTTGTCGTCTGTTCGAGTCACACGAACCTCTTTGGTGACGGTAGCCACTCGAGGAGGGGGAGCGAAGGGTTTGAGGCGATCGGCGAGAGCAGCGAGTTTCGTGACGTCGGGTTCGTCGCGCGCCGTTATGTGAAGGCGAATGCTGTGTGAAGCCGCGGCGATGCGATGCGATGCTAAGGGCGCGTGTGAAAAGCTGCCGAACGAGCGGGGTCGGTGTGTCGGCCGGGAGAGCTCGAGTGAGTCGGCGGGCGAGGACTGACGGTAGTTCGTCGTCGGAAGTCGGTTGAGTAAAGGTCGATTCACACATATCCGTGACGTGACGTACCGTACCGTGAGCTTCAGTGGAAAAAAAATATCGGCTGACGAAATTCTTAGTAAACTAAAGGGGGAATACGGTGCGTATTCAAACATGAACGGCAACGTGACTCTCCGACACTCTCAGTGCCCTTCCGGTATCCACCGTGAAAATAAGAAATACGTCCTCGCCGATATTTTCAGTTTTTTCACGGACGTGAAAGAGTTCACTTTTCAATATTTTCTGTGTGTACCTCATTTTTATAATATGAACGACGAGCTTCTCATCGAGTTGGTTCGGGAACGACCAGTTCTTTACGATATGAAGGACCCCAAATACCTAAATGTTGATTGGAAAGGAAGAATTTGGCAGGAAATTGGTCTCAAAATGAATGTCAATGGTGAGTTTTTAAATTTATTATCTTACAAAATATATTATACTTTATTATTACAAAATACAAAAATATTATACGAAATACAGTCGACTCTCGATAGTTCGATTTTTAACAAATTATAAAAAATTCTTCTTCTTCTTCTTCGTCTAAAATTAATGCAATTACTGCTAAGTCTTCTGTACTGAAATTCATTGTGGAGAGAAAACTCAGATAACTCGAGCAGACACGTTTCATCACTGAAGAACACTGACACGGAAAGGTACGGTACTGTGTGAATGGCAGAGAAAAATTTATCACGGATGCCACCGGAGGCTACGGAACACGGAGAGCAACGGTGCCGTCCCGTCACGGATATGTGTGGATAGACCCTAAGGGGGTGAGCCGGGAGCCGTCGGACGGTGCGTGCGTGGCGAAAAGGCGAGTTGTCAACGTCTGGTAGCTGTTGGCGTTCGATGGTGCCAGCCGCTAGTAATTCGCCGAAATGGGCCGACGCTTTCGCGTTGAGGTCCGGTAATATTCGGCGAAGTTTCGCGTGGCATGGAGGTCCCTTCGTGACGATTTGATGTTCTACACGTTGGCCGGGAGGGCTCTACGGAGTCGGCGGGCGCCGTATTGGATTGAGTCGCAAGAGAGGTGTCAGCAGGATGTGTGCGAGGCGCCGGCGTCCGTTCCTTATATAGGAATCCGCTGCGGGGGCCGCTGCGTTGGGCGTCGAGGCGGGCGTCGGAGTGGGGCGCCGCTGTGTGGCGTCGGTGGGGGCGGCGCTGTGGGGCGTCGGAGTGGGGTGCGTGTGCCGGGCGTAGTGCTGCGGAGGTGGGGCTCGTCGCAGACGGTCGGCGGGCGCTGAGCGGCGTTGTTCGTCGTTGCTAGGGGCTGTCGTCGCTGTCGTCGCACCGCGGTCGCCGACGGCGGGCGGAGGCTGCGTGTCACCACTCGGGGTCACCAGTGTAGTGATTAAGGATGGAACAGACGAGGCCGAAAGTTAGCTTGAGAATGGTTATGTATTTGTTGGCCCCTCTGCTCTTTATAGGCCCCTGACATGATCAGAGGGGGGTCGGGGGGTCCCCACTCTGAGGTACAACATGTATGTACATTACATTGGTTGTGGAGGAGCAGCCGATCACAACATTTACACAACGGTAAATTATTACATAACGGTAAATTATT
The DNA here is from genome assembly GCA_954871275.1 of Leptopterna dolabrata. Taxonomy (NCBI): domain Eukaryota; kingdom Metazoa; phylum Arthropoda; class Insecta; order Hemiptera; family Miridae; genus Leptopterna; species Leptopterna dolabrata. The sequence continues at coordinate 9,713,233 of OX940977.1, read as the reverse complement.
ACACAACGGTAAATTATTACACAACGGTACATTATTACACAACGGTTCATCTACCAAGAAGGGGCTGAATTTTGTTGATCGGTACTTCTGCTACTTGAACAACCGTTGAAGTATTATTGATGGGCGAGTTATTACACAACGGTTCATTATAGTTATTGACCACAGAAAACAGTGATCTACGTAGAAGGGGCATCTATTTCACTCCACATCAACAATTTTCCTTTAGAACTTCATTATTTGCGTTTCTTTTTGCCGTTTTAGTTACTGTTTGTCATCGGCTGTATTATTTTAGCAACATTTAACTCGTGATTTAGGTAGGTACCTAGTAACGAGTACGGGGTTAGGTACTAACCTACAGAGGGTCTGCGATTCACGTAATATGTATAGAGTAGTACGTATTATAATATTATATAGACGGGTTATCCATACAGAGAGCTGTGATCTGTAACAGAAGGGTATTATTCTGTACAAAATAATAAACCGTTGTGCAGGGATTTGCAGCGTTTTTTTTTTTTGTATTGCACCGTTGTTCTACGATCACGTAACAATTAAAACGGAAATTAACAACAGCCCAGACAACAGGCTCTTTTAGATTTTATTTTTATTTTTATAGGGACTTTTGTAGCTTGACAACAAACGCTATGCTTCATGAATAATAATAAATAATATTAATGATTGAATTATGTATTTAATCCCTTGAATTTTCATGAAACTCCGGGCCGGCTGCAGTAATCTATTTAGGGCTTTCCTGGGAGGAGCACGAGGTAGGTATTGACCACAGAAAACTGTGATCTACGCAGATATATGCAGGTAAAAATATATCTTTTATAATAATTTGCAGCGCTTTCAACGAAGAATTGCTTTCAAACACGTTTGCGAACATTTGACGTATTTAATAGTTCTTGCTATCGTAGTTAAGAAATTATTATACCTATATGGACATTCAATTACGTACAAAATTCAATTACGTACAAAAGGTCCACAGATATGATTCGGATTATCCAGAGATCGGGATGAACAGGGCCGGATACACGAGGTTTTACTGTGCTACAGTAATATTATTTATTCACCTCCGCCATCTTCACCATTCACCTTCACTGATAATTTACTCTCAATTCAAGCTCCAGTCCATCGGAACTAACTTAACGGTCCGCTAGTATTGCACCCTTCAGCACTTGCATGGGAAAGAGTGGGAGGTACTTGCTAACTTGGATGGCTTTTAGTTTAGAGTGCACTGCATACAGCTAATGGGGCTACCTGAGCTGGTTGTAAAACTACGTAATGTAACAGTGCGGCTGTTCTCGAGTTGTTTTTTTGTTCCGGTGGAGACGGGATCGGTGAGCGGAAGCCTAATCGATATCCCTTCTTAACCGGTGATAATCGCGCTGGTATAGAGGGGGGGGGGGGGACTCTCGAGGGTCCACCGTCACTGTCACACTCTGTCACAGTAGGACCTACCCACCCAGTTCAGTCCCGTTCCCTCCTAGCCAGGTCCTGAACGTGAGCTTCCTGACGGTAGGTTTTGCTGCGATAGTAATCATGTTGTGATTGTTCATGTCAAAATTGTCATGCCTTCTTCTAACGACTAAGTATTCTACTCATCACTGCTCTGATCAGTATTGAAAACGAACTATATATGATGATATCTGCTGCCTACTGAAAACCCGAACGTGTTAGTATTTTAGGGAGGAGGGATGTGACAACATTCGTTTTTGTTGTCCCGCTACTCAAAATACAAACATACCCATTAATTGCTGCAAATAGTACCGTGAACCAGTGATTTTGTCTGCAAGCTTCAGCAAATTGAGGGCCATAAATATATCGAGATAGGCACAGCTACATTAGTGACAATCCCACCTCCAGGTTGGATTTCGTTCGTTCTGTGTCCATGTTAAAATAAGCCACTGATTACGTGATGGATATAACAATATAACGAGGAAATAACATTTCTGATGGATGTTGACGTGGTGAGTTTTTCCTTATCCAATTTTTTATAATAATTCTTTTTTATGTGGCATAATCATAAAAAAATATAGGTAGGTATAATAGTAACTCAAAATTGCAGGAACGAAGTGGCTACGTTGAAAAATGAGTGTCGCTTATTCGTTCCGAAAGGTGGATTAGGGAATGAGAAGGAATAAGCACTGTTGAGTTTAGAGGACAGGATTTAACTGAGGGTTCTCAGGACGAATTGAAGGGCACTCGCAGTTTCATTTCATTTCGAGACGTTCTGAATAGTATAACCATTGTTAGCTAGACTAATAGTAGGTATAATTTATATTGTTCCATAATAATTATTATTCCAGCACCTAGTTAACCCGTTGATATTACACAATATATTTACAGAATTCTAAAACCGTGTTCCGGAGTTATTTCTCACAGCACCCGCAATAAGGACCCGCAATAAACGTATTCGTATTACCCAAGCGCCAACCGACCAACAACTCAATAATATAAAGAGAGTGAAAATCACAGAGATTCAAGTTTAAATTCCTATGATTCTTTATTATCGCTGCTTTTGTGACCCTTTATTCAAATAATATGACTAAAAGATGAGATTTACACAAGGCAGATCTTCACCACCCTGACTGTAGCATGTTTCCTACACTCTCGAATCCTTTGTACCTACTCTCACTATGTTGACAGCGAAACTTAGTTTGTTCCTCTAGAATCTACTATAATATCATCATACTGTAATTACAACAACTGAGATATATACACATATATAATGAGAAATTGAAGAATTGATTCATAGGTTTGCAGATCGGATAATAAAAGTACGTATTCCTAAACCTATTTAATTCCAGTTCTTTGAAGTGGTAAAATGAAGAATTTTCAAAAGCCCTAACTCTTTCTTTCCAGCGAGCTGTAATTTATTGTCTTTTCCTCCGGCCACTTGACTCCATTTTTGCCGTCGTTTCTCCAACCCCTCCCCTCCCCGCTAACCTTCAACCCTCGTCACACTGTCCTTCAAACTCATCAAGTTTTCCTGGAGTTTCATAAACAAACCAATTACCCATAATGGCCGATTAAAAGAGGACCTCCTCCCATTGAGCGAGGGAGCGGAAAGCCGGGTGCTAGGACAGCTTAGGAACGATGAGAAAGAACTTTTGGAGGTATAAGATACTCTTGAAGTACTTACAATCCCTCTATAATGATATTACCCTTTTTCCGAATACAATTTTCAATTTTTTTGGCCTTTTGGAAAGGGAACGATGGGAAAAAACTTATGATAAAAACAACTTTTTTTGATGAGTAAACTTTGTCTCAAACCTCTTTTTTTCTGTCTTCGGTGTATTATTGAGTCGGTCTTTATGTAAAAGACGCTTATTCCGTATAAATCGTTCTGGAGGCCGAGTGGATTTCATCTGAAAAATTCAGAAAGAGGCCGGTTTTATTAGGGACGCCCCTTAGAAGCTTGGCGGAATCGTCAAAGGCTTTTTTTTAGTCTGGGGCGACCCTTGTGTTTTCTATTGCGGTTGGAAGGGGTCAAAACTCAGTGGAGAAGAAAACTAACCAGCTACAAATCCGGCTTAAACCATTCTAAAACTGAATCCATAAAACTATAGGTGTATAAAGTAAGTTAATCTGTGTGTAAAGTTAAAGTAAAGTAAACAGCCATTCCAGGCTGGGGCTTTTCGTCCGGCTGCCCTGCCAGCTGTATCGTCAGAAATTACAAAGACACAAATGATTCAGTAATTGATAGAAGCAATTGAACTATGAATAATAGTGTATGTCTGTGTGGGTGTGTGCGCGTGCGCGCGCGTGTGCGTGTGTGTGTGCGTTTTTTAATAAATTGGCTCTTAGTGCAATTGGCCTATTCTAAATGGTAAATTAGACTATATTAAATTGGTTCTTGCTGCTTACTGCTTAGTTGCTGAGATCGCGACTTGTAACTACTAAATTTCAAGTCGTAATGTAGCAGTTTTTGAGTTATATTTATGTTAACAACACAATGAATAAACTGCATAGGTTTGATTAGCGTGTAACGAAAATGTCGTTGTATAGGCTGCAACATGGCTTGATAATCCAACTTTCTGTTTCGCTCCTTCGTGGGGAAAAGAAGAACAATCAAAGCTGTCAAGGAAGTGGTTCAAAATTTCTAAAACAGTTCTCTAACGAGTTACAAGCCTAACGGCTATTGACGATTCTGGGAGAAACTCACGTACTGAGTTTTGAACAACTTGAGCAATAAATCTGAACATTAAGAACTCCAAGTTGTTATAGAACGGAAAGATTCAAGACGGTACTTAGTCTCTTCAAACTCATTAACCATTCAACGGAAACGCTTGATCATTAAAGCAGTTCCTCGAGTTGGAATCCCGTGATTAGAAGGTGATGCGGTAAATTTGTGGTCGGATAGGGGCGGAGGGGAGAAGTGTTATTGAAATTCGAAGCTTGTCGCGAGTAGTTTGCGGTCACAAGGGAGAAGAAAGTCTGAGGTTATTGGGACTGAATACGCCTCTAATGACACTCCCTTCATCCTCGCCCTTCCGACAGCATTAGAATTACAATATGTCATTACATAAGGCAGGAGACCCCCGGTGGTAAACAGTCTTCACCAATCAGAGGGCGTATTGTAACAACTTCCAAGATTCTCCCTTCAGGACGGTGAATTGAAATCCGAATGCGCCAGCGTTTGAAGTGATACTTACTGTAATAACGTTGCGTGAATCTTATTAAGAGTTCTGAATTGTTGAATCATTCATATATTATTTTCAATCGGAATAGCGTTCATCCTTGTTCCGATCTACATTGCGATTTGCATGTCAACAAGTCAGCAGAGTAAGTTGAAAGTATTGGAGAAGGATGGGACCGTTCATAAACATGTCTTTACTATACACAGTCCCACATAATTCAATTTTCAACTATTGCCAAACTACGAATGAATCAATTCAATAGTTCCAATATTACAGTTCCAATAATTCCTTGGTGTGTGTCCGAACGATAACATTTCATGGGGATCGCCGTTTTTAGAATCGAAATATGTATTCGGTTTCAGAACAATGGAACATGGCGAATCATTGAGTGTTCATCATAAATTTAAATTAAAACTAAGAACCCATACATTCGCAGTTATTTTCGTTTGAAAAAAAAATGATTCGATCAGACCACTGGCGGCCTTTGGTGGATACCTACCTGGCAGATATAATCTATAACACGGTTGAGGCAGGAATATTATTGTACTATCCATGATAAGCTAGGTTCACATGGAGACGCAATTCCGGTCGGCAGTCCGGCAAGGCTATGCGTTCTACAATTCTATTGGCCAACGCAAAATGGATTATTGCAACGCGGTGCCTTGGATACTATATCAAAATCTCCATATGTATATTTTCCGCTGTCGGATCAGTTGCCGGATCTGCGCGGAGGTTACTGCGCACACCTTTCTTGTTTGGTTGTTCAGCCATATTTAAATTCGACATTATGTGGTTGATTTTGCGGTTTCGAGTTCGAGCAACTACTGTTTGTTTTTTGCGATTGCATTTTGTTATGACTCCGCTGCCATGTGAACGCCTCTGCGGCAAAAATTCCGGCAAATCCGTTGCCGTGCCGGATTGCCGTCCGGAATTGCGTCTCCATGTGAACCTAGCTTTAGGCTCAAGTTTATCAAGATTATAACTTTTTTACCAATATCAAGTAAACATTTCGGGTATTATGTATCCAAATATTCAATATCTACTCTCCAAACAGTAATAATAATTTTTGTTGTATCAACAATTTTAGGATCTAGTGCTACTAATGCCACTGCCAATAGTGCCAATAGTGCTGCTAATGGAACTATAGTCTGACGGCAACGAAAAAAATACTTAGGTGTCGGTGACTGGCGGCGGGGGAGCGAACTGTAGCCGAGCTCTGGGAAAAAAGAGGAAGTTCTGCTGTTGTGTTGGCCGCACTGGTTCGCCGTTTCCCGTACAGCTGTTATCTCCCCTGTCTTGTGCTTGGTCTATAATTTCTTACGATAATTTTGTCTACAACTTATTTTCGTCTTATTTTCGTGTTATTTTCGTTGAATGTTCCTAGCTGTCGTGTTTTTCGGTTGAACTGTGATGGAACCATCGCTTACTCCAGTGCCCGCAAGTTCGGGGAAAAGTGGGAAAGCTGTGCGGTCTCAGGCTAGACCGATCATATTCAGCGTTTTCCAGTACCTGAAACGATTGACAGACGGTGGTATCTTAGGGAAGAATGTGATCGTTCCCTCGCCTGATGGTTCTTCTGACGAGAGTGACTTTTACTCGTCCGACGACGAATAGTTTTTTCCTTTTTTTACGTTTCGTTGCTGCTACAAATATAAAATTTTCCTTCACCTACTGCTTTTCATTCTCGTTCGCCCATTTTCATCCTTTCTCTAACCACCTTCACTATGGAATGAAGTTCCTCATAACGTTCCTCATAAGTGTAGTCATAAGGCTTACTATTTGGTGAGAATAATAGTTGGAATTCGTTTTGAGATAGGAATTACGTAATTAAATACTAAAATCGGCAGTTTACTATCATTGCTGGGCCATCAAATTTCGATACAGCGGGAACCCGGCTGTGAACGCAGTGAGCAGTAGTGACGTTCGCAGGGAGGAAAACTCCAGAAAAATTGTACAAACCGGGAAATTTCCCCGCTCTCTAGTTCACTCCCCCGCCGTCAGTCACAGACACCTACGTATTTTTTTCATTACAGACATACTATAGCCGAAAATATTAGTTACTTTCCAACGTTTTTCTGGGTTTCAGAACTCATAATGGTTCAATGCTTTACAACATTATCCTGATGATTAGGTATGGCATAGTCAGTGGTAAATAACGATAACGGTGTCACTGTAGTCAATTCAATCTGGAGTCAGATCATGTAAACAGAATGCGAAAGCATCATGGCGTTGTGGGTTACTGTACCCCTTGCATATTCCTTGAATGGTTCCTTGAAAAATGTTAACATTATGCTATGCCGAGTTAATTATGGGGTCAACACTGGGATTAATAATGGGACCATTGAGATGGGTACGTAGGTACCTATATTATTATCAAATGTGTTAATATATGTGTTAATATTTGTCTAGTTTAGTTATATTTGTCTTGTTTATTTTTACCAACCGTGCCAGTTGGAATAGGTACTTACGAAGATGACAACAATTATTACCCACTTTGCGTTGCTGATGTTCATCTCAACCAAACTTAGGTTGAATATTTTTGCATTTTGACAACACCCAAATAACAGATGAGTCCAGTCGACTGAAGTAGATTATTGGAAACGTACCATGGTTTAATTGAATGTGAATTTTTTTTCCCACAGGGTTTTGAATGAAATGAATACTTGGTGTTCTTGAACATAAATATACCTTTGCAGTGGAACCCGTTCCGTGTGCATGTTCCACCTGTCAAGTCAGACAGCCTCTAAGCAGTCTGAGAACCCTATCCGTTATGAGTCCTTATTACTTATATAACCTATTGTAGGCACCTGTTCCATATCCGACGCATCTCGTTGGGCTGGATTCCCAGCTCGTCCTTATTTTGTCTGGATAATTCGGGGTCCCAATTATCGGGTTCCATTTGCTTTTTTTGCTTTTTTTTTGCTAGTCACTTGCGTCTGCTCACTGTGACAGAGTGTAACAGTGGGGGTGGACCCTCGAGAGTCCCCCTTCTAGACCAGCGAGATTATCACCGGTTAAGAAGGCATATCGATTAGGCATCCCCAAGCGATCCCGTCTCCACCGGAAGAAAAAATGTATCGAGAACAGCCCACATTGTTACACTCCTCCCCACATGGCATACTTCTGGGTAGCAGAAGTATGAGAGGGACAAAGGGGGAATGAAAAGTAGTATGAGGTTCTGGTTCAGGAAAAGACATCTGAACAACTTCAAGGTGACCTCCATCGTAATGGTACTACCTCAATAATATTTGCTGGTGGAGAAAAAAGCTCCTACATACAAGTACTGGCGGATGATGTTGTCAGAGGTTGTTGTCCAGTGAATTGTGTTCATCTGGGCAACCTCTAGGTGATCAACCTCCATCGTTAGAATGGAACAATTATTGGGACTTGTCAATTGGGACACGGCATCAATTACCTTCTAATGAGCTCAGTATATTTTAATTATGCTGACACTCTAAGGGGGGAGGGGGGGGGAGCCAATAGATGTATGTATTATCAAAGGGACAGGTTGTTAGTAAATGAATTCTTCTGGGAAACCTTTGGGCTTATTCTTCTGGTAAGCCCACAAAAAGTGGATGGAGTATGGTGAAGTGCTCAGCGCATACTACCAAACCACGCTCTGCTACCATGTGACAGAGTGTAACAGTGGGGGTGAACCCTCGAGAGTCCCCCTTCTAGACCAGCGAGATTATCACCGGTTAAGAAGGGGTATCGATTAGGCTTCCCCAAGCGATCCCGTCTCCACCGGAAGAAAAAATGTATCGAGAACAGCCCACACTGTTACTCCAGGCGGCTTTAAATCTGCACGAGCCTACAAAATATGTATTTCTATACTCCTACCTTCTGTATCTACCTCGATTGTATTTCTGCATAAATGTGTGGGTGATAACAAAAAAATGAATTTCATAGAAAAACTGTAATCTTGTCGTAAAATAGGCACAACAGAAAGGAAAAGGAATAGCAATATATTATTTAGGCGTCATACAGGCGAAATAGTTTCCATGAATTGAAGCATTGGGAGCCTTCCTTCCTGGAATTTCCTAATGGTTGCCTCCGCCCACTTCTCTTTTTTTCTCGTATTTGTCCGACGAACATCGCGTGTATATCTTAATTTTCACATACCAGCACTCCATTCTGGAACAGTAACTTGCCATCCAAAAACTTGTCGCTATTGAGATGCGAGTGAAATGACTTGCACGGATTGGTTATTCTACTGGTGTTCCGACACGGGACAACACAACTTGTGAGCTCGCTATTTTCATACTGACAATGAGAGACAGAGCTACATACCAGTCACATGTGATTAAGGGCCGTCATGTTTGATCAGCTGACCATATAACATTCCTCCTCGTTGAAACACACAGATTTTACGGGTGCAGAAGTTCAGTTCCATTTATATTAGGCGCACCTTTCACTTACGCTCCGTTCGGATGCAGTAATGCCGTTGCCCGCCCACTCATCCAAGTTGGTTTTCACCCGCTCACACAACCATGCACATCAGAATATAGCACGTTTCGTGCTTAGCCCTCACCGATCCTTGCCTGTCCCTGTCCATATCCCCCACTGATTGTGAATCAATATATAACTCACAACAATCATTGCTGATGTCCCGTTTGTGTCAAATGTCTCGCGAACTCAATAGATCATCCGGCTCGCTGGCATTTATTGCTCAACAGCAATACCTAATAAATACCTGCATCATGAAAAGTCAAGAGCATCACTTCAGGATGTAGAGGTAATAATATATCAATCAGTACAATATATCACTGGGTTCTCACAATGTCCCACAATCCCACTCGTGCCAGACTCATAGTAAACTTCGAATAGAAAAGTACAAAATGGTCTACTTCTATTTAATAAGATTATGGATCAGGAATCCGGTTTTCCAGACACCAGGATCTTTGGCAAGTAGGTACCTACTATTCCATGTCCCAACAAAACTGCAAATTATTACACAGCGGTTTATTATTTACGTGTATAGATGCCCCCTCTGCGTAAATCACTGGTTTCTGTAGTCAATACCTGCTACGCTGCCCCGAGGAAAGCCGTAAATCGAGTACTGGAGCCGGCCGGGCAATTATTAGTTTCATAAATCGGCTGTGGATTCAAGAACGCTTTCATTCATTATTTGTTGCCATTCATGTAGCATAACTTTTATAAGTTACAAAGGCCTATCAACAAAATCCAAAATAACCATCATTCAGGTGAAATAACACCACGGAACAACCAAATCTATTTCATTCAGCCATGCGTGATTAATCAGCTGTTCCCTAGCGATGATAAAATATGTCTGGGCTGGATGTATACCGTTTCATTCACCATCATGTTCTTGAAGCTTTTCGGTGCAAACTTCAGGGCCCTGCTGTGAACGAACGGCTGTACTTTCAATGCTCCAGCTGGTCTCAAAAATTCCCAAGTTCGAGATCAATTTAAAAGCGTAAAAAACTTCCAGATAACGGCGTTCTGGAAATTTCAACCCCTATTTTTCATCCCTTAGAGATGACTGACAGTAACGCCAAGCTTCGTGGACCAACTAGACCCCAAATGACTCTTACAACTTATTAAATTGCATTAATTGTTTTCATTAATTAAGCGTACAGAGGATGGAATTTTGGTTTATTATTTTCAATAATGAACCATTGGAATCGAGCATGAAAAAAAAAATTCTTACCCCCCCTCAAAATTTGATGGTTTACGTTTCAAGGTATGTAGAATCCAAAACTGCAATAAAACGCTGCAAATCCCTGCACAACGGTTTATTATTTTGTACAGAATACCCTTCTGTTACAGATCACAGCTCTATGTATAGATAACCCGTCTATATATTATAATATGTACTATTCTATGCATAATTATGTAGATCGCAGACCCTCCGTAGGTTAGTACCTAACCCCGTACTCGTTACTAGGTATCTACCTAAATCAAGAGTTAAATGTTGCTAAAATAATTCTGCCGATGACAAACAGTACCTAACAAAAAGAAACACACATAATGAAGTTCTGAAAAGAAATTGTTGATGAGGAGTGAAAAAAGTTGCAAAAGTACCTACCAACAAACTCCAGCCCCTTCTACGTAGATGGTATAATGAACCGTTGTGTAATAATTTACCGTTGAGTAATGATTTACCGTAGTAATAATTTACCCATCAATAATACTTCAACGTTTGTTCAAGTTTCACTACCTACCAACAAACTCCAATAGAGCCATCATTTTTCAAATTAAATAATATCACAGAACAACCAACTCGACTTCATACTCCGCCAATATAATCAGGTGATCCCTACCAATGATTGGCCGTATTCACAAATTCCTATTGTGGGCGCGTCTCTGGTTACGAGAATTGGTTTGATTTGTATACAATTTCATTCACACTGGAGTCGAAAATGCCTGTCGGTGCAAACTTCGGGGCCTTACTGTGAACGAACGGCTGGACGTACGATGCTCCGGATGGTCTTAAAAAACTCGCAAGTTCAAGAATTATTTAAAACCGTAAAAATATTTACGTAAAAAAATGGTATAGGCGTTTTGAAAATTTCAACCCCTATTTTGAACCCCTTAGAGATGACTCACAGTAACGTCGAGCTTCGAGGACCAACTAGACGCCGAACGGAACCTATAACCCGAATTTCATCATTTTTTTTTCATGGTAACTAAGAAAAGTGGCCCGTACGGCGTACGGCGTACGGCGTACGGCGGACAGACAGAAATATTTTTATTGCAGTTTTGGATTCTACATACCTTGAAACGTAAACCATCAAATTTTGAGGGGGGGTAAGAATTTTTTTTTTCATGCTCGATTCCAATGGTTCATTATTGAAAATAATAAACCAAAATATTTCTGTCTGTCCGCCGTACGCCGTACGCCGTACGGGCCACTTTTCTTAGTTACCATGAAAGAAAATTGATGAAATTCGGGTTATAGGTTCCGTTCGGGGTCTAGTTGGTCCTCGAAGCTCGACGTTACTGTTAGTCATCTCTAAGGGGTTCAAAATAGGGGTTGAAATTTTCAAAACGCCTATACCATTTTTTTTTACGTGAATATTTTTACGGTTTTAAATAGTTCTTGAACTTGCGAGTTTTTTAAGACCATCCGGAGCGTCGTACGTCCAGCCGTTCGTTCACAGTAAGGCCCCGAAGTTTGCACCGACAGGCATTTTCGACTCCAGTGTGAATGAAATTGTATACAATCCAAACCAAATCTCGTAACCAGAGACGCGCCCACAATAGGAAATTTGGCGGAGATGAAATCATTGCTAGGGATCACCTGATTATATTGGCGGAGTATGAAGTCGAGTTGGTTGTTCTGTGATATTATTTCATTTGAAAAATGATGGCTCTTTTGGAGTTTGTTGGTAGGTAGTGAAACTTGAACAAACGTTGAAGTATTACTTATTGATGGGTAAATTATTACTACGGCAAATCATTACTCAACGGTAAATTATTACACAACGGTTCATTATACCATCTACGTAGAAGGGGCTGGAGTTTGTTGGTAGGTACTTTCGCAACTTTTTTCCCTCCTCATCAACAATTTCTTTTCAGAACTTCATTATGTGTGTTTCTTTTTGTTAGGTACTGTTTGTCATCGGCAGAATTATTTTAGCAACATTTAACTCGTGATTTAGGTAGGTACCTAGTAACGAGTACGGGGTTAGGTACTAACCTACGGAGGGTCTGCGATCTACATAATATGTATAGAATAGTACATATCATATTACATAGACGGGTTATCTATACATAGAGCTGTGATCTGTAACGGAAGGGTATTCTATACAAAATAATAAACCGTTGTGCAGGGATTTGCAGTGTTTTTTATTCCATTTTCGGATTCTACGTACCTTGAAACGGAAACCATATGATTTTGAGAAGGGAGGGGTTAATATAAACAGATTTTTTTTTTTCCATGCTTGATTCCAAAGGTTCGTTATTGAAAGTAATAAACCAAAGTAGCCAAAACATCGTGCTAGCCTGGATATTATGGATGGTGGGCAGCACCACTGGAGTGTTAAGTAGTGGTGGTCTTACTTACTGTGGTGTTTTAAAAGGCGTGGGATTTCCACCCCTACACCAAACCAATCTATTTATGAATGTTATGTGAAGTAACCTTGAAGTAACTCACTAAATATGCATGAGCTTCAGGCAAAAGGGTCAGCCCCGACGTTACTCGCCCGCTCCTTTTATCCAGTACTATGAAAATGCTACTTTTCCTTCACCCGCCTTTCTCCTCCGGCATCATTTCCCTAAAAGATTCCGCTCCCCTGGAGGTAGATCCCCGCGATACGCCCGTTGGGTTATTTACTGCTGGGGGCGCGATATGGAGAATATCGCAGGTAAGATTTTGTTATAGTAACTTTAGCGGGAGTCATTTCCTTTCTCACCCATTTCGGTAGATGAAAAACGTACGACATAGTGCTTCCTTATACATGAAAAGGTTATATTATATACTTATACAGGAAATGATTAAACCGTTGTGGCGGAATTGTTTTTTTGCTGGATTCGATGTGCCTACTTTTTCTTTACACGTTACCCGAAAAAAATGCTGGGTGAGTTGAAATGGGTGTTTCGGATTTCTAATATTTTAAAATATGAATACAAAATGAACTGAGCGTACATCTTAAAATCCAACAGAATTCATTGGTTCCTTATTCCAGTCGCAGGTAATATTTTGTCGTAGTAACTGTTGAGGTACATAATTTATTATACTGCCTTATACATAGAACGTTTAGATGCAGCGTGTTCTCTGTCAAACTAAATTATCTTTGGGGTTTTATTCTACAAGTCCCTAGTTCTCTTTTTTTTAAAGTCTTTCAGACATTTATCAAAACATCTGTTTGGAGTTTTTTCAGAATGAAGATTTTTTCCGTGTTCAAAATTTTTGTAATTTAAACGCTCATACTTGTTTATCTTACGATCAAAAATGAAATCTGAACGCCACCATTGAAAAGAAAATTAAATTTTCCTATTCGTTGGACTCACATTTCCAAAGCTGTAATTATTATGCGTTGTTCAAGCCTGAACTGTTTTTGAACAATTTTCAATAATGAACCTTTGGAATCGAGCATGAAAAAAAAAAATCAAATTTAAACCCCCCTCAAAATTTGATGGTTTACGTTTCAAGGTATGCAGAATCCGAAAATGCAGTAAAAAAATTTCTGTCAGTCCGCCGCACTCCGTACGCCGCACTCCCGTACTTAGCACTTTTCTTAGTTACCATGAACCAAATTTAACGAAATTTGGTTTGTAGGTCCCGTTTGGGATCTCGGTGGTCCTTGAAGCTCGGCGTTACTGTTAGTAATCTCTAAGGGGTGAAATAGGGGTTGAAGTTTTCAGAACGCCGTAGCTCGAAAACTTTCAGCAGAAGGGTATGGCTCTTTTTACGTTTTTAAATTGATCTTGAACTAAAGAATTTTTTGAGACCACCCGGAGCATTGTACGACCAGCCGTTCGTTTGCACCAAAAAGCTTCGCCAACATGATCATGAATCAAACTGTCTAAATCCGGCCCGGATATCATCACTAGGGAGCACCTGGTTACAATCAAGGATGGCTGTATGAAGTCGAGCTCTTTGATATTTTGTTTCATTTGAAAAATGATGGATCGCTTGGATTTTGTTGATAGGTACTTTTGCAACTTGAACAAACATTGAAGTATTATTGGATAAATTATTACACAACGGTAAATTATTACACAACGATAAATTATTGCAAAACCGTACATTATTACACAACGGTAGTGCATATTTCGGATATAGCAGCACCTCCATTCGCCACTTCCACATATAATTTCATGTTCGTTCAAATGTGCGTTTTTGTTTTTTTCTAGGGAGGCATTATGCGGATCCGATTTGAATATGAAATAATCATTATAATTTATGGAAGAAGTAATTTTTTTTTCATATTAGTATTTAGCCATAGAGCTGTGTGCTTATATAAAGGTGTAAACTCTTGGATTCAACTAATCGAGGCTCCTCCTTTTTCAGCGGTCGCTCTTGTTGAGAAAACTTGGAAGGGGTTTTCCTGTCATTATTTAGCATGCCAGCTGCCAGGATTTTATGTTGTGGTACCCATAATTCAATATGGACAAACGTAGTATGGCATTTTGTGTTATCCCATAATAGACTATAGTAATATGTCTATGGGTTCTCGGCAAGCAGAAGGGGCTCGAGGAGCTTGTTAGCAGAGATGATGGATTGATTGGGTACGCATTAGGCCAGTCATAACAGAACAGGAGGCAGTCAGGAGGATCGGACCTAACTGGTTCACCTGACAGACGCCCAACCTCCCTCGTTTCTCTGTTTGCACCACCAGCCGACGAGCATCTCCCAGGGGTTGTGCCGGCAGGACCCTGGGGGTTGGGAAGGCGATCAGCTGATCGGGAGTATGGTCGGGCATGCGGTCGCATTAGGTCCAATTTCCCCTTCTGCCTATACATCTCCCACCGTCATTACGGCATCAGGGCTAATCATTACTATATATCACCCGTTCTCTCCCTTACCCCTCGTTACTTAGCAACCTCATCATTTACAGAGGTTTATCGAATTATCAATGTTATGATGATCCGGGTCAGGTGGTTTCAGGGGTGGAAACGGCTTACCTACTCCATACAACAATGAATCCTCTATAGACCCCTGCGTAATTAATGTTCTATGTAGATATGCACAGGCACATGAAATCGGTGTTATAAACTTCTTAGTTAATCAGTTAATATTCATTCAACACTCATAAACTTTTTCATCAGTTGTTACATGTTGTGTTAGAGGTTACGTTTATTACAATTACAAGTCTCAATACCTAATAACTTCCGATTCTGTCTTAAAACGTTGCAAATTATTACACAAAGGATTAATATTTACTGTACAGATGCCCCTTCTGCGTAGATCACTGTTTTCTGTGGTCAATACCCTCGAGCTTCCTCCAGGAAAGTCCTAAATCGAGTACGGAAGCCGGCTCCGGAATTAAAGCTTCCTACAAATGCGTGGGATTCAACAATTCAATCATTAATTATTTGTAGAAGCATAATTAAATTCAATTCAATTCAATTTTTTTTATTCAGCAAATACTTTATACAACAATATAATGCAATATAATGATTTTTAGAGAGTCTATATACATAATACAAGATCTAAACTTATGTTGGTTTATGAGCCTAAGGTCAATGACCCGTCCAGGCCCGTCTCATCCACCACTATTTATTACTGCGTATGTATGTACCAGCAGTTAAGCAGCAGTGAGGCAAATAGTGAACCGTTGTGTAATAATTTACCTGTATAGGTGCCCCTTCTACGTAGATCGTAAATGAATCGTTGCGTAATAATTTACCGGTGTGTAATAATTTACCATTGTGTAATAATTTGCCCATCAATAATGCTTCAACGGTTGTTCAAGTTGCAAAAGTGTCCTATTAACAAAATCCAGCCCCTTCTGCGTAGATGGTATACTGAATCGTTGTGTAATAATTTACCGTTGTGTAATGATTTACCGTTGTGTAATGATTTACCATTGTGTAATAATTTACCCAATAATACTTCAATGTTTGTTCAAGTTGAAAAAGTACCTATCAACAAAATCCAAACGATCCATCATTGTTCAAATGAAACAAAATATCAAAGAGCTCGACTTCATGCAGCCACCCTTGATTGTAACCAGGTGCTCCCTAGCGATGATATCTGGGCCGGATTTATTAGGTTTGATTCACGATCATGTTGACGAAGTTTTCGGTGCAAACGAACCGCTGGACGTACAATGCTGCGGGCGGCCTCAAAAAATGCTTTAGTTCAAGATCAATTTAAAAACGTTAAAAAAACCATACCCTTCTATTGAAAGTTTTCGAGCTACGGCGTTCTGAAAATTTCAACCCCTATTTTTCACCCCTTAGAGATGACTGACAGTAACGCCGAGCTTCAAGGACCAACTAAACCCGGAAAGGGATCTATAAACCGAATTTCATCAATTTTCGTTCATGGTAACTAAGAAAAGTGCTAAGTACGGCGTACGGTGTACGGCGGACGGACAAATTTTTTTATTGCATTTTCGGGTTCTACGTACCTTGAAAAGTAAACCATCAAATTTTGAGGGGGGGGGGGGGGGGTAAAAATATTGTTTTTTATGCTAGATTCCAAAGGTTCATGGTTGAAAATAATAAACCAGAACGTGCCTAAATAAGTTCCTTGAAACTCGTTTTGTAACCTCATTGAAAACGAAGGTACCTACCCAACTTTCCTATTTATTGTTCATTCGTTGTTTCTCATTCCATTAATATTTCATACAGAGTTTATTGAATTTATTTGTCTTTCCGCACGTTTTACCTTGAACTTTTTGCGTCCCGTCAGGCACAGAGAGGCGAGCTGGCGGTGATAGTGAACGATGCTTGGAAATTAAATTGCATGGACGATATTTTTTAGTTTTTGTTGAGACGACGTAATAGAAAATTGTGCAACACGGACACTTGCAATTTACAAAACATCTGACCGAAATCATCTTACATTTCCAATATTCGTGTATGAATTTGGCGCATAGGTATGCACCGAACATGGTCTGGTTTGATCAACTGATTACCTCGATTTTGGTTTATTATTTTCAATAATGAACCATTGGAATCGAGCATGAAAAAAAAAATTCTTACCCCCCCTCAAAATTTGATGGTTTACGTTTCAAGATATGTAGAATCCAAAACTGCAATAAAAATATTTCTGTCTGTCCGCCGTACGCCGTACGCCGTACGGGCCACTTTTCTTAGTTACCATGAAAAAAAATTGATGAAATTCGGGTTATAGGTTCCGTTCGGCGTCTAGTTGGTCCTCGAAGCTCGACGTTACTGTGAGTCATCTCTAAGGGGTTCAAAATAGGGGTTGAAATTTTCAAAACGCCTATACCATTTTTTTACGTAAATATTTTTACGGTTTTAAATAGTTCTTGAACTTGCGAGTTTTTTAAGACCATCCGGAGCATCGTACGTCCAGCCGTTCGTTCACAGTAAGGCCCCGAAGTTTGCACCGACAGGCATTTTCGACTCCAGTGTGAATGAAATTGTATACAATCCAAACCAAATCTCGTAACCAGAGACGCGCCCACAATAGGAATTTGTGAATACGGTAGGGATCACCTGATTATATTGGCGGAGTATGAAGTCGAGTTGGTTGTTCTGTGATATTATTTAATTTGAAAAATGATGGCTCTATTGGAGTTTGTTGGTAGGTAGTGAAACTTGAACAAACGTTGAAGTATTATTGATGGGTAAATTATTACTACGGTAAATCATTACTCAACGGTAAATTATTACACAACGGTAAATTATACCATCTACGTAGAAGGGGCTGGAGTTTGTTGGTAGGTACTTTTGCAACTTTTTTCACTCCTCATCAACAATTTCTTTTCAGAACTTCATTATGTGTGTTTCTTTTTGTTAGGTACTGTTTGTCATCAGCAGAATTATTTTAGCAACATTTAACTCGTGATTTAGGTAGGTAACTAGTAACGAGTACGGGGTTAGGTACTAACCTACGGAGGGTCTGCGATCTACATAATATGTATAGAATAGTACATATCATATTACATAGACGGGTTATCTATACATAGAGCTGTGATCTGTAACAGAAGGGTATTCTATACAAAATAATAAACCGTTGTGCAGGGATTTGCAGCGTTTTTTAATTGGCTATAATTATTTTTATTACAATAAAACTATATGGGTGTTTGGAGTTTGTATGCGTTGGGGTGTCTCGGTCGGCCCAGGGCTGGCTCTTCTTTGGTCGGCTTTGTGTCCAGTATGACACCAAAAGGCGTGAGCAGTAGAGGGTTAAACGCTATTTTCGTTCGCTATAGAATCCTTGTCCACCGAAAGGTCAGCTCAGTAAATTGACTTCGAAAACCCAATTTCTAAAGTAAACTCCTTCAGTTTAACTTTGTTTTCTCAGAATAGAAGGGCACGTAGCCTTCGCCTTACGGATCTTTGTGCCGTCCCTGAATTTCCATCCGGGAGCAACCTTATACGATGATCGGACGACCACTTTATCCTTCCAGAAACTTGTTTCGACTGCTGTGAAATGTGAATGTGAATAGCCCTTGAGATAATTCCTATACCTAAATAACACTTTACGGATTCCAAGTTTTAGAGTTGGTAGGATTTTGTAATTTTTCTTTTTTTTTGGTGGATGTTTTAGGTTTCCGTTTTTTGTTTGTGATTTTGTTTTATTATTCTGTGAATAGTATACCTATATATTCGCTCAGCAAAAAAAATTTATAACACCCCCTCAAATTTTTTTCTTTTCCGTATCAAGGTGCGTGCATTCCAAAATCGCTGCAAAGTCCTTGTCAAATGGGTTTATTATTCTACTGGACACACCTACAGAAATGATGGCTGTTCATTTATTGTTTATTTCATGTGAAATAATTGAAATAGGTATTTCTGATGGTTTCCACCATTTTTGGCCTCTAAAACACGTATTAGGTACGCTCCTTTTTTTTCAATTTATCTTTGAACTGATAGTACCATTTAATCGTCTTGATCCATGTGTTGACACTTTTTCTAGTGTTGTTATAGAAATTGATGGTGATTTCAGACGATTTCCCAGGTTTTTGACTCATAAAAAACCAATTTAGGGAGCTGAACATTTGGTAGAACCTCGATTTTCCACTCTTTGGTCAAAATCGACTTCATATTCGGTCTTCTCGTCCGCAAAAACGTGGAAAACGATACCTCAAAAGCTTATGTTAGTCACATGTTACTAAAACACAAAAAGTACCTATTTTTGTGCACATTTTCACTCATAACACCCCTGGGTATATTCCGATCGGGCTGAAAAGTTTCGGGACACAACTAGGGCCCGAATGGAGCATGTGTGCGAAAGAACGACTTTTTTAGACCAAAAATGAAGCCGGTACACGTGATACGGCAAACGGCGGACGGCGTACGGCGTACGGCGGACGGCGTACGGCGTACGGTGGACGGCGGACGAAATTGCATTTTTGGAATCTATGCACCTTGAAACGTAAAAGAACCAATTTTGAGTGGGTGTTATAAACATTTTTTGCTGGGCAATTACATAGGTGTATTATTCACAGAATAATAAACCCAAATGTCCACCGTCCTCCGTCCGCCGTATCACGTGTACCGGCTTCATTTTCGATCTGAAAAATTCGTTCTTTCGCACACATGCTCCATTTGGGCCCTAGTTGTGTCCCGAAACTTTTCAGCTCGATCGGAATATACGGAGGGGTGTTACGGGTGAAAATGTGTATAAATAGGTAGGTACTTTTTGTGTTTTAGTAACATGAGCTTTTGAGGTACCGTTTTCCACGTTTTTGGGGACCAGAAGACAAAATATGACGTCGATTTTGACAAAGTGTGGAAAATTGAGGTTCTACCGTTCAGCTCCCAAAATTGATTTTTTATGAGTCAAAAACCTGGGAAATCGTCTGAAATCACCATCAATTTCTATAACAAAACTAGAAAAAGTGTCAACACGTGGATCAAGACCATTAAATGGCACTACCAATGATCAAAGATAATTTGGAAAAAAAGGGCCTACCTAATTCGTGTTGTGGGGCCCAAAATTGGTGGAAACCATTAGAAATAGCTATTTCAATTATTTCACTTGATAGAAACAATAAATGAACAGCCAACATTTCTGTAGGTATGTCCAGTAGAATAATAAACCCATGTGACAAGGATTTTGCAGCGTTTTGGTTTATTATTCTGTGAATAATACACCTATGTAATCGCTCAGCAAAAAATTTTTATAACACCCCCTCAAAATTTTTTCTTTTCCGTTTCAAGGTACGTAGATTCCAAAAATGCAATGTCCGTCCGCCGTACGCCGTCCGCCGTCCGCCGTATCACGTGTATAGGCTTCATTTTCGGTCTAAAAAAGTCGTTCTTTCGCACACATGCTCCATTTGGGCCCTAGTTGTGTCCCGAAACTTTTCAGCCCGATCGGAATATACCCAGGGGTGTTATGAGTGAAAATGTGTATAAAAATAGGTACTTTTTGCGTTTTAGCAACATGTTGGTAACATGAGCTTTTAAGGTATCGTTTTTCATGTTTTTGGGGACGAGAACACCGAATATGAAGTCGATTTTGACCAAAGAATAGAAAATTGAGGTTCTACCAGATGTTCAGCTCCCGAAATTGATTTTTTATGAGTCAAAAACCTGGGAAATCGTTTGAAATCACCATCAATTTGTACAATAACACTGTAAAAAGTGTCAACAGGTGGATCAAGACTATTAAATGGTACTATCAATGATCAGAGATAATTTATTTAAAAAAAAAAGGAACGTACTTTATTCGAGTTTTGGGGGCCAAAATTGGTGGAAACCACCAGAAATAGCTATTTCAATTATTTTATATGAGAGAAACAATAAATAAACAGCCAACATCTCTGTAGGTAGGTATGTCCAATGGAATAATAAACCCATGTGACAAGGACTTTGCAGCGTTTTTGTGTTATCGGCGATTACATTTCCTCTCTTAGTTGTTTGTCCCGGATTATCTCTCTATAGGTACTTTCGAAACCAAATACTCGAAAAATCATAGCTAATATTATTACATTATTGTAGAAGGTATTATTTTTGTAATAACGTATTTGAGGGGAAATCGTAGCTCGACTTTTGTATGTGGCTTTTGGCTCGTTATGTGACCCGTATTATAAATAGTATTTTGTATAGTAGGTATATAAATGTGAACCATTCTAATAGGTCTATAACTCATTCGTAGGAATTTAAACATTCATCTGATACCGATAAATAGCGACGTCCCAAGTGCTGACAACGAATTCATTTCCTCCCTGTAGACTCGTAAAACACCGCTGCAGTTTTAAATAATTCGTCAGGTTTTGTTTCAACAAGGAGCATTTCCCGCGTTTGCCAACCGACAATGAAAATATAACTCGTCCTTGCTCCAGTAACGGTAGAAATGGCTCCCAGGGCAACTCATAAAATCTACCGGGCGCACACCTCCGTCCGCCGCCCTTCTCAAACTAGGTGCGGTGTTGTCTAAATGTTTGAACAGGAGTATGAGATATTTTCCACTCCTCCCTCAACAAAAGCTATTCCGAACTCCGACCCCTTGCAAAAACCCGAGTCAGCCCACAAAGGCTGGCCAGGTGGCCAAACAACAGAAGATGCCGAGTCCCGCTAATTACATTCAATCGAATTCACTGTGCGGTCACTTCTGTTGGCTGAATTTGCATCGTTGCACGCTAAACATGTATGTATAAATATCCTGTATATAGGTAACCGTACCGTCTACATTTCTGTACGATTTACCCTACATCCGAGCTGAAATATAGAGGGGAGATATAGGTTGGTACCCAGACGGTCCCAATCCAATTCACCGGTATCCGAATGCAAGCATCGCCTGCGCATAAATTATGCAAACTTTCCACTGAATGGGTGTTACGGGCTATTTAGATTCCTTGGCCACTGAAAACTTCATTACAACTGGCTTCATCTACATAGAACTAGACAAGAATCCTACGATTTCGCATGGACAAATAGATGACAATATAATTTTGATGAAATTTACATGTTCTTATACTTGAGGCTGCTGCTTATCACTAATAACCTTTTCGTTGTTAAGCCCCTTCATTTTAATGCTAAATAAATATTTCCTACACGTTGGAAAACCCAGAACTTCGCGCAGTGTGGATCGCCTCTTCCCTACCCCTCCACTTTTCTATAAACCACACGATCTATTTGGCTTTGTATTTTCAATGGAGGAATGAAGCAAATATTATAGAAGAGGTCGCAACAAATCCACGATTCGTTGTTTAACCGTCAAGCGGAAAAATTCGCTTTCAACTTGAAAATTTCTAAAACAAATTTAGTGAAATCAAACCAAATTAAGAACTAAATAATTCATACAATAAGCACAACCCATAGCAAACTCAATGACAAAAAGTTTTGAAGGGGCACAATTTGTACAAAATAACCATTTTATTGGAGGGCAGTTCTGTCGCGTTGGCCTTTATGAATACTGAATAAAACGAAACGAAATGTCTATCGCGTCTGATGCAGATAAATAACCGACTTGATTGGCCAACTATTCACCGAGACAGTTTTGTAGTTGATACCAAGTGAAACAACGCTGAATAACCATGCCCTCGACGGATGGGGAGTACAGTGCAATTACTTAATAACTCAGGTCTCAACTGATGAAACTGAAGCGGAATCAGGGAGGTCTTGGTTAATTCAGTGCTGCTGCACTAAGGCTACGCCCGCTAATTATAACCGGTAATCCTTCTCTGTTATATATTGATCACCACCATCTAATTACCGCTACCATGATCCCCTGTCGCGGTGACTTGATCGCCTATTTGCATAATACAGGTAGGTAATTGATCCGAGCTCTGGGTAGCACGGCGGGCTTTGTGGTCCAGTCGATGAAGGTTGTGCCCATAAGTTGGCATTTGCAACGGAATGAGAGGATTCTATGGGTCGACGGATATCTGGCATAAAACTAACGCCTTTGAAAGGGCGCATACCTCGTTAAACTGTAAAACCTACCGAAGGTACCTAACGCAGGAAATATTCGCAGTCACATCAAAGAGATGAGTTTTCCTACATACCATACCTCCTCTTTCTGACTCATTAGAATGCACCTAATATCCCATTTTAAGGATTCTAATATCCCTGTTAGACCCTTTACCAAACATTGATCGTTTTTCGCGCATTTTGTTGACAGTATGTAGGTATTTTACATAATTAGGGCGAAGAAATATCCATATTTCCGATACTCAGTGCTATAGTTACAGAGGTATTATTTCGTGAAATTCATCCCTCCGTGTACAGTGCATAATGGTCATAAAAATATAATTATAATGACCTAATTATAATGAGGTATACTATGGGTTTCGTCAAACGGCGAGGGTGTAGGCAAGACTTGCAAGACCGATCTGTAGTGCGTGACTGTATAACCACTCAGCCGCCCAACGACGTAGGCCGCCTTCTGCGTAGGTCTCTGTTTTCTCTGGTCAATACCTTCCCTCGTGCCTCCCTAAGAAAGCCCTACACGAGTACTGGAGCGGACAGGGCAATATTACAGTTTGATAAAAATATGCGGTTGATTCAAGAATTCTATAATTACTATTATTATTTGGGGCTATTTACGAAGCATAGGTAACGCGCAGTTTCTAAAAATTTGAACAAAAATTCCTCCGTGGAGTTTGAAGAAAATTTTCTGAAAATTTCATCAAAACCGGGCCATAGGTTCATGAGAATTGAGTGCCTCAGATTGCGCGTTTGCCCATGCGCAGTGGTCATAGCAATTATCCGAGTGTTTTGAAGTTTGCAGGGAACCATCTAGCAGCTAAACCGTAACTAAGCACCAAATATGAGCAAAATCAAGACATTTATTCATGAGAATTTTATTACCACGGATTTCGTGTTTTCGCATGCGCAGTGGCCGTAACAATGATGAGATCGTGCAGTAATTCATATGGGACCATCTGAGGCCGAACCCGCATGTTCCCCGAAAAATTCAGCAAAATCGGATTCGAATTCAGAAAGTTCTCCGTGGGGCAAGGATTTGCGAACACCGGCTGACAGACTCCGAACCAAAATGTTGTTCAAGTTACAAAAGTACCTACCTATTAACGAATAGGTAAAAAAAAGTACCTACCAGCAAAATTCGAAATAACCGTCTTTCTTCTAATGAAATAATATCACGGAACAACCAACTCGATTTCATACAGCCATGCGTGGTTATAATCAGCTGTTTCCACCCAGTGATAATAATAAACCAAATCGTCATGAAAACCATTCTAGTGGTGGGCGTTCTTGCTGTTTTCAGAAAGCGGCAACAGGCTGTTGGTTGCCCAAGAGTAACAGTTCTCAATAACTCTTGTAAATGACAGTCTGTTGTGTCTTTCAAGAAAACTCTGTGATACGAACTCAGCCAGTAACAGTCCGTTGTTGATAACACCTCTCACTTTGGACGTTTTTTTCGTTTTCGGTGTTTTTGGAAACAACTCTGGGTCACGAACACAACTGTTGTCTCGGTCTGTTGTTAATGTCTGTTGTCTGGGCTTTAGTCAATTTCCGTTTTAATTGTTACGTGATCGTAGAGCAACGGTGCAATACAATACAAAAACGCTGCAAATCCCTGCACAACGGTTTATTATTTTGTACAGAATACCCTTCTGTTACAGATCACAGCTCTATGTATAGATAACCCTTCTATATAATATAATAATATATGTACTATTCTATACATATTATGTGAATCGCAGACCCTCCATAGGTTAGTAGGTACCTAACCCCGACTCGTTACTAGGTACCTACCTAAATCACGAGTTAAATGTTGCTAAAATAATACAGCCGATGACAAACAGTAACTAAAACGGCAAAAAGAAACGCAAATAATGAAGTTCTAAAGGAAAATTGTTGATGTGGAGTGAAATAGATGCCCCTTCTGCGTAGATCACTTTTTTCTGTGGTCAGTACCTACCCTCTGATCAAGTATAATGAACCGTTGTGTAATAACTTGCCCATCAATAATACTTCAACGGTTGTTCAAGTGGCAAAAGTGCCGATCAACATTTCCAGCCCCTTCTTGGTAGATGAACTGTTGTGTAATAATGTACCGTTCTGTAATCATTTACCGTTGTGTAATAATTTGCCGTTTTGTAATAATTTACCATTGTGTAATAATTTGCCGTTGTGTAATAATTGACCATTGTGTAATAATTTACCCATCAATAATACTTCAACGTTTGTTCAAGTTTCACAAGTACGTACCAACAAAATCCAATAGTCCATCACTTTATCAAATGAAATAATATCGCACAACAACCAACTCGAATTCATACAGCCATCCTTGATTATAATCAAGTGCTCCCTAGTGATGATATCCGGGCCGAATTTATACCGTTTGATTCACGATCGTGTTGTCGAAGCCTTTTGGTTCACACGAACGGCTGGACGTACAATGCCCCGGGTGGTCTCAAAAAATTGTTTAGCTCAAGACAAATTTAAGAAAGTTTTCGAGATACGGCGTTCTGAAAATTTCAACCCCTATTTTGAACCCCTTAGAGATGACCGACAGCAACGCCGAGCTTCGAGGACCAACTAGACCCCAAACGGAACCTATAACCCGAATTTCATCAATTTTATTTCATGGTAACGAAGAAAAGTGGCCAGTACGGCGTACGGCGGACAGACAGAAATTTTTTTTATTGCAGTTTTTGATTCTACATACCTTGAAATGTAAACCATCAAATTTTGAGGGGGGGTAAGAATTTTTTTTTTCACGCTCGATTCCAATGGTTCATTACTTATTTAAAATAATAAACCAAAATATTATTTCTTCAGAAAGGGGGGGGGGATAAAATGAGCGTTTGAACGGGTCATTCCAGTGCAATGTGTACAGGGAGTTCAGAAGATCACAGGAGCTCACGCAATTTGGCTTTGGTACCGAGTAACAGGCCACTCGATCGGTCAGTCCGTTTCTGTTGCTTCTTCAGACAATAAATGAAGAGTTCTACACACACTGCGCTCTACTCTACACACAGTTCTCTGACAAACAGTTTTACGTCTGTTGTGAGTGTTGAGGTTTGCCACGTCACTGCGAAAGTAAGCTGCTACTTACAACTGTTATTCAACTTTCTCGACAACTGTTGCTTCGTTTTTTATCCACAACTGTGTTGTAGCAACACTTTTCTTTCTCCATCACTAAACCATTCCGTTCTTTTGAAAGTTTCGAGCGTTATGAAAATGTCAGCCCATATTTTTCACCCCTTAGACTTACAGTAACGCTGAGCTTCACGGACCAATTAGACACCAAATGGGACCAACAAAACAAGTTACATTAATTTTGGTTCATTGTAACTAAAGAAAGTAACGCGTTTGGCTTATCTTGAAACGCAAACAATCAAATTTTGTGGTGGTGGATGTGAGATTTTATCATAAATAAATATCCCCCCCTCCACGCCAATTTCATGCTCGATTCCAAACGTTCGTTATTGAAAATGACAAAAGAAAAGGTAATTTCGTATATTTTGATGGCTTAGTCTAAGTAATATTTTAGTTATATTTTAATAATTTATTGTTATGTCACTAGTGATTACAGTAATATTAGAGCTAACCATGCGGTTTTGATTGATGGGTTCATTTTGCAGAATCCTATTAATGAATACCGGTCTTTTGTATCATAGCCGGTAATAATGAATCATCGTGACTGAAATGGGGAGAGGCAGGTATAAACCAAGTTGACCTGATTTATTGAAAATGGAAAGGATGGTAACGGGTGGCTATAGAGACTGTGAAGGGGTAGCGGCGGATGGAAGGGTAATATGTGTCACACCTACATCAGAGGTGTACAGCTTCCTTTCATGGCTTCTTGCTTCTCCCATTAATATTCGCTTTTCATAAAACACTTTCCTTTTTCGACTGCCCTCATTACTCATGATTATGAAATTAGCGTAGGTATGGGAACTTGGAGAATACAGCAATAGTGTTAATCAGGCGCGGATCCAAGGGGGGGTCACAGGGGTCATGACCCCCCCCCCCCCCCCAGAATCAGCCTGCATTTCAAAAAGCAGAGCTGAACGAATTGTTCACAAACCCGAAAACAAAAAAAACCAAACGAAAACGAACCCAGTTTTTGTGAAATCAAAAAAGAACTATAAAAAATCTAAAAAGATTCGATCAAAAATGTCAAAATTAGTCGAATACAATCGTACACTTGGTCCTACCAATGTTACTTTATATACAATTATGTCAATAAATTTACCTTGGTGTATCCGTCAAATTACACCTTGTTTATTTCTTCTTATTTTTATTAATTATTATCTTGTTTTTGTTTCGTTCTCGTTTTCTTTCCTGCCAAATTCAGTAAAAACGGTACTGAACTCACTGAGATCAACAATATATTGTTGTGGTTTCAATGTTTTGATTTGCAAACTCTGAAGTTAGCTACGCTGCCATAAAATTCGCCAATTTGTTTGAAAACACATTAGGACACTTTTTTAGAAGAAAATTGAAAATAAATACATTTATCAGTTAAATAATTAATAGATATTGAAAAATATTTTTTACATAATATAAACAATGAATTTTATAAATAAATACAATTAATTTTGTAAGTAGACAAATTGGACGAGTTTAGGCATAAGGTTGAAAATTCGGTTTGTATTGTTCGTTTGGTTATTTTTTAATTTTTTGTTATTTTTTATATTGTTCTACCCTGTGACCCCCTCCGGAAAAAAATTCTGGATCCGCCCCTGGTGTTAATCCGTGAAAGCTTCTAAATCATTTTTTCTGATGTTACCTCAATTGAAGCCATTTCGTTCCACTTGTTAAGTTTACCAATTAATAAACTTGTTTTCCAAAGTGGTGGGCGTTATTGCTATTTTCAGAAAACCACAACAGGCTGTTGGTTGCCCAAGAATAACCGTTGTCAATAACAGTTGTGAATGACAGTCTGCTGTGTCTTTCAAGGCACAACCGAGTAACAGGCCACTCCATCGGTTTCTGTTGCTTCTTCGGACAACAAATGAAGGTTTCCACACACATATACACACACACACAGAAATGTCAGTTATTTCCAGGGGATCATTCTTTATAATACCTACCATGGTTATTTCGAACTGGAAAAACTAGGTAGGTAACACCAAAGTAACGGTTCTCTGACAACAGTTTTACATCAGTTATGAGTGGAGTTCGGATCGATATGAAAAAAAATAGCTGAAATATGCAACAAAAGTTAGCAAAATATGCAAAAACATGCAAAAAATCAAAATAATATGCAAGTTGAAATTTTGGTCCAATTTTTTCGGTTTTCAAGTTTTTATTGAGAAGTCTAATACGGGAATGAGCAATGTAACCCGAAACTCTTAATCATTCATCTATATTTTATAAAATGACAGCAAATAAAACTGTACAATATTAAATAAAATTTACAATGATTAAAATTTCAATGTGTAGGTGTAGGTACAATTTTCATAACTGGCCAGAGCTCGTTACAATAGAGGGATAATCTCACTTGGGTTTAATACTTGAAAGGAATGAATAAGCCAGGTCTCAAAATAGTGTTTTTCTTAGGCTAGTTTCACACGGACGGAAATCCTAGGTGGGGAAAACCCGGTCAACTACCCGGAGAGATCGAAAGGGCAGTCATGCAAAGGCACGTATAAGACCTTTAACATGTCCGGAGATCGGAAATTTCAGTGTAGGTACGCAGATATTTCTTAGAAATATGCCATTTATATGCAAAACTCTGTAACATATGCAGATGCATATAATATGCAAAAACAGCAAAATATGCACGAATATGCAATTTTAAATTAAATTTTGAATGTCCAAAACATCTCCAAATACCTTAATTCGGATAAGTATGACACTTTCTATTGAAAAAAACCTGATATGCAAAACATGCAAAATCCGAACTCTAGTGTTATGAGTGTTGAGGTTTGTCACGCCGCTGTGAAAGTGAGCTGTTATCTACAACTGTTATTTTCTTGACCACAGTTGCTTCGCTTTTTATCGGCAACTTTTGTAGCAAAACTGTTGTGCGTTTTCGTTTCCATCACTATACAACTGTAACTCGTCAACCACATATATCAGATACTAGCATTTATACTATTATATAGCCGGCTTCACCCGGGAAATAGTATTCGTCAATGCGTCTGGCGTCAAAAGTGGTCCATTCCAATTCACGTTACTCGATCATCCGTGGAATCGTAGAGTATAGAATAGTAAAGTATAGTATAGAATATTATTTATGGTATAGAATATAGAATAGTACAGAAAATTGTAGAATAGGAAACAAATCAACGGGGTCGCGAAGGAAAGCCCCGTTCACGACGAGAGAGGACGTTTCGGCGATTTGACCATAGCCTATGTCCGTCTCCGGAACTCGCTGATCACGTCTCATTAAAATCGATGAAGCAGTTTAGACGTGATGACAAATACTTCAAGTTTCATATAGAAGAGATACCTAATTTCTAATTTACTGTTACTCAGTACTTGATCATTCAGCTATAATATGTTTAACGCTCTCCTGTTGTAATTAGGCCGAAAATGCAGGTGGAGGAAACTGCCGCACACGAGTTTGGATACCAACTTCGTACTGAGAGTACATTTTCTCTTGCCTAGGTCTCAGTGCCGGTACATTGAAGGTACACAGCTGTGTACTATTTTCTTTAATGAACCCTTGGAAATTAATTCTATGTCCCGTAATTATTTATTTATATCGAAATTTTTCAACGGGATTCGGCACAGTTGCCCATTACCTACATACGTACCTCTGAATACGAGAAAATTTGTTTTAAAATTATCACCCAAATACATCACCATAATATCACCCAAATTACCTGTGCCTATGAATATGGGCACACTGGGACATTTATTCAACGCAGGTCAAAATTTTTAGGATTGTAGGATTGTTGTAAAAATAGAGATTCGTTTAGCTGAAAAATTCCTTCCTAAAGTAAGAACTAATAGTTTTGCTAGGCATTGTAGACAAGAAAATAAAAGATGCAAGATCTGGGACATAATTTATTGTATAAAAGTTGGCCAACGATTACAGGTTATACATAAGGGTTGCAATTTTCAGCATGGTTTTAAACTTCTTACTTCTCCTACTTTTAGAAGAGGGTACATTTTTGGGTTACCTAAATATTTCATTAAAGTTAGTATCTATTCATCTAATAGAAAAGAAAAACTCATTTATGTTAAATGTTCTCAATTTCAAATATACAATTATATTTGAGCTGACTATGCACAAAATGTGACGAAACTTAGGTAATTTTAAAAAACAAGTAAATATTCGTTGTTTCTCACGACTAAAGGAAATATGTCCGTCTGAAAAATCTGTTGGTAATGAGAAAAACGACTCGAGGAAAGAATCCGCCAAGGGGCACTTGTCATTATAATAGGTCTATACTGATACCTTATACCTACACAAATAGGTATGCAAAACTCCACCGTTAACTGTACTGGTCACTATACGACTACCCACAATACTCGCAATGATGTGCCTCAGGATTAACAATACATTGATTATCTAGTCTGCAAGAGGTGGATTACTGGTAGAGGGTCAGTCAGTATAAGTATGTATATCTGCTATTAAGCTACAGGAACCTAAGATATGGAATTATCGCGTGGGTTACTCGCTTCCGTAGATATTTTAGTTTAAATGTGACACCCCACTCACGGAATCACCCATTGTAAGTCCCGAGGGCTTCGGTTCTTAAGGGCATTTGGAGCATTAAGGCCACCACCGCAATCACAGCTTCCTGCAATAGCGAAAATGGAGAGCGGTAATATATTCATGGAATCTGGTCGGAAGGAAATATATTTTATATCTTAGAGAGAGGTGTTGGGAAGAACGATAATTCCCCTTAATTCCGCCAAAGGCCCCCCTCCCCACCCCCACCCCAAGACAAGAGGTTAGGCAGAGAAAGCGAAGCTTCCTATGATAAATAGGGGATTTAAGGGTTGTACTATAAGCTTTCGCGTCTGCAGGGGCTGCTGCGGCACAGGAGGCCGTACCTGAATAACTACTCCACGATATCTGATAATGATGATGATAATAATAATAATAATAATAATAATAATAATAATAATAATAATAATAATAATAAAAATAATAATAATAATTACTTAACTGCGCAATATACATATTTCTGCCCATACAAACCACACACGAACCACATAGCCACATGCAAACAAAACTGAAATCTTTCGGCGGGGCTGCAATGGTACCAATCAACCAAATTAAACTTGAAATGTACAGAATACCCTTCTGTTAGAGATCACAGCTCTCCGTATAGATAACCCTTCATATAATATAATATGTACTATTCTATACATATTATGTAGATCGCAGAACCTCCGTAGGTTAGTACCTAACCCCGTACTCGTTACTAGGTACCTACCTAAATCATGAGTTAAATGTTGCTAAATAATTCTTTCGATGACAAACAGTAACTAAAACGGCGAAAAGAAACGCAAATAATGAAGTTCTGAAGGAAAATTGTTGATGTGGAGTGAAATAAATGCCCCTCTGGTCAAGTATAATGAACCGTTGTGTAATAACATGCCCATCAATAATACTTCAACGGTTGGTCAAGTTGCAAAAGTACCGATCAACAAAATCCAGCCCCTTCTTGGTAGATGAACCGTTGTGTAATAATTTTCCGTTGTGTAATAATTTACCATTGTGTAATAATTTACCCATCAATAATACTTCAAAGTATGTTCAAGTTTCACAAGTACCTACCAACAAAATCCAGTAGTCCATCACTTATCAAATGAAATAATATCGCAGAACAACCAACTCGACTTCATACAGCCATCTTGAATAATCAGGTGTTCCCTAGTGATGATATCCGGGCCGAATTTATACCGTTTGATTCACGATCGTGTTGACGAAGCTTTTTGGTGCACACGAACGGCTGGACGTACAGTGCTCCGGGTGGTCTCAAAAATTTTTTTAGCTCAAGACAATTTTAATAACGTTAAAAAAACCATACCCTTCTATCGAAAGTTTTCGAGATACGGCGTTCTAAAAATTTCAACCCCTATTTTGAACCCCTTAGAGATGACTGACAGTAACGCCGAGCTTCGAGGACCAACTAGACCCCGAACGGAACCTATAACCCGAATTTCATCAATTTTTTTTTTTTTTTTTTTCATGGTAAGTAAGAAAAGTGGCCATTACGGCGTACGGCGTACGGCGGACAGACAGAAATTTTGTTATTGCATTTTCGGATTCTACATACCTTGAAACGTAAACCATCAAATTTTGAGGGGGGTTAGAATTTTTTTTTCATGCTCGATTCCAATGGTTCATTATTGAAAATAATAAACCAAAATTAAACAACTGAAAGGGGGGGTTTGCACTTGCTAATCGATAAAGGAATGACTGGAGATGATATTAATTATCCAATCGAAAATGCCTGACCAATCGCCCAAGGGTAGGCAGCTACCTAATGACGATTGGTAGGGAGTTCCAAGATCGGGCACCCGATACATCAATGGAGCTGGCTCTCGTTCGGCAGTAATGCGTAGGTATGAGAAGGGCATTGGATCTCTCTGAAGCATCAATGAACGTTGTACATAGATAACGTACAACGATGTCTTCCAACCTGCTCCTATACAGGCACATATACCAACTAGGTATTTTATGGTGTACCTATATATCTGTACCTATGTGTTGTACCTATATATGGTGTACCTGATATCTCAACTGACCGGCATCCAGAATATTTTCAATGTGTTACCTATTTAAATACCTCCAACCCTTATTTTCATCTCGCTGCGGATAGTTAAGACAAGCATGACGATTAAAACCAATCATAATTTTGTGAAATCAACATTAACTTTTGTTCTGTATTACTCTTCAAGTCCAATTAACAAATTTAATTGCGAACACTATTCGTTGATAAGTTTGGCACAGAAAGTACCTGATACTCGATCGTACTGTGACAGGTCTTTTCTTACAAATAAAGACACTTGGGCTTTATTACTACCCCGAAAATTTTTAGCTCAAGTGTAAAATTTCAAAATTATACATGTATACATTAGGAGCTACATTTCAAAAAGATAATTCTAAGAGGTAGCTATGTGCACAACGCTATCTATCCAACTACCCACTAGTTCTAAGATGTCGGTGGTTGGTACTATGGGCGCGTGGTCATTTCCCATGAATTTAGAGGTTGCCTACTTATTACTTTACATGAAATCTTTATTCAGTTATCATTTGAAAGACAGGCATAGATAACAAGTTGGTCAAAACTCGCTTTTGCATACTTTGTCTTTCTTTTTTTCTACACGAGGTATACACTTTGTATTTTTTTTTTTCTGCTAATGATTCTTCTGCTCAACATAATAATGTGTGGGCTGCATTCATTGTAATCTACGTAAGATACCTAATCGGCGACGAGGAAGACCTCTGCAGGTGATTCGGGCAGTATGGCCAGACGGCGTGATGGTCGGAAAGGTCAAAAACGCTGCAAAGTCCTTGTCACATGGGTTTATTATTCTACTGGGCACACCTATAGAAATGGTGGCTGTTCATTTATTGCTGCTAAATTTTTAAATAATTGAAATAGCTATTTCTGGTGGTTTCCACCAATTTTGGCCCCCAAAACTTGAATTAGGTACGCTCCTTTTTTTTTCAAATTATCTTTGATCATTGACAGTACCATTTAATCGTCTTGATACACGTGTTGACACTTTCCCTAGTGTTATTCTACAAATTGATGGTGATTTCAGACGGTTTCGCAAGTTTTTGACTCATAAAAAATCGATTTTGGGAGCTGGACATCTGACACAACCTCTATTTTCCACTCTTTGGTCAAAATCGACTTCATATTCGGTCTTCTCGTCCGCAAAAACATGGAAAACGATACCTCAAAGCTCATTTTACTAACATGTTACTAAAACACAAAAAGTACCTATTTTTATACAAATTTTCACTCATAACTCCCCTGGGTATATTCCGATCGGGCTGAAAAGATTCGGGACACAACTAAGCCCCAAATGGAGCATGTGTGCGAAAGATCGAATTTTTTAGACCGAAAATGAAGCCTGTACACGTGATACAGCGGACGGGCATTGCATTTTTGGAATCTGCGCACCTTGAAACGGAAAGGGAAAATTTTGAGGGGGTGTTGTAAAAATTTTTTGCTGAGCGAATACATAGGTGTATTATTCACAGAATAATAAACCAAAAGGCCTCGTTCTGTGCCCGTACGGCGCGACAGGGAAGATTGACCGGACTTTTTTTGTTTCAAGATGTGGTGATCGGCGAGTGGTGATCATCTTTATCTTTACATTTTCAACAATCATGTTTTTACCTCGAACAAATGGTATTGATAAGTAACGAATAAGTATGTAATATTCAGCGAAAACCCCGTAATTCTTACAGGGTCGATTAGTATCAACCTACTTAGGGAAACCGACTCTTCATTAAGAAAACACCAAAGGCAACATTTAGAAAAATCCGGCTTCATAAGCTAATTCATCCACAGAAGTTGCCGTAAAGAAAATATATAAGGCAATATTTGTTTTGCACAAATAGCCTGCAGGCAAGTAATGTTAACGAGGAGCAAAATCGGAAACCATCTGTGCTGTGCACGCTCAGCAATTGTGCTGTCAATTGTGCTGACACAGGTAGAGACTGCTCGAAATGATAACACTCTAATCGTTACTCTTAGCGTGACGAGTTAGGTGATCAGCAGTAAGGTAGTAAAGGGATCAGAAAAAATTCCAAATTCTCACAAGGCAGAAAATCACCTGTTATATAGTATCTGCTTTTCGAACTCGAGCTCCTCCCAGGAAAGCCCTAAATGGAGTACTGTAGCCGGCCGGGGAATTATAGTTTCGTAAAAATGCGTGGGATTCAATAATTTAATCATTATTTATATGTAGCAGGCGCGTAGCGTCAGGGGTACCGGGGGTACCGGCGCTACCCTACACGAAAAATGAAAAAAATTACATTCCGTAGGTAGGTAGCAATTTGAATTGTCCACTCATAACTCCATCCTCCATGACTCTCCCTCCATGAACTATCCTCCAACCTCCATGTCTGCCAGTCATTCATGGACGAAAAACAGCCAAGTATCGATTAGTCGATTAGAATCATAAATGGTTTTCGGCAGGTTTCGAATATTTGAAATCTCAAGGTCGCTGGGGTACCGCTACCAGTCTGCGGAGGCCCAGAATCCGATGTGTGTGTGTCTCTACATCGTCTGTGTGAGTGTGTTTGCGTGTGTGAGTGAGTGTCTTACACATCTTCAGGAGACTGTGTTAGTAAGTTGGGCTAGCGCAAATATCCAGCGTATCCAATCTTGGTGAGGAGGGATACTGGCGTATGGATCGATTGTAGCTATCAATTAAAAACTCGAGAAAAAAACTTTGACAACTTGTCACTGTCATCCATTTTGCTTTTCGGAAGCTATTCTTACGACGGCCTGTTTTCTCATAATTTTATTACTTGTAGTTTTCACAATAATTGTTCCTAATTTCAGGTTTAGTTGTTTGAATTCGAATCTTTCCTAGTGTCCTAGTCTCCTCCTAAAATGGATAGTTGTTGCGTTAATTGTTCCGTGGTTCGGCGTTCGTTTAGTTCTCGTAGTTTTAGCGAAAAGAACGACATCATTAGAGCCGGCCGGTCAATCTCAGCGTTGCCTGATTTCAAGAGAGTTGTGAAGGAACGTAACCATGAGTACACTCGGTATTTCACTGTTGAAACATACAATAGGTACCAATGGTTATCAGGCTGTAGTTCGAAAAACCTTTTATTTTGTTTGCAAGGGAATGTTATGAATTATTTCTAATGAATGTGGAAGATCAATAATATCATAAAATTCCTTTGGCAAACAGCTTGCTAAGAACTGCTTCACATTTACATTTTTAGAGTGTGTGAGGAAGTGTGAATGTTGGTGGGGGGGGGGGGGGGGTGAATTTCATTGCGGTACCCCCGTCACCAGAGGCACGCTACGCTCCTGATATGTAGTTATTCATGATGCAGAAGGTAAATAATAAACCGTTTGTCATAATTTACCTGAATAGATGTCCCTTCTGTGTAGATAGTATAATAAACTGTTGTGTAATAATTTACCGTTATGTAATAATTTGCCGTTGTGTAATAATTTACCGAATAATACTTCAACGTTTATTCAAGTTGCAACGAAAAGGAAAACGGAGTTATTTAAGAAATAGTCCATTTCCACTAATAAACGAAAAAACGCGAAAAACACTGTTATACCGGTTTTGGTGATCGAACCATCGTCAGTAACAAACAATCGATTACAGTTGTTGTTGAGTTATTGTGTGTTACTGACGATGGTTTGATCACCAAAACCGGTTTAATAGTGTTTTTCGCGTTTTTTCTTGTATTATTGGAAATAGACTATTTTTTAAATAACTCCGTTTTTCTTTGAAATGGG
The DNA here is from genome assembly GCA_954871275.1 of Leptopterna dolabrata. Taxonomy (NCBI): domain Eukaryota; kingdom Metazoa; phylum Arthropoda; class Insecta; order Hemiptera; family Miridae; genus Leptopterna; species Leptopterna dolabrata. Next base: position 9,676,698 of record OX940977.1, on the reverse strand, counting down.
TTTCTACGATTTCTTCGCGAGTGATTTAGTTTGTGCAAGTTGCAACGGTAAATCGGTGAAATCACAGAACAATCAACTCGACTTCATACAGCCATCCATGATTATAATCATGTGATCCCTACCAATGATATCTGGGCCACATTGATACCGCTTCATTCACGATCATGTTGACGAAGATTTTCGGTGCAAACGAACGGCTGGTCGTACTAATGCTCCGGGTGGTCTCAAAAAATGCTTTAGCTCAAGATCAATTTGCAAAACGTAAAAAAAAAACCTACCCTTCTACCGAAAGTTTTCGAGCTACGGCGTTCTGAAAATGTCAACACATATTTTTCATCCCTTAGAGATCACTGACGGTAACGCCGAGCTTCGAGGACCAACTAGACCCCAAAAGCGACCCGCAAACCAAATTTCATTAATTTTCGTTCATGGTAACTAAGAAAAGTACGGCGTACGGCGGACGGGCAGAAATTTTTTAATTGTATTTTCGGATTCTACATACCTTGAAACGTAAACCATCAAATTTTGAGGGGTGGGGGGTTAATTTTTTAATTTTTTTTTTCCTGTGCTTGATTCCAAAGGTTCATTATTGAAAATAATAAACCAAAAAGCCTACATAGTAACCCATGGTTTCATTATTAATTGCACCGATCACTACATGCTGGCGAACATCTGTTGCGTGAATACTGGAGTAGCCGTTGCACCAGTTCTTATACATTATCTTTGATGGTCAGTCATCACCGGATCATTGGTACGGAAACTACGGTTCGAATGTGGGATGGGACTTCTCCATCCATGTATTTCAACGGAGGAAGCTACCCACGTGTTGGTCGACTCAAGAGGAACGTATGGTTCGGTACCTGAACTAATGGTATTCGCATTACAGGATACCTGTAGTGAGAGGTCACGCACAACATTTCCACCTGTTTATGACGGAGTTGTATTAAATTTTGCATTTAAATTGCCACATAATTTATTTTGTGGCAATTAAATTGAATTCGCATTAAAAATTGCCACATAATTTAATCTGTATGATTTATAGCGTTTCCAAGACCACGCTCATGAATTTGGACTAATTCTCCTGGATTTATTTATGTGCGAACTCTCATTATGTCTTGAATCAGACTACTAGACTATAATAGACATGAAAAGTCAAAGCAAACTTGAATCTACCCTTTGAAAGAAGATACGACGATCCATTGACACTCATACACAATTGTCAGTGTCTCTAATGACCAACTACTGTGCTTTTTACTACTCGGCAGCCATCCCTCATTTAACTTGGCGAGAAACAATAACAAAATCTCCTCCTTCGTGCCTGTTTTGCCGCCATTAAGAAAAAATCCTCCAGTATGGTAATTTTGAAATAAATAGCAAAAGGTAAACCTTCGTCCTTAGTTGGAAAAATAAAAGTGTCAAAAAAAAGAGGAGTGAGCTCATTAATATTCAGGAGAGAGTGTTTATGAAATACTGAATGACTGGGAAGACTTTGGTTCTTCTTCTACTATACACAACTTGAATTATTAATGGACACCCCCTCCACCGTCGCGCTACCCTTTTCTGCCTCTTACCGTTACATCTCCCACCCCTGGGATCCACACCAATAATTTACGTCTCTTCAAAGGCTCAGGTGGTGGTTGTTTTTCAAAAGAAAGTTGACCCAATTAAAACGGGCTCCTTGTGGCTGAGATACAGCGTTTCATTGCCGGGAGCATTTCTTCTTCTTTTGTTCTTCTTTTTTGACATCAACTGGAGCGGGAGCCCAAGTTTTTTTTTAAACAGGTAAGTAAAATAACAGATTCATTGACTATTCATGAGATATCCATCGAAGGAACATTGAAAGGTCGCTCTGTACTGCAGCGGGTATTGGTTTTCGAGTGAACAGGTAGGAAACCTAGTCCGGGTGTTTCAATAGCTCCGTATTCAACCCTCGCGTTCTTCTCAAAGAGCTGTATTCAAACTACATGGTGACTCTAAATGAAGAACCTTATAAATGAAGTTGTTGTAGAATATTGATTGCATTTATTTAGTCATGGTACATAGGAACATTATAATAGTTCCCTCTTAGTCTAACCCAATGGAATTACTCATTTCAAATTACAACTAAAATATAGTTATAAATGGATAACACCAACAGTATACAAGGAAATAAAATAAGAAAATAATTGCATGAATGGTTAATAGTTGAAAATAAAAAAAAGAATTTTTTTATTAATAATCAATTAAGAAATAAGGAAGCACAAGAACGAAAAAGATACCAAGTAAAGTAAAGTGGAAGTGAAGTAAAAGCAAAGTGTGAGAGGAAATGAAAAGATGGAGAAGAAGATCAAGAGGAAGATAATTCCACAACTTCCCGCCCGCCACACGGAAGCTACTTTTGAACTTATAGCATGTAGCTCTAACAAGCCGTACAGTATGAAGGCGCTGGGAGGGACCGAATTGACAGGAGTACCGAGTTGAAAGGTGGTAAGCTGTATTGGTTAGGGTGTAAAATTCTGAAAATAACACAGTGGCTCCTGAGTTTCAAATAGTCAAGAAATTAACAGCCAACGAGCCTGTTGGAGTGTTCTGAGACATGACCTCTCGGCCTCAACCCATAAACGTAGCGTATACAATTATTAAACATTACATTAATTTTACGCGATGAAGTGCAATCTAGAGAGAGAAATTGATTGATTGATTGATTGAGCGTTTTATTTACACAACCAGGGTGGGATTAGAGCCTAGTGGTCCTCTCTTATAGCATTTCCAAATCTAATTCAACATTTTCCAAACCAAATTCAACATTTTACAAAACAAATTCAACATTTTACAAAACAAATTCAACATTTTACAAAACAAATTCAACATTTTACAAAACAAATTCAACATTTTACAAAACAAATTCAGCATTTTACAAAACAAATTCAACATTCATTACATTTTTAACGAAATTTAGTACTAGTGTAAAGGTTGGCCAGCTGCCGCCGTTGGTAGAAGAAGCAAAGCGTTCATAACATAATTCGAGCAGTCGCATGGAGTTATAGCCGCTACTCCGCGTTCAATTGCACGTGGTAAGACATGGTCTCGTTCTTCGCTGAGAATATTCCTCACCACGGTCTTAATTTTAGAAAATGCACTCTCAGCTGGATTCAACATCGGGGAATAAGGTGGAAGAAACATTTGACTTATTCCATCGAATGCACTTGAATCAACCAGTTGTCGAATTTCAGTAGAGCGGTGAATTTGCGCATTATCCATCACCAGTACGAATTCGTTACCTGAGTATTGCAGTTTTTTTCGGAGTTCGTTCAAGAAATCACCAAACAATTGGGCATTGGTGGTTCCTGATGTTACAATTTTGTAATGAACGACTCTCTGAGTCCCAGTGGCAAGGATCAAGGAGACATTTCGTCCCTTGACAGTGGGTACCGTGACCACAGCTCGGGTATTCACTTTTGATCGAGCCTGCGTTCACCTCAAATGCAAATTGAACCCCGACTCGTCGATAAATATTATTTGTTCTCGATTACGAGGTGCTGACTCATTAAAACGAAGGGCGAATTCTTTTCTCAGTTGTATGGTTCGCTCACAGTTCATTCGATCCAGTTCGATAGAGGCTTTTTTGAGCGTTATCCTCAACTTCCGAAGGCCATTGTCGACTGAGGATGTACTTAGGGTAATACCTTGTTCCAAAAGTTTCTCCGCGATTTTCTTCAGAGTTATGCTTGGTTGTTCCTCAACTATTGCTTCTATAGCTGCAAGAACGTTTGGCGTAAGTTTGGTACGGCAGGCTCCACCCCGCCTTCTCGTTTGACTTTGTGGCGTTTCATTGTTTAATTTGCGTACAATAGGTACATCTGGCAGTGGAATAATTCATCGAAGACTTACAAGCCGCTTCTTTAATAGTAAACCCTTCTTCGTACAGTGCTAGGAATAGTTTCTTTTTCTCTTGAGAAACGGTCTGATATTTCCCTCGCGGACCTGATCTTCTATTCCTCCTCATTTCAACATCTGCAACAATTTCATATTCATCTGTACTACTCACCAACGCTTCATTTCTTCGCCGGTTTCCCCTCCTCCTGCAGTGCGATTCTGCAACTCGGTATGGCATCGTAACGACGATAAGATATCGTTAGCATAACAAAAAATATCGATGCCACTAAATACCGACGATTGGTATTCTGTAAGTGCTCAATAGCGTCAGCTATCGCTTAATTGTCGATAAATTGTCGTTGCGGGGTCGTTTGCATTTCGACGGCTCTAGACCCCCCCGTTATCCGTACCGAAAGCTTGTTACACCCAAAAAACTTGGCTTGACGTTGCTTTTCGGTGGTAGAAAGTTTTATGGTAAGTGTTTAACGTACCGGTAAGCATACCTACTTTTCTTTTGGCATGTTTTTTCAATTTTATTTGACGTAATAAGCCCAATCTAGGTAAACAGGTAGGTAAATTAGTAACTCAATAATTTATGGCAGTGATGTCATAAAAACATCGTAATAAATAACTTAAACGTTAAAATTACTTGATAGGTAGGTAGTTAGGAAGTTGGTGATATAGAAGACTTCTATAAGTGATAAATATAGTCTATTTCACTTTGGGTAGTTATCTACTTTTTAGAATCGCATTTCACCATATATGTATTATATATGTATTTTATAGTTGTTACCTGTCTACCTACCGTATTTTTTCGTGCGCTTATGAATTGTGGATAATAATGTCAGGCATTATGACGCTCGAATTCCTTGCTTGGTAATTAAAATTCTGCAAGAAAGGGAACAGAGGTCCTCGGTTTGAAAGAAGAGTGCTACGAGATGGGCAAAATCCTTATTCCTTTGATTCCTGCATGTTCAGAAAAACCTTTAGGATAAGTCGACACTTGGCCATGAACCGAAATTTGACCATTGCTCCAATGCTCCAGATTGAATGGATTATCCCCTGAAATCCAGGTACGAGCCTGTCTAATTTTGCTGTAGATACCGATCCCCTACGTTTTCTTTAATAAATGCAAGTGACCTTAATAGGTTGTTAATTAATTAGAAAATATTGGATTTTGAAAATAACGTAAACGTAGGTAGTTATTCATTCACTTGTATATTTATCAGAATTTCCGAGTAGGTACCAATTATAAAACATACATTTCAACAAAATCATACATGAATTTGGCATACCTAATACATATTACATTTAAGCTAAAAACGGTAAAAACTTTATTAATACCTCAAGACGATACAACAAATTGAAATCAAAACCTATCTCAAGTGTCAAGTGATCCCAAACTGCAATTTTTGACTTCCAAGGTATGAGCATTTATTTCGGCCATCGAATGAATTCGGGGGATTCAAAACACAATCATTTGACTCCGGCGCACACTCTTCAATTCATTTCATCACTGCTTATCACCATGGAAACGGAATGAGTTCCAGTCGATTGCTCGCCCTAGACTCAGATTTCGTGATACAAGCTAACGAAGTCGGTATCTCATCTGCAACGACAATTTGTTATTCAAGTTAGGTATCATAAGTTCCTGAATACCAATTTCGCTATCCGGGTGTCGTTACACGAGAGGGATAGCGACCTCAACTCCATACCGACAATAAGGTAGCGAGTTGCAGAATCGCACTACTGGCATCATCACTGGAAGAGTCATAGGAGTCACTCATATCACCACTCTGCCATACACAACGACACAAATCAGAACTCTGATGTACCTGGACGGATGATCAGTCGTATCCATTGAGGAGACATTAGGAGAGCGTCGAGATGCATAAAAAAGGAACAGGCGGAGCATCTCTTCTTTATGGCGTTTTCACTCCAGATTGTGGATAATGCCCAATTCATCTTGTTTTCAATGCTGGTTGATTTAATAAAATGTTGAATTTGTTTTGTAAAATGTTGAATTTGTTTTGTAAAATGTTGAATTTGGTTTGTAAAATGTTGAATTTGGTTTGGAAAATGTTGAATTAGATTTGGAAATGCTATATATCCCCCCTGGCAACATAATGTTTCTCATTCCTCGATACAATCGTTTTAACACTCATAACTTGTACATGTACTTATTTTAAAATTAATGTTTCACTTCTCACTTGATTTTTGTTTTATATCACTTCATTCACTTAATTATATAGTTATTTATAGCTTTTACAATCTTTCTGTTAATTAAACTCATTTAAATTAAACATCAATATTGATAATAGATAAATTAAAACAAACTCGGTACACACCCAAAAACTCATCATTACACTCATCATTATATAGGTCCAATAGTTTCTTCTTATATTTTAATTTAAATGCTCTTACGGATTTACTGAGATCATGCCTTTGCATCTCCTCATGATATATCCTTATTCCCTGGATATGAAGGACTTATTAAACAACGTGGTTCTGTGCAGCGGTACTTGGATTTTGCTTCCCTCACTAGCCGTCATAAACTTGATTTGATTATATAGGTACGCAGGCGCTTCGAATTTAAGAATTTTAAACATCATTGTGGCTACCGCCAGCTTCTTTCTTTCAGCGAATTTAGCGCTCCTAGCCGTTTATAATAGGCTGTTATGTGCTCATCAAATCGTGCTCTAAATATAAATCTTACCGTTGCATTTTGTGCTTTCTGCAGTTGCTCCATTTGCTCTCCATTTAGATCACAGAAGGCTAAAATGGAGTAATCCAAAACTGGCCATAGGGGGCCAAAAAGGGAAGTACGAGGGATTTTATAAGCAGAGATTTGAGAGAAAATGGGGTGAATGACGATAATTTTTTGAGAGTGTGTAAAGCACCATATATTATGCTCTTTGGCGCAGGTAATTGGTATGAAGCTCCCAAAAGACATCATAACGAAGAATGACACCCAGATTTTTGACGGCGGAGCTTTTATCGTATGCAATCTGTATCAAAAGATCAAAGACAACCACCGCGCATGTGCAACATGAAACCTTCTAAATTAGTGCACACCTACATGGAAGAACATATATATGTGTAGCTATAACCAACTAATGGCATTGTATAAAGGCTAAGTAGAGGCCATCAGTAACGGACTGATTGATTGCAGTAGGTAGCTGAGGTCGTCATCATTTTCTCTAAATACCAATCACACATCGGTTCTTCTACCCTTAAGACGATGTGAGTCTGTCACAATTCATACCGTTTAATTTACCCTCATGTTGGTGTTTTTTCGGTTCACTATTAAAACCGACAATTTATTTTGAGGCTTGATTTTCGCCAATTCAACCCCTTTGTCACCGTTTACCGTTGACTTAGGGCTATAAAAATTGTCGAAAATCATCTTTGGCCCAAACAGGCTAAATTCGTGGCGTCGAAGAAATTATCAATACTCACATAATATATTTTTATAGCCCTCAGTCAACGGTAAACGGTGAAAAGGGGGTTGCATTTTCAAAAATCAAGCATGTCTGCATGTATACATATGTACATGCCTACTCTTAATTCATCACAAAATGCATTTAATCTTATATTAATGGACTTCTTTCTCTTCCAGTCTGTCACTGAGGGGAGTGCAAACTACCTACCGTACGGAAGTCTTTTAGCCATATCTTCCAGTCCCCGAGTTCTACCACCACTTTCATCTCCCGGTCTAATGAAGCTGGCTTCCAGACGACAAGGATTTCTGAACTCAAGGCATTCCGTGAAAAGGGCCTTTGCAATGCCTTTGACCCACAAACGAGCCTCTCTCCAAAGTAACTGGGAGGGAAACTGCCGGAAAGAGGTGACAAAGAGCTTTTGTCTAGTGGCTAGCGAGGTGTAAGGGGCATTAGAGGGCCCTCTGATGCCTCCTACATCACTGGCCCGGTGATGAGTGGAAGGAGTCGAAAAAAGCGCCATCAGCACCTGAGAACATTTTAATAAAGGGAGGTCTCCTTCGCAAGGTTTGGGTCTCTATTACTCTTGTCTAAGGGGTGAGGGTCCCTAACGCCCCTCCTTCCATCACTACCAGTTGGAAATGAGATGCCGCGGCCAAGCCACCTTTAATATCGGCTGATAACACCCTCCGAAGCTTTCCTTCCAGCAGTTTCCACTCTCCCCAACTCTTGAACCCCTTCAGAGAACTTCTCAATTCGACATTTCAATTTCTTCTTCCTCTCTCCGTTCCCAGTCGACTCTTTTCTTCGGCAAGACAGAGACGGGCTCCAAGCCTTCTCTTCCAGAAGATCCTTTTTTAGTGCTCTCCTTTCCAAACGTCCAGGATATTGTGAGGGATATTATCCACTCTTCGCTCTGCCTTACTTTTGGGGGCTTCGATATTTTCAAACAATCTTCCAGTGCATTCGAATTTCCATTGAACGATAAGATGCAGGACCAAAGGGATGAAGGACCTACCACATAATAATATATATGTTACGGTGAAAGCTCGAAATCGGTCAAAGCTGAGAAACTCCGGTGATTGTTGATAATCACCGAGGTAGATAACTTGACCCCTGGCGAAAGTCCGAATTCCGGGCTTTTGCCGGTCATTGTTGACATTCCCCGGCAGCGAGCGGTGTAAGTTCGATTTTAGACCTATCTAATGACTCGCAGCCAGTAGTCTTCTATGCTTATCGGTGTGATGATGTCTGATGTGCCCGGTGTTTCGAAGGATGTTCATAGGGAGCAGTTTGAGGTGAAATTAGCGGAACTTACGACCGAAAAAATGTCAACTCCTTTTTCCTTTCAAAATCAAAGTACGACAGAATGGTGGGCGAATGAAATGCAGTACTAATAAATGTAAATGCAAATCCAATGGCGTTCTTTGCAACAGCAAATGCCATGGGAGTGACAGTTGCTTGAACAAATGAACAATATTGTTATTGACCATGACGAGCCCGAATGGGCGACATTTTGACAATTTTGAGAGCAATTGTTAACCCCTATTAATATACCACTTGTAACTTATGTTATTACATTGTATTCCCACTCAAAGATGAAGATTTTCGTTGGCTCCATATTCAACTTCGCACATTCACCAACTAGCCTTGGTCATTGTTAGCATTCACCGGTGAAAGCCCGACAAACATTGTTGCTTCGGGCTTTCACCAAAAGCAGCGGTGATTGTTGACAATTACCGGCGAATGTCGGACATTCACCGGGCACCGAGCTTTCACCGTAACATATATAAAATTTTATTATCATACATATAGAATACATTTCCTCAGCATGAAAAGCACAAATTCATACGTTACTTCTTAATACGTTATGCACTGACGCAAGTAGTGTAATTAGCGCTATCCACGATATTGTGGAACAGGTCTGCAAAAACCCTGCATAATGCACATCTACTATTGAAATTTTTCGGGAATCAAGACGATTTAAGAAACGATATAGAAATTCTATGTGTATGATACACAGTATATGGGTACGTACAGTTTAGCTTCTGTGTAGGTAATATCCAATGAAAACCAAACTTTCCCCTATTCTACAACTGAATCTCTCTGGTTTTGACAAACTGCGCTGCCACTATTCGCTGCACCTTGGAATCCTTGAATCAAGCAAAAATGTGATATTTTGAACTGTAGGTTGCCTTGGGCTTCTTTGCTATACATTCCACATCAGAAAGATTCTAGTGAACACAGGTCTCTTTCATCTGGGGCTACGTGATCCGCTACACCTTGTTTCAGTATTATGAAAATAGATTTTATAGATTGTGCTGCCTGGGAATGACAGTAAACATCGTTTGTTGCGGTACATTTGGCTAAAAAAAAATTGATAATTGAACGTTCTAACACAACCAAGTTTCCTTCCTTACCTTTTGACTCAAAACTCGCTCAGAAGAAACAGTTACCTTCTTCTCCTCCGCTCCCTTGGGCAAACGAACTGCGCAAACTAATACATTTATTTCGCCGGAACCAATTGCAGAAAGTTTCCCGGAGAATTATATTCGGGCGAGAACCAGGAAAATGGAAGGTGAGTGAGTTGGTGGAGGGGAGAGGGGTCTCGAGGTATTGGATCCAGTTAGTAGGTAGTTTGTCGGAAGTTTGGAAGTTGGTGGATTGTCACACATATTCGCGGGAGAGCTCCTTCCATCCTCGATCTTCAACCCTCGGGGACCTGCACCATCGCCCCTCCCCTCCTTTCAGGCCTTTCGTACTTTCCAAAGTTATGGAGGTTTCCTTGGTAATTTAAACCCCTTTTCTGTTACCCTGCCTTCCACTACCATCCCTAATTTTCCTTGCGATAACTTCTCCTGGTGAGAAGGGTTGATTTCCCGTCTGCGGATCGCTCGAGAGGTTAGACGTTGCGGGAGAAAACGCTGCACGAACCTACATAGATATTGGCACCTACAAAAAGAAGATACGTAAAATTTGTCAACTATACGTACATACCTACTTTAATATGTATAAAAATTACACAACAGTTAGGGTATTGTTAGGTCAGAAATTCAAGGATGTATGGATAAATTCACGAATAAATCAATTTTTATAATTTTGTTTCTGGAAAAAATAGGAGAATCGAAAACTGTTTTTTGGTTTACTATTTTCAATAATGAACCATTGGAATCGAGCAAGAAAAAAAAATGCTTACCCCCCTCAAAATTTGATGGTTTACGTTTCAAGGTATGTAGAATCCAAAACTGCAATAAAAATATTTCTGTTTGTCCGCCGTACGCCGTACGGGCCACTTTTCTTAGTTACCATGAAAGAAAATTGATTAAATTCGGGTTATAGGTTCCGTTCGGGGTCTAGTTGGTCTTCGAAGCTCGACGTTACTGTCAGTCATCTCTAAGGGGTTCAAAATAGGAGTTGAAATTTTCAGAACGCCGTATCTCGAAAACTTTTGATTGAAGGGTACTGTTTTTTTTTACGTTATTAAATTTGTCTTGAGCTAAACAATTTTTTGAGGCCACCCGGAGCATTGTACGTCCAGCCGTTTGTGTGCACCAAAAAGCTTCGTCAACACGATCGTGAATCAAACGGTATAACTCCGGCCCGGATATCATAACTACGGAGCATCTGATTATAATCAAGGATGGCTGTACGAAGTCGAGTTGTTTGTTCTGCGATATTATTTCATTTGACAAGTGATGGACTACTGGATTTTGTTGGTAGGTACTTCTGAAACCTGAACAAACGTTGAAGTATTATTGATGGGTAAATTATTAAACAATGACAAATTATTACACAACGGTGAATTATTACACAACGGTAAATTATGACACCACGGTAAATTATTACACAACGGTAAATTATTACACAACGGCTCATCTACCCAGAAGGGGCTGGATTTTGTTGATAGGTACCTACTTTTGCAACTTGAACAACCGTTGAAGTATTATTGATGGGTAAATTATTACACAATGACAGATTATTACACAACGGCAAATTATTAAACAACGGTAAATCATTACACCACGGTAAATTATTACACAACGGTAAATTATTACACAACGGCTCATCTACCAAGAAGGTGCTGTATTTTGTTGATAGGTACTTTTGCAACTTGAACAACCGTTGAATTATTATTGATGGGCAAATTATTACACAACGGTTCATTATTCTATCTCCGTAGTAGGGGAACCTATACAGGTAAATTATTACACAACGGTTTAGGTAGGTACCTGGTAACGAGTACGGGGTTAGGTACTAACCTACGGAGGTGTAGAATAGTACATAATGTTATATAGAAGGGTTATCTATACAGAGAGCTGTGATCTGTGACAGAAGGGTATTCTGTACAAAATAATAAACCGTTGTGCAGGGATTTGCAGCGTTTTTCATTTTTGGTTCTCCCATTTCCCGTTCGTGATTCACTGACACTTCTCACAAGTGAAAACATGCGACTGGAGACGGAAAGAACGCACGTAGGTACTTTCTGCACAACAGGAGAGTGTCCCTGGATCAGGGTCAAATAAAAATGAATGATGGCCAATGTAAACAAACAAGAAATGAATTCGAACGATGGCAAACGTAGTCGTAAACAAACAGAAAAATGGATTCTGTTGGATCGCACATTGCTATTTCAGATGATAAGAGAAACGCTGCAAATTATTACTCAAAGGTTCACCTGTATAGATGCCCCTTCTGCGTAGATCACTGGTTTCTGCGGTCAGTACCCTCGAACTCCCCCCAGGAAAGCCCTAAATTGAGTACTGGAGCCGGCTCCAGAATTAAAATTTCCTACAAATGCGCGGGATTTGTAGTTCAACAATTCAACCATTAATTATTTGTAGTTATTCATGAAGCATAAGGCAAATAATAAACCGCTGTGTAATAATTTACCTGTATAGGTGCCCCTTCTACGTAGATAGTATAATGAACCGTTGTGTAATAATTTGCCCATCAATAATATTTCAACGGCTGTTCAAGTTGTAAAAGTACCTATCAACAAAGTCCAGCCCCTTCTAGGTAGATGAACCGTTTTGTAATAATTTATCGTTGTGTAATAAAATTTACCGTTGTGTAACAATTTACCGTTGTGTAATAAAATTTAACGTTGTGTAATAATTTACCGTTGCGTAATAATTTTTACATTGTGTAATAATTTACCCATCACTAATACTTCAACGTTTCGGCCGGATTTATACCGTTTGATTCACGATCGTGTTGACGAAGCATTTTGGTGCACATGAACGGCTGGAGGTACAATGCTCCGGGTGGTCTCAAAAAATTGTTTAACGTAAAAAAAATACCCTTCATTCGAAAGTTTTCGAGATACGGCGTTCTGAAAATTTCAACCCCTATTTTGAACCCCTTAGAGATGACTGACAGTAACGTCGAGCTTCGAGGACCAACTAGACTCCGAATGGAACCTATAACCCGAATTTCATCAATTTTTGTTCATGGTAACTAAGAAAAGTGCTAAGTACCGCGTACGGCGGACAGACAGAAATTTTTTTATTGCATTTTCGGATTCTACATACCTTGAAACGTAAACCGTCAAATTTTGACGGGGGGTTGGAATTGAAAAGAATAAACCAAAATGAAAACTTTTCTTCACGGCTAAACGGGTCTACTGCCCACTGCGAGGGGTTCAGGATGACGAAATGAGTGACCACGTCCACTATAGAGGGTGTCCACTATACAGGGATTAAAATACATTCTCCTATCTCTACGCCGGGTCCATGGCCAAACCGTCTATTAAGAGAGGAGTTCATATAAAGGGTTGTCCACTAAGAGGGGTTTCACTGTATGCACTTTTAATACAGTTCGTATTTTATCCCGAGAAGCAATTTTTCTTCACACTTTTCGTTCATTTAATGTGTAAAGCCCCCCACCCCCCCGAGTTGTCAAAGCGTCAAAAACTTCCGATGGCAAACCTTCTCAAAGATGGTGGCTCCACCTCCCCGCAGTGTTCTCCTGGAGCCGGGGAGCCGCCGGTTGTGGAACAGAGGGTTCTCTCCCCAGGGCCTGCAAAAATCCGGGATCCAGCTCAGCATCCGCATTCGTTTCTCCCGAAACAACGCCTCCCGCAGCTGGTGTGAAACATTGCGCATTGTCCGGCGAATTCTCTGCTGGGTCTCCGCCGAAGTCGCCTTGTCGAAGGGACTGTCATGAACCAGCGATGAGTCAGTGGTGACCAGGGGGTCCCCGATGATCGGAGGGTCGCCGAAGGGCGTAGCCTCAATCAGTCGCGGGTGCGGTGGGCCATCAAAATCAGAAAACGCTGCAAAGTCCTCCTCACATGGGTTTATTATTTTACTGGACATAACTACAGAAATGCTGGAAATACTTTTATTGTTTCTTTCACATGCAGTCATTGAAATAGTTGTGTCCCAAAACTTTGCAGCCCGATCGGAATACATCCAGGGGTGTTACGGGTGAAAAATGGCTGTAAAAACAGGGTTTTTTGGTATTTTAGTAAAGTGAGCTTTTGAGGCATCTTTTTCCATGTTTTTTACGGCGAGAACACCAAATGTGATGTCGATGTTGACCACAGAGTGAGGAATTGAGGTTGTAACCAAGGTTCAGCTCCCAAAATTCATTTTTTTGTGAACCAAAAACATGGGAAATTGTCTGAAATCACCATCAATTTGTATAATAACACTAGAAAAAGTGTCATCAAGTGAATCAAGGCAATTAAATGGTCCTCGAAGCTCGACGTTACTGTCAGTCATCTCTAAGGGGTTCAAAATAGGGGTGACATTTTCAGATCGCCGTAGTTCAAAAACTTTCGATAGAAGGGTTTGGTTTTTTCACGTTATTAAATTTTTCTTGAGCTAAACAATTTTTTGAGACCACCCGGAGCATTGTACGTCCAGCCGTTCGTGTGCACCAAAAAGCTTCGTCAACACGATCGTGAATCAAACGGTATAAATCCGGCCGGGATATCATCATTCGGGAGCACCTGATTATAAAGCAAAATGTCTAATTAAGATTTTACTCAAGAAACCTGTAAGATTCCCTTCTTCCGAGCTATTCAAGGAAATTGGCGTACTTGAATTAAACAAAGTTGCCGAGAAAATTACTCTGATTTTTACGTACAAAGAGTATTGTCGCGGTAAGATTAGAAGAAACCTCAATGTTACAAGGGCCGCTGATAAAATTACTCTATTGTCTCCGAGGATGAGCACTGCTATGGGACAAAGACTCTATTAATATTTGTTCTGGGGAGTGTCCCGTTTTAATTCGCTTCCGACCTCATTGACGGGGAGACGGGTTTCCTTTTTGGAATTTAAAACAAAAATAAAAAAGTATTTTGGTTCTACGGTATAAGCAGGTTTTGGTTGTTGTTTCGTAGGATGATTGTTTCTCTATTTGTAATTTTTCTATTGCAGTTTCTCTATTTCATAATCTAAGCGCAGTTGTGTGTCGATCTTTGTACATACAAGCAGGCATCTTTCTTTTCGTATTATTCCTAAAATGTTCGAATGTAGTTTTTTCTTTTAGCAAGTATTTTGCTTCTAAGTCATTTGGAGGGTAAACACCTTAGACACTTGATTATAAATATTCATTAATTTGTATCTTATGAGTATTATATAAATAGTAACTAAGCACTCCGACCCCCAGCACAGTTATCTTAAAGGGGGTCGTAGCATTGGCGACTTGCATCTTACAATTATCTACTTAACTTTCAAATAAATAAATGTGAATTTAAAAAAAAAAATCAAGGATGGCTGTATGCAGTCGAGTTGGTTGTGCGATATTATTTCAGTTGATAAGTGATGGACTATTGGATTTTGTTGGCAGGTATTTCTGAAACTTGAACAAACGTTGAAGTTGATGGATAAAATGCACAATGGTAAATTATTACAGAACGGTAAATTATTGCATAACGGTAAATTATTACACAACGGTTCATCTACCAAGAAGGGGCTAGATTTTGTTGATCGGTACTTTTGCAACTTGAACAACCATTGAGGCAAGTTATTACACAACTGTTCATTATACTTGACCACGAAGGTAGGTATTGACCACAGAAAACAGTGATCTACGCAGAGGGGGCATCTATTTCACTCCACATCAACAATTTTCCTTCAGAACTTCATTATTTGCGTTTCTTTTTGCCATTTTAGTTACTGTTTGTCATTGACGGAATTATTTTAGCAACATTTAACTCGTGATTTAGGTAGGTACCTAGTAACGAGTACGGGGTTGGGTACTAACCTACGGAGCGTCTGCGATCTGCATAATATGTATAGAATAGTACATATTACATTATATAGACGAGTTATCTGTACAGAGAGTTGAGATCTGTAACAGAAGGGTATTCTGTACAAAATAATAATCCGTTGTGCTGGGATTTGCAGCGATATCCTTCTTTAGGACTCTTCCTCCTCCTTATCCTTCTTTACAAAAATATTGAGAAGGTGATGCCTATAAAATATTAGAAATCAAGGGTAAAGCCCACCTAGACGATGTATTTTTCTACACAATAAGCCCAATTATAGGGGTTCGTAACTTTTGAAAATCCCGACTGATCATACCTACCTAGTAGTATATTAATTGAACTATGTTGTTTAGTTGTATCACATTTGTACCAGCTCTCTAAACTATTGTATTTGAAAGTATTCTTTCCACCTACTTATACACCAATATATTTGTAGCTTCACTGCATAATTATTATAACATTACTGTGGTTATCTATTCGATGTTTGTACCCTTACTGTAAAAAATGCTATTCAGTGTTTACGAACGAGCTGCCCATCCTGTTTTACTGTATACTTTGTAAAGGGCCTAGCCCTATTTATATGCATATAAAGAAATTGAACTGAATTGAAATCCTTCTTATACTTCTAAAATATCATTCCAATCAATATAGTTATCATAAGGAACTAGTATACATATCTAATAATTTATAATTACAGCCAAGCAATGGGTAAACAGTGCCTAAATGCATAATGAAGTGAGTGACGTACTGCGTTATTTCAACGGTTCAAATCATTGTTATCGCATGAACAGGATTTCGTGAGGTTCCGGGCTAAAGCGCATCAGCGATTCTGCAGAACTTGGGCAAGCAGTAATATTCAGGAGTTTACTGCTGACGATGGGGATTTTCCATGGTATAACGAACTATACTTCGTCTTTGGAGAAAATGTCCAATTCAGTGCCAAATCCGCACAACTCGAGGGGGTCAACAAGCCCTAACAGCGTCTTGAGTAATTTGAATCGCCAGACGAGCAACGCATCGGTAACTCCGAACCCGCCAGACAGCGATGATTCAAGTTCCTATGCCAGACCATCACCTTCCTCGACATATACGGTGTCTGCGGTTGGCATAGTGCCACAACCACGCCACCCATCGAACATCAGGTCCAGCTTTCCTGCTATGACGCGCAGTGGCGATAGTTTGTTGGGGAAGAAAAACTCTGGCGCTAGTGACGAGGACGATGACGACGAAGAGGTGGAAATCAAAATTAGCCCGACGGGTTCAGTTTTGGCGCCGTCTCCAAATCCATACGACAAAACTCAAAAGATAAGACAGGCTAACGCTCAGCTGATGGCATCTAGGTAAATACTGCATGAGATAGAAAATCGCAGTGAGTCACTTGCATATTTCTTTTCTGCAAAAATACGTGAATATTTAGGTACATTTACTTTAGGTGAATAAATATAATAAGGAGTGAATAAATAAGAACCTAACTACAAAAAAAAAATACAGATATATGAGATATATGTACCTAAGTGAAAAAAATAAGTGAAATAGGTAAATAAATGTAAGATAAATTGGACAAGAACCGCCCAAAGAAGTCCATGTTATTGACTAAAAAATTTTTATTTTCACTACTAGAATGTAATATGTAATACAAATAATAAAGTAATTTAATAATTAAAATAAATATAATTATAAACTGTATTTTACCTATCAATCGCGTCTGAAAATCGATATTATAAGCCTGAGCCGTCACTATGGCAAACACCATAGAAGTTATGGTCATGCTTTAGTAACGTCTCTGTCATGTACTTGCCTAATACCATCGTCGTTCATTCAATGTTTTAGATGCACATAAGATGCATTTTACATAATGATCAACAAATAATGGTAATATTCCTTTGTTCGTTGAAAACGGATTTTGTACGGTTGCTGTGTTTTTTCCCTGCGTTTTTGCTCGAAGTTTTTGGTTTATCATTCTTCCGATAAAATTAATGGTTTTTCAGGCTCCCTCCAAAACCACCGGGGAAAGTTCGTTTTAATGAATCCGTTATTTCGGCGGAAGAGCCTGGCGGTGATCACGCTATAAGGTCCAAAAAGCCGAAAACCAACGTGACGTTGCCTCCCACGTTGAAGAAGAACTGACGCTGAAATCAAAAGCCACTCGAAAATACTCTGGGAACGACCGAACTCAATGCAATAATATTCTAGGAATATGTAAAAGCGTTCTTTTATTCCTGGGTAACCTCTTCCAATCCCAGTATGATGGATAAATTAGTGCCTGAAAAAATGAGGTAACGATAACGTAGTAGGAGAGCATTATGTCATATGTGGCGCAGGCACATTAAATTTATTCAATTTCAGTTCAATTTATTTTATTGACAAAATCGAAGAATAAAAAGTAGAATGACAAAGCGTTTTAGTCAATATATCAGTTCCTATAGCGTAAGAATTTGTCCAGGAACCAAGAGCGCCCGGGAATCATGAGGCAAGCAAAGAAGAATTATAAAGAATACCAGTAAAAAAGAGCTAATGATTTACAAATACTTAATGCATTTGAAGACCAAATAGGATGCAACACTTGAAAAAAACGCAACAAATCCATGCACAGAGGTTATTATTTTGTACAGAATACCCTTCTGCCACAGATCACAGCTCTCTGTATAGATAACCCGTCTATATAACATAATAATTATGTACTATTCTATGCATAATATTATGTACATCGCAGACCCTCCGTAGGATAGTACCTAACCCCTTACTCGTTACTAGGTACCTATCTAAATTGCGAGTTAAATGTTGCTAAAATAATTCTGTCGATGACAAGCAGTAACTATAACGGCAAAAAGAAACGCAAATAATGAAGTTCTGAAGGAAAATTGTTGATGTGGAGTGAAATAGGTGCCCCTTCTGCGTAGACCACTGTTTTCTGTGGTCAATACCTACCTTCGTGATCAAGTATAATGAACCGTTGTGTAATAACTTGCCCGTCAATAATACTTCAACGGTTGTTCAAGTTGAAAAAAGTACCGATCAACAAAAATCTAGCCCCTTCTTGGTAGATGAACTGTTGTGTAATAATTTACCGTTGTGTAATAATTTGCCGTTATGAAATAATTTACCGTTGTGCAATAATTTTCCGTTGTGTAATAATTTACCGTTATGAAATAATTTACCGGTGTGTAATAATTTACCGTTGTGTAATAATTTGCCGTTATGAAATAATTTTCCGTTGTGTAATAATTTACCGTTATGAAAATAATTTACCGGTGTGTAATAATTTACCGTTGTGTAATAATTTGCCATTGTGTAATAATTTACCATTGTGTAATAAATTACCCATCAATAATACTTCAACGTTTGTTCAAGTTTCAGAAGTACCTACCAACAAAATCCAATAGTCCATCACTTATCAAATAAAATAATATCGCAGAACAACCAACTCGACTTCATACAGCCATCCCTGATTATAATCAGGTGCTCCCTAGTGATGATATCCCGGCCGGAGTTATACCGTTTGATTCACGATCGTGTTGACGAAGCTTTTTTGTTGCAGTCACCCGAAGCATTGTACGATCAGCTGTTCGTTTGCAGCGAAAAGCTTCGTCATCAAACGGTATAAATCCGGCCAAGGTATGCTAGGGAGCACTTGATTACAATCACGGCGGTCTGTGATATTATTTCTTTTGAAAAATTATGCATCTTTTCGATTTCTGTTGATAGGTAGGTACTTTCTGAAACTTGAACAAACGTTGAAGTATTATTATTTGAATTATTGCACAATGGTAAGTTATTAGACAACGGTATATTATACTATCTATGTAGAAGGGGCATCTATACAAGTAAATTATTACACAACGGTTTATTATTTACCTCATGCTTCATGAATGACTACAAATAAATATTAATGATTGAATTATTGAATCCCGCGCATTTGTATGAAACTTTAATTCCAGTACTCATTTAGGGCTTTCCTGGAATAAGCTCGAGGGTAATGAACACAGTAAACAGTGATATGCGCAGTAGGGGCATCTATACAGGTAAATAATAAACCGCTTCGTTATAATTTGCAGCGTTTTGGTATATTATTTTCAATAATAAACCATTCGAATTGAGCATGAAAAAAAAAATTCTAACCCCCCCCCCCCCCCCCCCCCCCCCCACAAAATTTGATGGTTTACGTTTCAAGTTATGTAGAATCCAAAACTGCAATAAAAAAAATT
>OX940977.1:9525325-9656780 GCA_954871275.1 Leptopterna dolabrata | reverse complement strand
GCTTTCCTGGGAAGGAGCACGAGGGTAGGTATGGACTATACAGGTAAATAATAAACCGTTGTGTAATAATTTGCAGCGTTTTTATAGTTCATATCGCAACGGGATTCAATCTCTTCAGGTTACGATATGTATCGATAGCTGTGGCGCAGGTACGAAGTTGACGCAGATTTGTTTTCAACGCTCCGAACTTAGTCGGGGACACACCGCTTGATTGACAGCAGGCGACGAACTTTCTGGAAGCAGTCGGAATATTCAGAGAAAGAGGGGGGCGCTGTGTATAGAAGGTTTATTTCTCACCTGACAGAGTCGCGGGTGGAAGCAGTGTCTGAGAACTTCCCCGTGCTTGCGGTTCGGCTCTCGAACGGAGGCGGGGAGTGCGGGAGCGGTGGCAGCCCGATCTGGAGCGAAGGACAGGGAATATGGCTGGATTTGGATTCCTCCTTCAAAACTCACATTGTGGTTCAAAGATCACCAGAAAGAATCTAAAAATGCCCCGTAGGGCTGCACCTTTGAATGCCTATCCGCCACCTCAAGATCACGAGGCAATGGATCACCAGCTGCACTTGTAACTAGGATCCCGTACACCAGGAATGGATTCACGGGTTATATTACTTGGAGACAGTGGGAAGGGGGGGTGGTTGCATTTGAACAAACTAGATCAACTTGTGAAGTCTGAGAAATTGGATTACCTTTATAATGATATATTATGTACTACGTGGACCTGGAATTATGTGGCTTACAGAACATTCGCTGCACTTACCTACCCCAAACAAAGGGGCTTCACTCGATGGAGCCTGCTCGATCCGACAACGGAAGCTGGTCAACTCTTGGTTTATTATTCTCTGAATAATACACCTATGTATTCGCTCAGCAAAAAAATGTTATAACACCCCCTCAAAATTTTTGCTTTTACGTTTCGAAGTGCATAGATTCCAAAAAATGCAATGTCCGTCCGCCGTCCGCCGTATCACGCATAACTACTTCATTTGCAGTCTAAAAAATTCGTTCCTTCGCACACAGGCTCCATTCGGGCCCTAGTTGTGTACCGAAACTTTGCAGCCTGACCGGAGTGTACCCAGGGGTGTTATGAGTGAAAATGGGTATAAAAATAGTTATATTTTTGTTTTGATTTAGCAACATGAGCTTTTGAGGTAGGTACATAGTTTTTCATTTTTTGGGGACGAGAAGACCGAGTATGAAGTAGATTTTGACTAAAGAGTGGAAACTTGAGGTTCTACCAAAGGTTCAGCACCCAAAATTGATTTTTTATGAGTCAAAAACCTGGGAAATCGTCTGAAATCACCATCAATTTGTATAATAACACTAGAAAAAGTGTCAACACGTAATCAAGACGATTGAATGGCACTATCAATGATCGAAGATAATTTTTTTTTTTAAAAAGGAGCGTACCTAATTCGTGTTTCAAGGGCAAAACTTGGTGAAAACTATCAGAAATAGCTATTTCAATTATTTCACATGAAAGAAACAATAAATGAACAGCCAACATTTCTGTAGGTGTGTCTAGTAGAATAATAAACCCATGTGACAAGGACATCGCAGCGTTTTTAGTTTCTCACAGCCGCAAACATACTTCATACGAATTCCAATCTACAGAGCCTATCAACTCTATTTGATGTGGCCCTCGAATTGAAACTATCTTTCAAACGGAACTCTGCCAGCAAGGATAGCTTATTTTGTAATAGTTTAGATTTATCTTTGCGACTAACTACTCAAATACGGTTCTACGTTATTAAAGAAGTTAATAACATTACGTTATTTAAAGAAAGGTTTTACTTATAGGTATTCACTATAATACCAGGACAGCACACTAG
Organism: Leptopterna dolabrata; assembly: GCA_954871275.1. Classification (NCBI taxonomy): domain Eukaryota; kingdom Metazoa; phylum Arthropoda; class Insecta; order Hemiptera; family Miridae; genus Leptopterna; species Leptopterna dolabrata. The sequence continues at coordinate 9,654,948 of OX940977.1, read as the reverse complement.
ATGATCGTGCTACTTTAATATTTCAGTTTTTGCCGTTAATCGTTTTGGGTATTTTAGGAAAAAAACGCTGCAAAGTCCTTGTCACATGGGTTTATTATTTTGTTGGACATACCTACAGAAATGCTGGCTGTTTATTTATTGTTTCTTTCATGTAAAATAATATTGAAATAGCTATTTCTGGTGGTTTCCACCAATTTTGGCCCCCAAAACACGAATTAGGTACGCTCCATTTTTTTTCAAATTATCTTTGATCATCGGTAGTGTTTAATCGTCTTGATCCACGTGTTGACACTTTTTCTTGTGTCATTCTACAAATTGATGGTGATTTCAGACGATTTCCCAGGTTTTTGAGTCATAAAAAATCAACTTTGGGAGCTGGACATCTGGTACACCCTCAATTTTCCACTCCTTGGTCAAAATCGACTTCATATTCGGTCTTCTCGTCCCCAAAAACATGGAAAACGATACCTCAAAAGCTCATTTTACAAACATGTTACTAAAACACAAAAAGTACCTATTTTTATACACATTTTCACTCATAACACCGCTGGGTATATTCCGATCGGGCTGAAAAGTTTCGGGACACAAAGGACCCAAATGGAGCCAGCGTGCGAAAGATCGACTTTTTTTAGACCGAAAATGAAGCCGGTACACGTGATACGGCGTACGGCGGACGGACATTGCATTTTTGGAATCTACGCACCTTGAAACGGAAAAGAAAAAATGTTGAGGGGGTGTTATAAAAATTTTTTGCTGAGCGAATACATAGGTGTATTATTCACAGAATAATAAACCAAAAGGACTTAGACGCAGGAGATTCCCTTCATTAAATAATGAACCATTGTGGTATAAGATTCGTAGAGCAACCACCCCGCACAAACCCTCCGAATTTCAACTTGTATGGAGTTGTGTTCATTATTTTTTCTGAGATATGATGGGTACAAGGAACTGTGTACAGACAGATAAACCGACGTACAGACACTGAAAAAAATGCTTCCTTAAGATGTCTGACGCGCAAAATGGAAATTTTTATTTGAGAAAGCATACATTTCTTGGCCCTTAGAATACAAAGGTTCCTTGTATTAGAAGAAGCAAAAGTTCCGAACTCCAAACTGGTTTTGGTTTATTATTCCGTGAATAATGTACCTATGTATTCGCTCAGCAAAAAATTCTTATAACACCCCCTCAAAATTTTTTCTTTTCCGTTTCAAGGTGCTTAGATTCCAAAAATGCAATGTCCGTCCGCCGTACGCCTTATCACGTGTACCGGCTTCATTTTCGGTCTAAAAAATTCGTTCTTTCGCACACATGCTCCATTTGGGCCCTATTTGTGTCCCGAAACTTTTCAGCCCGATCGGAATATACGGAGGGGTGTTACGGGTGAAAATGTGTGTAAAAATAGGTACTTTTTGCAACATGTTTATATTGTATAGGCCGAACAATATCTATCCGCACTACGACCATCACCTGTATATGACGAGAATAATGACAGCGTGGCGAGCAATAAATTATTTCTGACCGTAAAATTCGTGCAGGATGTTATTTGACGTAATGAAATCTACAAATAACTTCACTAGCCAACAGCAAACCAACAATATCCTATATTACGCAGCCTTCCGTCTGCGGATGATATTGTGTACCGAAAAATAAGAAAACCCATCAGTAGTTCCTCCAATTACAGGTTGGCCGCATTCAACTTTTGAAATTCAATGCGAGTAAATGTTCGAAGTTATATTTGCCAAGGCGGCCCCCACACGAGCTTATGTCAGTTGGAACGTACATACGGTTTCCATGGTAAGAGGGCGTCTAAATTATAAATATGAGTCGGTCGAGGGGTACACGAAACCCAAGAAAGAGATCTTAGAGTTTATATTTCTTTAACTTGCAGCGAAAGGATCCTTCGTATATAAACATGTTCCTCGCACGCCTTTTGCCGTTGAGTTACAGCCTGAACTTGGAAACTGGTTCCACCCCTTCTCGCTAACTCTACATTTTTGCTCGAGACTCACCAATATGCAATTGGAAAGTTTGTCTTCTCCTTTCCACTTTTTTCTTCCCATTTACATCTTCTGCATCTCCCATTCTGAAAGTCTTCTAAACGAATTACAGTTATTGCTGTACGGTGCAGTACTGGGACGCTCGCCAGAGCGAAGCCTCGTAAAGAAAACTCTTTTGCTCCGTTCGAATTTTTAGTGCCTTATTTTTCTACGTTTGAGTAGAATTGTTTCCAGCTTGAAATGACTCGTTTCTGGCCTCATCCCACATGGAGTTCACACAGTACCAACCTACTGGTATTATTTCAGCTCATTATAACCTGCCTCTCATTTGTGTACTGATGGACAGTTCAAGAGTACAGCGTTCAGAATAATGAACTAGACTAGATTATTGCCAACATAGAAAAACGCTGCAAATCCCTGCACAACGGTTTATTATTTTGTGCAGAACACCCTTCTGTTACAGATCACAGCTCTCTGTATAGATAACCCGTCTATTATTATGTACTATTCTATACATATTATGTAGACCCTCCGTAGGTTAGTACCTAACCCCGTACTCGCTACTAGGTACCTACCTAAATCACGAGTTAAATGTTGCTAAAATAATTCTGTCGATGACAAACAGTAACTAAAATGGCAAAAAGAAACGCAAATAATGAAGTTGTGAAGGAATATTGTTGATGTGGGGTGAAATAGATGCCCCTTCTGCGTAGATCACTGTTTTCTGTGGTCAGTACCTACCTTCGTGGTCAAGTATAATGAACCGTTGTGGAATAACATGCCCATCAATAATACTTCAACGGTTGTTAAAGTTGCAAAAGTACCGATCAACAAAATCCAGCCCTTTCTTGGTAGATGAACCGTTGTGTAATAACTTACCGTTCTGTAAAATTTACCGTTGTGTAATAATTTACCGTTATGTAATAATTTACCGTTGTGTAATAATTGACCATTGTGTATTAATTTACCCATCAATAATACTTCAACGTTTGTTCAAGTTTCACAAGTACCTACCAACAAAATCCAATAGTCCATCACATATCAAATGACACAATATCGCAGAACAACCAACTCGACTTCATACAGCCATCCTTGATTATAATCAGATGCTCCGTAGTTAAGATATCCGGGCCGGATTTATACCGTTTGATTCACGATCGTTTTGACGAAGCTTTTTGGTGCAGACGAACGGCTGGACGTACAATGCTCCAGTGTTCTCAAAAAATTGTTTAGCTAAAGACAAATTTAATAACGTAAAGAAAACCCATACGCTTCTATCGAAAGTTTTCGAGCTACGGCGTTCTGAAAATTTCAACCCCTATTTTGAACCCCTTAGAGATGACTGAGGGTACCGTCGAACTTCGAGGACCAACTAGACCCCGAACGGAACCTATAACCCGAATTTCATCAATTTTGTTTCATGGTAACTAAGAAAAGTGGCCCGTACGGCGTACGGCGGACAGACAGAAATATCATTATTGCAGTTTTGGATTCTACATACCTTGAAACGTAAACCATCAAAATTTGAGGGGGTTTGAATATTTTTTTTTTTTTCATGCTCGATTCCAGTGGTTCAATATTGAAAATAATAAACCAAAATTAATAAAGAAGCGTTTTTCCAGCCGTATGATGGTGAAACCGCCAGGCCAATGGTGGGTACAAAACTTTGCGCCCCAAGGTACAAGGCAAGATTGTTCCCTGCACCTAGCTGCATTATAAGACGCCAGTTGCATTGCACTCCTATCCAACGAGGTATATCCACATATATACATAAATATTAGACATATAATATATTATTTGACATAAATAGAAATTGACATAAATATTGATACTGAATTGACATACTTGAAATTGACATGAATAGAAATCCCCTAATCCCAGAAGCAATTTTCTTAAATAAACCTCACCGTTTCATGTACCTGCGTTATAAGACCGGTTAGCGGCGGGCCAAATGCCATTTAACTACCCTCACTACAGTAGTTCCCTTCTCACCTCTTGTTTGCAAGGATGGCAAGTTAAACACGAGAAAAGTTGAGAGGGATAATGCATTAAACCTGATGGGCAAACTAAGGGCAGCGTGCTCACTTGAAGGGCTTCAGCTCCGCGGTGGTAAAGGGATGTGGTGGGGGGGTATTAGGCGAATTAATGTTGTGGAGTTAGAACAACCCCCTCCAACCTCGTCCTTAGCAACACTTTGCCCGGTTTGACTTCCCACCTTCTGCGAGGCTCACTAAGACGTCCCGGAACAAAGTGTGGTTTCGCAACACTCAATCCAGGACTAGCGACTTCATCCATTCATTCTTAGTGACTCTTCCCCCGTGATTTAACTTTGACTTTTGCGCCTGTTACCCATCCTTGTTAAAGTGGATGCCCGACAATTCTATTTTATGTCCTTCCTCTTGAAGTTTGGGAATTGAGTCTGCTGAACTTCCTCTTCGGGAATTTCAAAGAATGAATTTCCCTTGCACAGTACTCAACTTCTGTAAATCAGTAGTACATACACCTTTTGTTTCTGCCTCCGGCCGTAGGGACTCTGCTGCAGTTAATTTCTACCACACTTGTTCGTCTTAGCCCGACAGAACTGCCTCAGGACCACGCTGCCAAAGACAACTTGAACAATCAGGATAAGTATGAGTCCACCAGGAGCTACGGTGATCCATCTACGGACGTGGGAACGTCCCGCCCGCTATAAAACCGAAAACCTTCATACCTAGCTACAGCGACAACACAAGTAGGGGTTTTTACCCCATCGTAACTCGGCTCCCTGGGGATCTCCAGTGTTGATTTTTCGTACACCCAATATCTCGGGGCCCCTGATGACGTGTACCGAATTTCAACCCTCGGGACTGTCAGATGCCGGAGTTATGGAAGTTTGAAAATCGATCTTTTTCATTTTTCTACCCCTACTTCGTCTTGTTGCAGTTTTACTTCGACAATGCTACAGCCTCACATACATAACGGATCGAGCTGAAATTTTGAACACACATTCTTTTTGCACCAAGGAAGTGCCTTTTCTGCGATCCCCTACCCCTTGCCAATCAAAATTTGGTGAGGGGGGGGGAGGGGGAGAGGGCAGGTTTTAGGAATAGGTTAGAGAAGGTTTTAAGAGCAAAAATTTTTCGCGCGCACATTCTTTATGCTCCAAGTAAGTGCCTTTAGTGAGACTACCCCTCCCCCTCAGACAGTTTTTAGGAGTAGGTTAGAGAGGCGTAGGTTTCTAGTTCTATTTAAGTCTACAGCCTCACAGGCATAACGGATCGAGCTGAAATTTTGCACACATAGTGGTTATGCTCCAATGAGGTACTTTTCGTGCATCCCCCCCCCCCCCCCCCACTTTCAAATGTTTATGTATAAGTAGGTAGGTACTGAGAACTTTTTTCTTACGAGCATAAAGCCTCACAGACATAACGGATCGAGCTAAAATAATGCACACACATTTTTGTATGCATGGCGGGGCAAAAAGCTATACCCGCCAAACAGCGTTGAAAGAAATTTCAAGTTTTGGGAGGAAGGAACAAGTTCCTATACCCAAATCAGACAGAGAGGGAAGGATAAGGTTTCTATCCTCATATCGAACAGAGGAGGAAGAAATAGGTTTCAAATGCACATCCAAGAGGGAGGTGCGATCATAACACTTCGGCGGGAAAAACGGATATCAATCCTTTTTGCGGCTGAGGATGTTTTGTTGGTGGGTAAATGTTTACAACAGGGTTGTTTTTGGTGGTTAATTTTTACATCAGAGTCATTCTACCCTCCTACCACCATAAATAGCTTGCCGAAAGGACACAGTCACCTCTCATTTTGGTTTATTATTCTCTGAATAATACACCTATGTAATCGCTCAGCAAAAAATTTTTATAACACCCCCTCAAACTTTTTTCTTTTCCGTTTCAAGGTGCGTAGATTCAAAAAATGCAATGTCCGTCCGCCGTCCGCCGTATCACGTGTACAGGCTTCATTTTCGGTCTAAAAAAGTCGTTCTTTCGCACACATGCTCCATTTGGGCCCTAGTTGTGTCCCGAAACTTTTCAGCCCGATCGGAATATACCCAGGGATGTTATGAGTGAAAATGTGTGTAAAAATAGGTACTTTTTGCGTTTTAGCAACATGTTGGTAACATGAGCTTTTGAGGTATCGTTTTCCATGTTTTTGGGGACGAGAAGATCGAATATGAGGTCGATTTTGGCCAAGGAGTGGAAAATTGAGGTTGTACCAGATGTTCAGCTCCCAAAATTGATTTTGTATGAGTCAAAAACCTCCGAAATCGTCTGAAATCACCATCAGTTTGTAGAATAACACTAGAAAAAGTGTCAACACGTGGATCAAGACGATTAAATGGCACTACCAATGATCAAAGTTAATTTGAAAAAAAAAACCACAGTCATGCAGCATGGCTATAAGAGCGAATTTTCGAAGAAATAACTGATTTTATGTAAAATGTGATGTTTGGGATATCCCATTCAAATATGGGGAATCTTAAACTTATTGGGTAATTATAGGTATTCAAGTATGTACGTATATTGTAGTATTGGTACTACAATATACGTACAGTTACTTATCCAACATACGTACAGTACGTATGTTACGTATCCAATACAAAGTAGGTAGGTATTGGATACGTAACAAATTTTTTGTTCCATTTTTTGCCGAGTAACACCTCGGTTTGTAGATTTTCCAACGCTGAACACGATGGTGAAGTCGGAATTGCGATATCCCATTCCGTTATCAGATTAGAGCAGACGAACGAGGAAGAACATCTCAAGAAAATAACCACGTTCCTTCATCTTCAAAGTGCTCCAGTTTGAGAACGGAATGAGATATCGCAATTCTGATTTCACCATCGTGTTCAGCGTACAAAAACCTTTAAAATGAGGTGTCACTTGTCAGACTGCTTCATTTTGGGAATTTATGGGTAATTTTTCCCCCCTAAAACTCCCCAAAACTCCCCCTTAGGGTGACCCGATTCTGCCCATCTTCGAACTTAGCCTGTCGATTGCCAAGACAGATTTTTCGTGCAAATTTGAACTTTTTATCTCAATTCTTTCGAGAGTTATCGTCTGGAATGACACATACATATATAAATATATATATAAATATATATATAAATATATAAATATATATATATATACATATAATTTTTGGTGTCTTTCGGTAGTGAATTCAGGATGGTCTGAAACGGATTTTGGTATAAAAATCTTTCGGAAATTTGAGTTTTAAAAATTTTGGACCGAGAACAATAGCTTCCTTTTCTTCGAAAATTCGCTAAAAAAAAAGATCGTACCTACCTAATTTGTGTTTTGGGGGCCAAAATTGGTGGAAACCATCAGAAATAGCTATTTCAATTATTTCACATGAAACAAACAATAAATGTACAGCCAACATTTTTGTGGAATAATAAACCCCATGTGACAAGGACTTTGCAGCGTTTTTCCAGTCGTTTTCTTTCAGCAAGCCGACGCAGGTAGGTACCGTAAACGTAGGGTTATGATTTCCCACATCTCCACCAGTTTCACCTGCATAAACCTTAGACCTAAATAACTTAGGAATTTCATTTTCTCGAGTGAGGGCCTTCCTGTTATCGGCGTTGTGGCACATTACCACCCTCTATCGCTGGGTTCCCCTCTCAGCCATAAACGTTATGCGAGCACCACGTGAGTTAGGCACTTTTCCTCCTGAATTCCACCCTCCAACTCGCCGCCCTAATGATCGTGGAGGGTTTATCGTTCGTACTTCGGCGTATATATATCTCGAAAACGATTCATATCTCCGGGCCCCCTACCACCAATAATGTGCCTCATTCCCACACTTAACCAAACCATATTTTCTTCGGCGCATCTCCTCGAGTTCATTTACCCCGTTATTTGAGGCGCACAGCTCTCAGGTGCGAAACTGGTGCATATTAGTAGTAGGGGATGAGACTCAAGCTTATGATAAATAGGTACTTATGATACGAAACTGGAAGCAGCAGTAAAGATGGATATAAAGGACTGCGGATATAATGGACTGGAAGATGGATATGAAGGGTTAAATACTGGTGAAACTAGGAAAACCAGTACCTGTACAGAATGGATATAAAAATGGAGTTGCATAATAAGATAACATTTAGCCGAACCATAAGTCGACAGTCTGGAACAGTAATGATACAGATGGGTACCATCACTGTGACTATCCTTCAGTGACCTCGAGCTTGACGCAGACCAGTGGCGTTAGTGGGGATCATACCCCCCCCCCCCCCCTTGGCTCGAAAACTTTACCACAAATTAAAATTAAATCTTAATAATGATAACAATCACAAAAGTAACAAACAAATTACAACAATTACACATTAAACGATAAATCAAACATCATTAAACAGTTAAATTACGTTTATTTGATTTGATCGTTTTTATGGTTGAAGCTCTAAGTTTGTGGAACTCCATTATTATGTGAGTAGGTTGAAGAAAAAGACTTCAGTTCCACAAATGTTTTCGGTTTTCCACTATATATATTTCAGGCACTTTATTTGATTCTAACGATCTGTCCCAAACATTTGACCCACTGCACTTTTGACAAAATGCTTATCAAAATAGTCCCTCGCCGTCACCATCCCACACTTCAGGTGAAAAATATTGATTTTAGCCCTTAATACCAATTTTTGACCCCCAAAAATCCTAATTAGACCCCTATTCTGTGTGAAAAACAACTGAAATGGTATTTTTCTGTCTTCACTCATCCTTCTATACCACTTTCAGTGATTTTTATACATCAATTTTAGCCGTTTTTACCAATTTTTGACCCCTGAAAACTCAAATTTGATCCCCTTCGAATTTTGAAAATTGCTCATCCTTCGTTTGGCAATAAAAACATTTTGGCTCGAAATTTGGAATTTATATCACATACCCAAGGTCAGATATTGTTGCCAAATAAATGTTTTATTTCATCAGTTTATCTTACCTAACGTTACCTGTCCATTTAGTGTAACATTTAAATCTGTCCTTGGGTACGTTATAAAAATTCCAAATTTCTTCAAAACGTTTTTATTGCCAAATTTCGAAGATGAGCAATTTTCAAAAACTCCAAGGGGGTCAATTTGGAGTTTTCAGGGGTCAGAAGTCGGTAAAAACGGCTAAAATTGCAAACACTTGATATAAAATCACTGGAAGTGGTACGAGAGGGTGAGTATGAGGACAGAAAAATACCATTTCAGTTGTTTTTCACACAGATTAGGGGTCAAATTTTGATTTTTTGGGGGTAAAAGATTTGCAGTAATGGCTAAAATCAATATTAATTCACCTGACGTTGTGTGGGATGGTTAATCACGACGGAGGACCTACGTCGATGATCATTTTTCTCAAAAACAAGTGGGTCAAATTTGAATTTATTAGGGTCAACCATCGGTAAAAATGGCTAAAATCTCGAAAAAATTATATAATTTTAAGAAAAGTTGTATGGTTTCTTGCTATATCATCTTTTTACACAATAGCAGGAATATTTTTTTGAAAATTCGCTCTTATAACCATGGTGCATGACAGGAACTTTTTATATTTCCGATACCCCCCCCCCCCCCCCCCCATTCAACCATCCTGGCTACGCCACTGACATAGACGTACATTAAATTTGGGGGAAATTGAATTCTGCGTCCAATGTAATGAAATGAAAGTAGTATAGTCCTTTTAGGTAGTATAATATGGTTTCTGTTTTTATGAATCTGAAGTTCAACGAAAACTTTATAAATTAGGAATTCACAATTTTTCATCACTGGTTCTATTCAACGTTTTTTGATGAATTTTTCGAATACAATTGGGTGTTGGAGCTCTGACGGACTTACTATTCAGTCTTGAGGTCTCGCATGGCCAAAATCCCGTTGTTTAGACATTGGACAAAGACTTCAGATCGAGTATGAATTCTTTATCTAAATATTTATTGCCGCTAATATCTCCATGAAGAAGTTCAACTTCCAATATTTGGTCAGTGGTTTGAGGAGGTGGGTGCCGCTGGAAAAATGTGGGAGGGAGGTAGAAATGGATGTGGTTCTTCCGTCCAGAGCTTAGCCAACTCATTAAATGTTAAGTGGCTTTTTCCATTAGAAAAGGTCTAAAGCAAAATGAAACGGTCCGGAATAACTGTCTGCAATGACTTATGCTCCCAAGACCTCGCGGCGGAGGTCGAATTAATTAAAATCCGGCGGGTTAGGCGGTAGATCGCTCGCCAAGTGGGCTTAGAAGGAGCGAAGTGGTGGGGGACGGAGGATGAAAAACTTTCGAATGAATAATTTTTCAGTTTAATGCAACAGAACGGTAGGTTTTGCCTGCGGCGTCAATTAGCGAGGTCATGTCAACGAGGCAGTTATTATGGGGATTTCGCTCGATTGAGATTGTTCTCAAGGAAGACGAGGATACAGGAGGGGTCCACGAGGGGTTTTTCTTGAGTGGTATATGTAGGAGAAGATTTATAATATTTATAATAGCCCATTCATTACTAAAAATCGGTAGTTTCCATCATTTGGAATGTGCTATAATTGCTCTTGTAGGCCACATAGTCCGGGCAAGATCCCGATTCGGCCGAGGTCGAAGGAAAATTTCTTTCGGCTTGAATTTCCTTCACACGCAATTTTTGAATGCCAATTTGAATAAATTACTCACTGGGGGCTGATATCATTTGCTGAAGAGAAGTTAAAAATATTTTCATCTCTAATATACAGTCGACTCTCGGTACCTACTTAAAACTCTCGGAAATTTGAAGGGATTTCCCTGCTCCCTTGAGGTTCTCTCGGTAAAATGAAAAAAACCTGTGTGTTAATATTATATTAGATAATTTCCATTCTTTCCCGGAGTTCTGTTCCTCGGGCACACGCTACAAACTGATGCGAAAGGAGAATAATCCAGTTGATTTGAAGACCACCCCCTCTATTTTACTTAAAATAATTTGCTGGAGTGGTTAAATATTCTCATCTCTAGTACTATGTATATATATATATATATATATATATATATATATAATGTATTAATCTTAGAAAGGATTTAGCGAGAGGCAAGTGTTTGGAAACACTGAAATTAACGATGATAAAACCCTTCGGAGGAACTAACGGGAATGAAACGCTGATGCTGGTGAAGGAATGTGTAGAGCCTTAGGCCTTCGTGAACAAGGACCTTGCTCTCCTACCTCTCAATTTATTTATTATACATTTGGTATATCAGGTATACAAGGTACGATTATGTACCTTGTGACTAGCATTTTTGGTTCATAACCAAAAGGTCAACGGTTCATTTTCGATCTATTCTTTGCGAACCTACGTCAATTTATGTCCACATCTTCCTGCTCTATAGCTCCTCCGTTATTCTTTGAAAAAAAGCTGCGTTTTCCACAATTTATTTCCTACTAGCTGTGTACCCGCGCTTCGCAACGGTAGAACCGACGCGTGTTGCTGCGATTTAAATAAATGGAGCCAACGGTCATGTATTTTAATATGCCTGTATCCCCCCCTCCTCAACTGATCAGAAACCTTCCCCAATGCCAACCCTAACTGCCTTTAAACCCCCCCCCCCCGTATCCTATGAACCCTCCCTACCTGGTTAGAAACATTCCTCAATGTTCACACAACAAATTCCCAAAGTTGCACTCCAATTGGTCAAGTAGTTTTGAAATTTCTGTAGACCCCTCCCCCCCCCCTCTCATAACCTGTACCCCCCTCCCACTAACATCCTGATTGAAGTACCACTTGAATGTACTCGTCGAGCTGAATCCAGAATCTAATTACAATCGGATTTACGTCCAACCGTTCAAAGTTATTATAAGCATAAACGTCCTCATAGAAGTGATTATAACACGTTTTTTAGTAGTATTTCATTCATAGCGTTTCAACGGATGGACAGATTCAAATGCGGTTTTTTCATAAACCTTCCCAGATAAATTCTTCGTCAAATGGTACCAGCCGCAACTTTCTACGTTCAGCCGTTCTCAATTGATGCCGAGACAAACAGACAGACAAACAAACAGAGTATAAAAGAGCTGTAAATTTACTAATAAAACCACTCAAGTCACAAACTGACCTACAAGCGTCTCGTGTACTTTCTTTCTACCTCAGCTTCCGCTGGATCATCACAACACCTCATGTGTTGACACTAATGCCTGGTTCACAAGGAGTAAAGAACAGTGATTTGAATAAAGAGTTATTTGTATCTATACATATAATAAAACAGTGTCTGACACTGTTTTATTATATGTATAGATACAAATAACTCTTTATTCAAATCACTGTTCTTTACTCCTTGTGAACCAGGCATTAGTGTCAACACATGAGGTGTTGTGATGATCCAGCGGAAGCTGAGGTAGAAAGAAAGTACACGAGACGCTTGTAGGTCAGTTTGTGACTTGAGTGGTTTTATTAGTAAATTTACAGCTCTTTTATACCCCTGGTACAGGACCCAGAGGGGGGTCCCCACTCTGGGAAGCCGATTAAACGCGGCTTTTTTGTATAATTATAGTGTAACAGGGGAGCAGCCGATCACCGCAGGTATCAAATTGAATATCAGAATTCAAGTTTTGAGGATTTGATTTGTCATTTGACTTTTAGGTTTTCATTGCGGACCATCTAAATTTGGAAATTGTCCAAGAAAGCGATGAACGAGAACTTCTTCCTTCCCTTTAATATCATCCCACGTCGGCTTCTCAAGTTTCAAGCGAGAAACATCAACCATGAAGTGTCAAAATAGAAACAAGGAAAATAAATGGTATTTTGAGGAAACTCTTTCTCCAGGAAAATATGAATTATATAAAGGGTACGGGGAGGAATAGGTAGACTAACCCACGAGGGAAAACATTGGTACAGAAGAAATGTGGCATACGGAAACCATCTCAAGTCCCTGTGGTCCCAAAGAGTATTAAAGCTTCTCTGAGGAAAGGAACCGTTAAGGAAAACGTATCTACGATATGGGAACTATTTGTAACGGTGGTGGAGGCCAAATTAGAATAAAGTAGCATTGCAGGTGGAACAAGAGCCCTTCGGTGGTAAACTGTGATGTGTAAAACCTCTAGGACACAGATCCGCTCCTCATATTTCTCAATCAAGCGAACCTCCCTGCCGGACTCCAGGGCCTAATAAAGTTTAACAAATCCCTGCCCCCTCTTTCTACCCTCCATACATTTTTAAGGGCAATTCCAGGGACCAAGGTGGTTTCCTGACTTATATTTCCCATAGGGTGCTCTCTCTGCAGGAACAGAATTTGTTGCCGTTTCCGATGCGCTGCAGTGTACTCAATGACAGTTTAGACAGATTGATGCTGGAAATAACCGAGTCCGTGGTATACTTACTTAGTCCGTCAAAACTGTAGGTACCTCTTTCATCATTGGTGGCAGTGCATTGAGTAAATTCGTAGTGGCAATCCTACGCATTCATTTGCCGCCACAGTTCCTGGTTGGTAGTGACGGTTCGATACTTGCGATATTTACTGATATCGATACTTTCTTTCGATACTTCCGATATTTGTATCCGATACTTTGTGATCGATATTATACTGATATCGATAAATACTATGGAGTATCGAATCGATATTTATGTACCTAATTTAATAAAGTAGAAACTTACCAAGGATGGCAGGCCTGAACTATCGCCTACCTACCTGTAAATGTAAAGCTAGCAAGGATGGAATCTAATAAATTTTTATGTAAAATACGTAATTAAAGTAGGTATGTAAATACTACAAAATACCAGTGAATAAATTACAATATTAAAAACATTCAAACCCTTGCATAAATTACTCACAGTACACAATTATGTTTGTGCAACCTTTCTGTGGTTTTTTTGTTGTTGTGAAATTTGATCATGGTAAACATGGTCTTCAGTAATAATTAAAACTCTACATAAATGATGATACCTACTCACCTACTCTCTAAAGCATAATACAAGTCATTATCATCATCTTCCAATATACTGGAGGCGTTCGCAGTCAAATTGACGATGATTTACGATTCTGAATTAGGATCAGAAAGAGGGAGAACAAAACAAAATTGAAAACGACTTTTTTAAATTCGTTATTGAAGTATCGCATGATACTCTCGGTATCGAATACTTTATTTCGATATTATATCGTTATCAGTACCAAGCTTTCGATATCGTTTCGATACCATTTACCCGATAAATAGAAGTATCGAAACGTCACTACCTGTTGGTTCAGGTGGATTTGTACATTTCGATCGCTACTAATCATCACGCAATGACAAATATTGCAATGAATTTATACTGTTCGTCATTCAGTATTCTCCGTCTGAGACTGAAGCCAGAAGATCGACTGCGCTCCCGCTACCAACCCCAGCACACTCTTTCCCACCATCAGACCTCAAAAGACTCATAAAAGACCGGATGCGTATGGGGTGGAACAAAGAATTTTACGCCTATGAAACTACCTCAGGGATACGCTACAAAAACTTGTTCCCTCCGACTGACTGGAGACCGTGGTTCCAAAATGTGACGGGCCCCAAACCCAAAAGTTTCTATAAAAACATATCGCGACTTCGAAGTGGAGTATGCTGCACAAACGAGTACTTGCACAAAATCAACAAGTCAGACACCCCCCAGTGCAGATCATGCGGGCACTCGGTGGAGACCGCAGAACACTTAATCCTGAATTGTCCTGAATTCGATGGCCCTCGGGACCGTCTGATGACCAAGATCAGTGACAAGGTCACACACCCGGTGAATCTGGATACCATAATAGGAAGTGGACATAAGGCAGTGTACAACAGTGTGCATGAATTTCTGACAGAATCAAGCATTAACATTTAAACAAACCATGTGATTTACAAAACTAAATATAGTGAAGATTGTGAAATAGTGAATAATAGTTAAGGTTAAATAGTTCAAGTTTCTTTATAATTTATATGGAGTGACGATTTATGTATTCTTTTATTACTACCACATGTAACGGCTGTATGCATTGCAAAGCCAATCAATAAAAAAAATAAAAAATAAAAAATAAAAAAAAAGACTGAGCAGTTGATTGTGATGGCTCCGCGAGAACTGCATACATTCTTTAGCGGACAAAGTGAAGTCGGTTCGGAAAAGGCACTGTGGAAAGCGAACCACCAACAGCTCGGGAAGCCAAGGGTGGGAACTGTGAGAAAAATGAATGAAAATAAATAAACATACGTATTTGTTATGGTTATTTTTAAAGTTGAGTGTACATAAAATATGATGATAAAACTTACATAAATTGAGTGAATGAATCGGTAGTAGTAGATTGTCCAAGATTGAGCAGGGACGAAAGCTTCATCAGATTTACCCAAGACGAGTTCAGCATCACGAGGCACCCTTAGCAGATATTGGAAGATTCGTTATCCCATTACCAGTTAAATTACATGATTTCCCTTAATGCGTCAGATTCCTAATTCCTGTTGTAAAATTAATACGATTAACTTTGTTAATTTTAACTTCGTTATAAATATTATGTAACTGTGTAAATACTCTTGACTGAAAACAGCGACTAAAGAACGAGCACGAGCTGCACTCCAGAAGAGATATCACATTTATTGAGAGCCAATATAAATTTATTTATCGTAGTGCTACGAGGTGCTCATAATAATATTGTAATCATGGTCCCACGTTTCATTATTTCGTCTTTACTAGAGAATTTTTGCAGCACCCTCACGCCGAAACGAAACGGGAAAAGACACCGAAACGGAAATGGCGGATAGGGCGACCGAAGTCAGATGCTAACCTTTTTCGGTTCAGTTTTCGTTCAGCTTTGGCATCTACCGGCTGGTGAAGTCACGCTAACGTTATGTTAACCTCTCTTTCATCCATTTTATTCTGTGGTGAATACAAATATATTATGTCCACACATGGCGTCAAGTCTGCATTAACACAGAAAGAAGCGAAAAAGCAGCTGTGAATACGACGCTCGACATTTATTTTCCAAGGAAAAACGAAGAAGGTAGGTAGTGTTATACAGATGTAAGGTTAAATTACGTTTCGTCATCTCAACCCGACGAAAGCTGACACTGTGAGATCCCGGTACTTTTCGTCGTCACGGCTCCTCAAACTTTTCGGTTCTTAAGTGCGCATGCGCAGCACTGCTTTCGTTTCGTTCGTTTCGCCGTGAGGGTATGTTCGTTTGAACATACTCAAATGGAAGTACGTGGTTGTTACTAGTAACGTGGTAGTTATAATAGAGAGTTTTTGCAACACCCTCGCACCAAAACGAAACGGAAAACGACACCGAAACGGAAATGGTGGATAGGGCGGCCGATGTCAGATGCTAAACTTTTTCGGTTGTTTTCGTTCAGTTTTGGCATCTACCGGCTGGTGAAGTCACGCTAACGTTATGTTAACCTCTCTTTCATCCATTTTACTCAGTGGATAATACAAATCTATGTCCACACATGGCGTCAAGTCTGCATTAACATTTATTTATTTATTTATTTATTATTTATTATTTCACAAAAAGCAGTATAAGGAAAGAAAAATACATCACAATACACCTTAAAAATATAAGAAATTAAATCAAAACAAGAAGTGAAATGTCAACGAAAAGCTATGAAGCTAGTGTTCGCTGACAGCCGCGTTCATCCGTTCCTATATAATATAGTACATACTTATTTATTTATTTATTTTTTATTATTATTATTTTATTTCATTATTATTTTTCATTGTACGTACTGCGTGGTTATTATATTACATCTGAAAATTTGTGGATCACACTTTGTGATATGTTCTGTTATTTTTTTTGTAATTAATTTAAGATTTAGGCTGCTATTGTACAAAGGATAGAAGGTGCTGAAAAAGAAATTAAATATACACTTAAGCCTATATGTTGGGGAATTCCGAGTACAACTCAGTCTTAACCCAGGTAGTTCTATTTTATAAGGTTCATTCCTAATGTAGCGAAATTTGAAGTCATATTTGCTCTTATTTTTAATTAGAAAGATTTAATTACATAGAAAGACGCCAAAAAACAGCTGTGAATACGACGCTCGACATCTTTATTTTCCAAGGAAAACAGAAGAAGTTAGGTAGCGTGATAGAGATGTAAGGTTAAATTACGTTTCGTCATCTCAACAGGACGAAAGCTGACACCGTGAGATCCCGGTATTGGTTTATTATTTTCAATAGTGAACCATTGGAATCGAGCATGAAAAAAAAATGCTTACCCCCCCTCAAAATTTGATGGTTTACGTTTCAAGGTATTTTTCGTCGTCACGGTTCGTCAAACTTTTCGGTGTGGTTTCGTTTTGGCGTGAGGGTGCTGCAAAAACTCTCTAATAAGCCCACCAGTCGCCCGATGGTTACATTCACAAATCATCCATTCATCAGATCATCATTTTGATCACTAGCCTGACAATGTTGGACTTTTATTCTGTTTTCATCTTCAGAGTTCAATTTAGCTGTGTATAAGAATATTGCAGAAAGCTATATTACACAGCTCGGTATTGTACAGCTCTTTTCGCAAACTATGGCATAAAAACTGTACATTTGACGATGACGTATGTTTAAAGACAATCTAAAGCTGAAAGACTTTTGTCATAAATATCATATCCTATTTTATCCACTTCTAGCGACCAGGGTTAGCGACACCTTCCAGGTGCTTATAAACAAATGTTTGCAATTTGATGGCATATTGAGTCGTTGTTGGAAGTGCACCATAAAACCCTGAATGAACTCAACGCTCTTCGAGAACAACTGATTTAGCAAAGCCCTTTTCTGTCGACTCCCATCAATATTTCAAGTGTCTTCTTCACTTCAAGACGTCGTTCTTCGTCTTACTTTCTGGGGGGGCCCGAGGGTTATAATTTTTTAACGATCTCGCCTTACGATCCTATCAAACTTTGGAGATGGTCTTTGATGTGACTTACAGAGAACTTTCCTTCGCCAAAGGGGCAAAAAGTTCCGACGATCCTTCCAAGTTCTGATACGATGAAATCGAACCACCGGGGCCCCATAATGACGGGTACGTACCCAGGTTTCAGAACACTGTAGACATCCTGTTTAAACCCTTATTTCATGTTATATAAACTTCCCGTTTTCAATAGCGTAACGCCAATATCGGTACCTCAACTTTATTACGAGGAAGTCCTATTCCTCAATAGCCTTCCCATAGCAGAAGAAAGTTTGGGAAAATACGGGTTCTTTACAACCTGTATCAGTAAAAGGTTTATTAATTTCTACCAAGTTTCTCGAGTTTTTTTACACTCACCGGACTAACAACTCCAAAATCGAAATCATCACTTCAGTGAGTTGATATAAGAAATTTAATACTTCATTAAAGTAAATAAAAATTAAAAATTAAAAGTAACACCTGATCTGATACTTGTGCTAGCTGTTATATATTTTCCTATTTCATCGATACAGATGATACGGCGTATGGCGGACGGACATTGAATTTTTAGATTCTATGCACCTTGAAACGTAAAGGAAAAACGCTGCAAGTTTATTATTTTGTACAGAATACCCTCCTGTTACAGACCACAGTTCTCCGTATAGATAACCCTTCTATATAACATATGTACTATTCTACACATATTATGTAGATCGCGGACACTCCGTAGGTTAGTACCTAACCCCGTAGTCGTTACTAGGTATCTACCTAAACCGTTGTGTAATAATTTACCTGTATAGGTTCCCCTTCTACGGAGATAGAATAATGAACCGTTGTGTAATAATTTGCCCATCAATAATACTTCAACGGTTGTTCAAGTTGCAAAAGTACCTATCAACAAAATCCAGCCCCTTCTTGGTTGATGAGCCGTTGTGTAATAATTTACCGTTGTGTAATAATTTACTGTTGTCTAATAATTTGCCATTGTGTAATAATTTACCCATCAATAATACTTCAACGGTTGTTCAAGTTGCAAAAGTAGGTACCTATCAACAAAATCCAACCCCTTCTTGGTAGATGAGCCGTTGTGTACTAATTTACCGTTGTGTAATAATTCGCCATTGTGTAATAATTTACCCATCAATAATACTTCAACGGTTGTTCAAGTTGCAAAAGTACCTATCAACAAAATCCAGCCCCTTCTTGGTAGATGAGCCGTTGTGTAATAATTTACCGTTGTGTAATAATTTACTGTTGTGTAATAATTTGCCATTGTGTAATAATTTACCCATCAATAATACTTCAACGGTTGTTCAAGTTGCAAAAGTACCTATCAACAAAATCCAGCCCCTTCTTGGTAGATGAGCCGTTGTGTAATAATTTACCTGTATAGGTTCCCCTTCTACGGAGATAGAATAATGAACCGTTGTGTAATAATTTGCCCATCAATAATACTTCAACGGTTGTTCAAGTTGCAAAAGTAGGTACCTATCAACAAAATCCAACCCCTTCTTGGTAGATGAGCCGTTGTGTACTAATTTACCGTTGTGTAATAATTCGCCATTGTGTAATAATTTACCCATCAATAATACTTCAACGGTTGTTCAAGTTGCAAAAGTACCTATCAACAAAATCCAGCCCCTTCTGGGTAGATGAGCCGTTGTGTAATAATTTACCGTGGTGTAATAATTTACCGTTGTTTAATAATTTACCGTTGTTTAATAATTTACCGTTGTGTAATAATTTGCCGGTGTGTAATAATTTGCTATTGTGTAATAATTTACCCATCAATAATACTTCAACGTTTGTTCAAGTTTCTGAAGTACCTACCTACCAACAAAATCCAATAGTCCATCACTTATCAAATAAAATAATATCGCAGAACAAACAACTCGACTTCATACAGCCATCATTGATTATAATCAGATGCTCCCTACTGATGATATCCCGGCCGGATTTATACCGTTTGATTCACAATCGTGTTGACGAAGCTTTTTGGTGCTCACGAACGTACAGCGCTCCGGGTGGTCTCAAAAAATTGTTTAGCTCAAGACAAATTTAATAACGTAAAAAAAACCATACCCTTCTATCGGAAGTTTTCGAGCTACGGCGTTCTGAAAATTTCAACCCCTATTTTGAACCCCTTAGAGATGACTGACAGTAAGGTCGAGCTTCGAGGACCAACTAGACCCCAAGCGGGACCTATAAACCGAATTTCATCAATTTTGTTTCATGGTAACTAAGAAAAGTGGCCCGTACGGCGTACGGCGGACAGACAGAAATATTTTTATTGCAGTTTTGGATTCTACATACCTTGAAACGTAAACCATCAAATTTTGAGGGGGGGGGGGGGGGGGGGGGGGGGATAAGAATTTTTTTTTTTCATGCTCGATTCCAATGGTTCATTATTGAAAATAATAAACCAAAATTTTGACGGGTTTCGTAAAAAATGTTTGCTGAGCGAATACATACGTGTATTATTCACAGACCAATAAACCAAAAGTAGGAGCCTAATTCGTGTTTTTGGGGGCCAAAATTAGTGTTTTGTAGGTCCCATTTGGGGTCTAGCTGGGCCTCAAAGCGGCGATACTGTGAGTAATCTCTGAGGGGTAAAAAATACGTAGGAGATGAAAAAATGTTCAAAACGCCGTAGTTCCAAAACCCCCGCAGCATCGTACGTCCAGCCGTTCGTTCACAGTTATGGCCCTGAACTCTGAACCGAAAACCTTCGTCAACATGAGTGTGAATCATGCGATATGCACATTGTACATACGCAACTCCAACCGGGTGTCATTGCTAGCGAACACCTGGTTATAATCACGCATGGCTTCATGAAATCGAGTGTGTTGTTACGCAATATTATTTCATTTGAAGAAAGAATTTGATTTTTGATTTTTTGACATTTTATGTCTTTACTATGGCACATAACTCAAAAAGTGTGACGTTACGGTGTGACGAAGAAAGCGTCACGAAAATATTTCTAATGATTTTCGCTTACAACCGATTCGTTGCTATGGAACTTTATCTTCGCCAGTTATCATCGTACAAAAATCGTTCACCACTCGTTGGATAGCTCTCGATTTACCTAACCATACTACGTTAACCACTGCGGAGTGCGTGGCCGACAAGCTGTGGTGTGAGCGTGATTGTTTAAATAATTGTTTACACACAGGTGATCATTCTCAATAATTTATATTGTGAACACGATTGCAAGCTTTATATAAGTAAAGACATAATTTTAAGACCAAACAACCGATAAACGAATCATCTCTTGGAGATGTACGAGTCTTGGAGATGAAGCTCGGACTGTGTTTATGTTTAACAAAATTTTTAAACAACAAAAATAAAGTACGTGGTACGTGGTGTGGGTGCGGGAGGGGGCGTAAAGACATAAAATGTCCCTCGTGGTTGCGTACTTGTACGAAAGCTGTTTTGATTTACAATTTCTAATGGTTTTTTGATAGGTGGGTTCGTTTTACATATTTGTTTATTGATACAAGCCTTTTTTTCACGTCCAAAAGAATATGTTGAGGGTCCTACTTACGTTCAGCGACCATCAGAATTTCAAAAATTCCTGGTGGGGGGAGTTTGCGGAGCCGAACTGCCGCTTTACGGGTGGTGGATGACTTTTGGTTTATTATTCCGCGAATAATACACCTATGTAATCGCTCAGCAAAAAAATTTTATAACACCCACTCAAAATTTGTTCTTTTATGTTTAAAGGTGCGTAGATTCCAAAAATGCAATGTCCGTCCGCCGTCCACCGTATCACGTGTACCGGCTTCATTTTTGGTCTAAAAAAGTCGTTCTTTCGCACACATGCTCCATTTGGGCCCTAGTTGTGTCCCGAAACTTTTCAGCCCGATCGGAATATACCCAAGGATGTTATGAGTGAAAATGTGCACAAAAATAGGTACTTTTTGTGTTTTAGTAACATGTTAGTAAAATGAGCTTTTGAGGTGTTTTCCATGTTTTTGGGGACGACAAGACCGAATATGAAGTCGATTTTTACCAAAGAGTGGAAAATCGAGGTTCTGCCAAATGTTCAGCTCCCAAAATTGATTTTTTATGAGTCAAAAACCTGGGAAATCGTCTGAAATCACCATCAATTTGTATAATAACACAGGAAATCACCATCAATTTGTATCAACACGTGGATTAAGGCGATTGAATGGCACTACCAATGATCAAAGATAAATTGAAAAAAAGGAGCGTACCTAATTCGTGTTTTAGGGGCCAAAAATGGTGGAAAAAGAGAAATAGCTATTTCAATTATTTCACATGCATGAAATAAACAATAAATGAACAGCCATCATTTCTGTGGGTGTGTCCAGTAGAATAATAAACCCATGTGACAAGTACTTTGCAGCGTTTTGGTTTATTATTCTGTGAATAATACACCTATGTATTCGCTCAGCAAAAAATTTTTATAACACCCCCTCAAAATTTTTTCTTTTCCGTTTCAAGGTGTGTAGATTCCAAAAATGCAATGTCCGTCCGCCGTCCGCCGTCCGCCGTATCACGTGTACAGGCTTCATTTTCGGTATAAAAAAGTCGTTCTTTCGCACACATGCTCCATTTGGGCCCTAGTTGTGTCCCGAAACTTTTCAGCCCGATCGGAATATACCCAGGGGTGTTATGAGTGAAAATGTGTATAAAAATAGGTACTTTTTGCGTTTTAACAACATGTTAGTAACATGAGCTTTTGAGGTATCTTTTTCCATGTTTTTGAGGATGAGAAGACCGAATATGAAGTCGATTTTGACCAAAGACGCGGAAATTGAGGTTTTACCAAAGGTTCAGCTCCCAAAATTGGTTTTTTATGAGTCAAAAACCTGGAAAACTGTCTGAAATCACCATCAATGTGTACAATAACATTGGAAAAAGTGTAAACAGGTGAATCAAGACCATTAAATGCCACTACCGATGATCAAAGATGATCTTTAAAAAAAAAGAAAAAAAAGCGTACCTATTTCATGTTTTGGGGGCCAAAATTGGTGGAAATCATCAGAAATAGCTATTTCAATCATTCCACATGAAAGAAACAATACATTTAACAGCCAACAAAAATCTCTAGAACTCCAATAGAATAATAAACCCATGTGACAAGGACTTTGCAGCGTTTTTTTGGTAGGTTACATCTCGACAAACATAACGTTAAGTACATAATATCCGGATCAACGGTAATGATAAGATTACCAGCAACCGGGATTCTTGTTCTCTGTTCTACTACCATAATGTAGATCAATATAGTGTTTCAGTTATACTTACGGGATTATGAGCGTGATTTAGCGATCACATTTCGTAGAGACAGCTGCGCAGAAATACGGATATAACGACGAGGACAAATAGGGACTGGGAAGAGGGTCTTTTCTTCCTGATGCGTACGTCGTATCAAGAAAGTTGTTATAGAGAGATTCGGTATATTCCCGAGAATAGAGTGTTCTCGATATCCAATAATCGACCTCGACTCAACTCCGTTTCCCATTTCCGAGGAATGGGCCCACCGTGAACGACTTCCACCCTTCCCCATTTTATCAAGTCAAATGAAAATAGACCACCGCATCTTCGCCACCTGTGGCAAAGGGCGGTGTCTTTCTTCTACGTTGGTATTAGGTATCCTGTTATTGGCCCATTAGGGGAGACTAAAGCCTTTAAGGCCGGCAAAATGTCTCCTCAGAGAACCGCAATTACCAGCGGATCGTGTCCCTATATCGATTGACACGTCTTTTTTCCCTTCAGGAAGCTGGCAAACTAAGTGTCGCACTTGCCCCGTGAGCCTTTTTGCCGGAGGTTGTTCCAAGGGGCTTTACCCTTTTGTTTAATTCATACTGTTTGAGGTAGTGGCCATATCGTATTTTTCTATGCCGGTGCTGTAGCTCTTGACTACTTACTAGCGGAACATATACTACATTGGATTTCTGGACTACGAGAGAACATATTTTTATGCAGTACTGCATGACAAAATTATTGCAGGTCTTCAGCGGCTAAGGATGGACAGCTGAGACATCCGGATAATATCATGGGAATCAAAGTGTGCTGCTTTGAGAGTGGATGGAGGAGTAGGATAAGATTAGGACTGAGGGGATGCTAAAGCAGAGTTATGTCCTTTTGCCTGTTTTCCTGTACCAATCTGTACCCTGAAGAAATATACAGTGGTCTGTGACCACGAAGGTTCCCGACAGTCAACACAGTTTCTTTGCCGTTTGCAAACTTAGGATGGACTTCCACAAAATATGAGGTGGCACGATTGAAAATGTGTGCAGCTGCTTCTTGACGGACAAGTTTATCAGTGCTTTAAACAGATTTTTTTTTTAAAGCGTTTATTCATTTTATTATAACAACTAGTTACATCGGTAACTATCTAGTTATTTAGATTAGACAATAATTAACGCATGTATCAGTTATGGTGAATGTCCAGTGACTAGCACCACACATGAGTCCACAACACTGTACGTCTTCAACAACACTGTAAGTCCAAGGGCTTGGTCCTCTTCAGCCGCCGTGTTACTGCAGAGTTGTCCAGAAGCTGAATGGCTTCCGGATTTGTATGTCCAAGTAGCCTCTGCTCGTAGCTACTAGCATATTTTTTCATGACATCTCTGACCCTCTCCACTCCAAGGTCTCTGTGGGGGTCGTCGTTTCGGATGTACCAAGGAGCATTGACCATATTTCTAAGTACCCTGTTTTGGAAAGTTTCGATGGTTTTCATATTGGTTTTAGCTGTGCAGCCCCATAGCTGTATACCACATGCCCACATAGGCATCAGCACTGTTTTGTAAAGCAACACCTTGTTATGAATGCTGAGCAACGATTGCCGACCCAACAGCCAATACAGCTTTCGGTACTTGACTGATAGCTCTTTCTTCTTTTTCTTCACGTGTTCTTTCCATTTTAGTTTAGCATCCAGGGTCATACCAAGATACTTAGCTGAGTTAGCATATGGGATTATGTTGTGATTTATGAGTATCGGTATTGTTGCTATCTTCTTGTATGTGAAATTCACATGTGTGGATTTGTTTTCGTTTAGTCTGAGCCTCCACTTCTTGGTCCAATTTTCCACTGCATGCGCGGCTTCTTGTAGTCTCTTCGTTGATGCTTCCACCGAATCCGCAGCAGCTAGAATTGCCGTATCTTCCGCAAAAGTTGCTATGGTGGTTTCTTCTGTGTGTGGCACGTCATGTGTGTACAGTAAGTAGAGCAGAGGGCCCAGCACACTCCCCTGCGGGACTCCTGCTTTGATTTCGTTGAGCTCCGAGTACTCATCTTCTAATTTTATTCTGAAATATCTCTTGAATAGGTACGATTCCAGTATTTGACAGTATTGTTGAGGCAGTATCCCTTGCAACTTGTTCAACAGTCCTTCGTGCCAAACTTTATCAAAAGCTTGTGATACGTCAAGAAATAGAGCACTACAGACTTGTTTTTTTTCCAGAGCATTTTCGATTACATCTGTTATTCTATGGACTTGTTCCACTGTAGAATGCTTTGCTCTGAAACCAAACTGGTGTTGTGGTATCAGGTTTCTTCCTTCTACAATTCCAATGAGCCTCTTTTTTAGTAGTTTCTCGAATCATTTCGAGAGAACTGGGAGCAATGAGATAGGCCTATATGATTTCACGTCTGTTGGCTTTTTGCCCGGTTTCAAGACCATGATGACTTCAGCAATCTTCCAAGAGAGTGGAACATGTTTGAGCCGAAACGCTGCATTTATAAGATATAACAGCTTTCTTAATCCTATTTCAGGCAATTGTTTAATCACTTGGCCTGTGATGAGGTCATAACCTGGTGCTTTCCTTGTTTTTAACTCATGCTTTATACATTCACCAAGTTCTTGGAACTTAACAGGTTTGATAGAGATACTGTCCATTATATTATGACGTACAAGGCATTCTTCATTTGCTTTAAACAGATGTAGAACAGTAAGCACTGAGCTATTATCGCCCTTCCCAACTACCAAAGCTACAATTCGAGCATATTACAAGAGAACTACGCAGTGAGCAAGAAAATGTGCTCCTTATACATTCTAAAGTAGTAAGTAAATGAAAGTTACCGATGAATGCAGGGGTGGGATTCAAAAACCAATTATTCTGCTTGGAACTTAACGTGAAACTGTAATGGATGAGGGGTTTGTAACAGTGTGGGCTGTTCTCGATACATTTTTTCTTCCGGTGGAGACGGGATCGGTTTGGGGAAGCCTAATCGATATCCCTTCTTAACCGGTGATAATCTCGCTGGTCTAGGAGGGGGACTCTCGAGGGTCCGCTCCCACTGTTACACTCTATCACAGGTTTAACTTCGCTGCCCATACAGCGTAGTTTCCCCCTCTCCATTCTCTAGAAAGGTAGGGAGGCTGTGTGACAGCTGCCCCCGGAGACACTGGTTTGATTATAACGCAATGCCTCCAGGAGTTGACGATTCGTTTTCGCGAATCGACCGCCCCTTCAGCCGCGTGTCAAAAAGATCGGGAAGAGCCCTGATCCAATATGGACGGGATTCCCATATACCGTCACAAAACACACCTAATATCAGACCCATTCATATATACTACCCTGTGCAACGCTTGGGTTTTCCTGCTAGTGAACTATTTTGGTCAAAATTGTCTTCACTGATAGCCAGTGCCATATATAAGGGTGATTTCTCTTACGCACGTTCTTTGGATAGACGCAGGCACATGAATCTAAGCTAGGTTCACATGGAGACGCAATTCCGGACGGTAGCCCGGCACGGCTATGCGTTCTGCTATGCTATTGGCCAACGCAAAATGGATTATTTCAACACAGTGCCTTGGATACTATATCAAAATCTCCAGATATTTTCCCCTGTCGGATGCGTTGCCGTATCTGCGCAGAGGTTACTGCGCAACTACTCCTGTTCGGTTGTTCAGCCATATTGAAATTTGAAATTTTTTTTGGTCAATTTGGATTTGGTTAGTTCGAGAAATTGTTTTTTGCGTTTTGTTTTATTCAGTATTCACTATTCAGTAATGAGCGAGTGCAGTGTGGAAGATTTAATAATTGCTGTCCAATCCAGAACCCAGATTTGGGATACCAAATCAGTTGGACATCGCAATTTGCAGAAGGTGAGCAACTTGTGGGCCGAAGTTGGCAGAGAAGTCGGAATAAGCAGTAAGTAAATTTGTATTTTTTGTACATATTTCACAAAAATCCCGCATATTTACATAAATAAGATAATTATATACCCCACTTTATATGATGGGCACGTTCGTTTCCCCACCAATTCGAGATCGCAGTGTAGAACAAACAACAGATAGCATGATTATGAATATTCCTTCCCAGTGATCAATTTGTTTACTGTTGAGCTTATGACACGGAAGCGAATTAATATTATGATAGCCGAGTAGCACATAGTTATGAACAAACTTGTTCCTTGGTAGGTACCAGACAATTATAATATCTGTGTTCGTATTGCTGTCATGGGCCACAAGCTGTGCCCACATGAAGAGCCCTGGACGCTCAGAAGCCACCACCACCTTGAGGTTGATACGAGGTGATAACCAGCCATTCACATGAGATAGAGGTTCACCGGCGAACGCGGTCCCCCCCCCCCCCCCCCCCTTTCATCGTGAGAAAGAGTGCAAGGATTGCGGAAAATAGGAGACCCAAAAAATTATAAGTGGCATGGGAACCTCATTCTTGTTCATTGATAGATTCCCTTTAAACCGCTGAACCCCGTGTTGAGTTTTTCACCCGCCAAGTCAGTGACAAGAGTTCTAGGATCGTTGCAGGTGGCGCAGTCGGTAGGAAAGGGGTGGGACCGCGTTCGCCGGTGAACCTCTTTCTCAGGTGAATGGCTGGTTATCACCTCGTATCAACCTCAAGGTGGTGGTGGCTTCTGAGTGCCCAGGGCTCTTCATGTGGGCACAGCTTGTGGCCCATGACATTGCATCATAATAGTGATCATGCCGTGGCGTCGTGTTTCTCTACCCGTGGGCGTCCTAGGTAGTCCATGTCTAATAACACGTAACTTCAGGTTACATTTCACTCGACCCATGAAATTCAGACCTGTTAACTATAGGGCGCATATAAATTCGGATAGTGGAATAGTTAACAGTTAACAGTTAACAGTTACTTCCCATAGTTTGCCTACATACTTTGAAGGTACATCGATTAGTCAGGGAAGTTGTGAAAATGGTTCTACAAATTATATGTCTGTTACGTTTATTTGCAGTAGAAACCGCGAAGTCAAAATGGAGGAGCCTTCGGGACCGGTACGTGAAGGAACTGAAAAAAAAACCAACAACAGGACAGGCGGCAGACGGCACAGTAAAATGGAAATTCATGCCTCTCCTCGATTTCCTTAAACCAACAGTTACCCCCAGAAGGTGGATACCTTAGTTTTATTGCTAATAATCTACAAGTTGATAGTTATTTTCAAATGCCTGAGAATCTGCGGTTGGATGCTTTTGTCCTAGTACATTATAATTTATGCATAATTTTTATGGTAAATATGTACGTAGCTTAATATGTGAAGTCATCCGGCTGAATACCATTGCCATGTTGCAGTAAAGTTGGTAATTATCATTTGGATTTCGGATTTTTCCCCAGAACAATTGAAGGAATATTTTCTTACCTTTATTTTGAACGAATCATCAAAATGGTTTCCATAATTGCAGGACCATAACAAACTACGACTCGCCTACTCTCCTAGACCTAACAGACATGGAAGAAGTGGCCAATGAAGTACTTATTGACGACAGTGCTAGTAAGTTTTCTAGCAACCGAGCAATAACACATAAATGAGCATGTTGTATATCAGTATAATAACTTAGAGGGATAACGCAATAAATTCTCATTGGTAGTTATCTCGCAGTCAATGTTATTATTAATGATAATAAAGTTCAATTTATTGCATTTCCACTTAGAGAATTTTAGAAGAAAATGTAGCTATTATTGGTAAGAATAATAATTATTATAGCATCACAATTATTTCGGCATATTTCCTAGAAAATTCGCAAGTCTTTTTTGGCGTTGTGTGGCTGTGTGTTGAAAGCTGTTTTGATCATGTTCCAGATTCGCCGGACATTCTGTCATCCGACCTCCCTGTACACACAGAGCTCTTCGAGTACAGAGGTAAATAATTATCTACTTACTATCTACAATATCTACATACTATATACAAACTATCTACTCGTCATATTATTAAACATTCTCAAAATTGTAACTAATTTACTAATTATTGTAAATAATTATTACTGTAATATTTTCAGCGAGTACCTCAAGCGCGACTTCTGCAGCCGAGATGTATAGTAGCCCACCCTCAGCAAATAAAAGCAGTAAGTACTGATCGCGAATTGTTGAAGAAAATAATGAAAAGAAACATTTATTAAGAAGTGGTTAGTTTACATAACTTCTAATATGAAGACCTGAGGCAGCATTGTAGCAAACCATTTGAATCCACCAATCAGAACTTGAGTAAAACTGATTTTAATGTTCATTAACTCAGAAAAAACTGTACATATGAATGTAAAAGTTGGAAAAAAATTAAAAAGGCAATTAACATGTTTTGCTTTGTACTAGGCGCACAAAAAATCAGCTTGGAAGCAACGTGATTAAATGAAAGTGTTGTGAAGGGACAGACGGACATGACTAATGTTATTCTTCACCAGTCGGATCCCTAATATTTCCGGGTTAAGCATAAATGTCATGAATCTTCTTCCAGGCAGCCGGCTTCTTCATTTCCCGACCAATCAATTCTTGGTAAAAATTCCAAGATTCGGCTTTCTCCAGGAATTAGCTTCCAGTATAGCAGCTTCAATGGGCAATGTGCTTCTTTTTGTCAGGGAGCAATACTTTTTGCCTTCTAGAATCTAATTTTGTTTCAGAACGCAAAAGAACGAATGACGATGAGGTGGAGTCGGCGCTGGTAGAGGAGCTGAAGCACCATAGGCCAAAGCCACCTAGTACGCCTAGATATTCGGCAGATGAACTGTTTTTTCTATCTGCCGCTCAGGACATCGCCCACTTGAGTCACGCCAATCGCGTGAGAATGAAGGCCAAATGCATGCTCTACTTACAAGAATTGCTAGATAAAAATGAGGCAGAAGGCAAGTATTGCAGAACAGGGATGTATGCAGATGTGCTTATGCTTAGAAATTGGCTTTACACTCAGTAAAAAAAAGTCTCTGTACACGTAGATGTGAAGTTCAGCGAACATCGACGTAATTTACATCGACGAATGAGAAAAATAGGGTTAAGGAGTATAAACTAATTGAAACCGCCTCACTGAAAGAGTGGTCAACGATACGTGGGTGGTTGTGACTCAAAAGCTCGTCGAATCATGTGCAGTAGTTGAAATATATATTTTTGATTCACGGTTTAATACCACTTGCGATGTATACTGATTGCAAGTGTCGTTATACAATTTACCGTTTAATACAACTTGCGGTATATAATTATTGTGTACTAGGTTCAAGTTAAAAGTTGATTTAATGTATTAAGTCAACTTTAATACATTAAATAAACATGTAATAAAGCCTAATAAACATGTAATTTAATGTAACTCTAAACGTATTGCCGAACGAAAGCATACACAAGCTGAGCTGGGAGAGAGAGACGAGCCTGGACAGGTCAAAAAAGGAAAATAATGCAGTCAAAGTATGACTTAAATTTTTATAACTCATCTTTTTGTTTGGCAATGCGAACATTTTGGTAAAATTTGGAATTTTATCATGTATTTACCCAAGGTCAGATTCGTCAAGAGTAACTCATATAAACATAAACGATTTTGTTGAAATTTAGGGATCAATATTCAGGATGCTTGGAACGGAGTTGCCTAAGAAAAAATTCGAAAAACTCATGTTGATAATTCAGGTGTTTTTAATCAGGAAATGATTTATGATTATACCCCATGTTTCCCAATGCTTTTATTACCTATTTCTAGGCTGTTGCTGAGTGCTTGCAACATTATTTTGCAAAATTGAAAGAACTGTATTCACTTATGCACTTTATTCTGCTACTATGTTATTTATCTGTTAACTTCTATTATTCTGTATTCTGTTAACTTCTATTATTCTGTAATCTGTCCAACAGATTTGAAGAAGAAATAGACCGAAAATAGACCGATTTTGCCTGCTTTTGCCTAATAAACAAGTTTTTTTGGTTTATTATTTTCAATAATTAACCATTGGAATCGAGCATGAAAAAAAAATTCTTACCCCCCCTCAAAATTTGATGGTTTACGTTTCAAGGTATGTAGAATCCAAAACTGCAATAAAAATATTTCTGTCTGTCCGCCGTACGCCGTACGCCGTACGCCGTACGGGCCACTTTTCTTAGTTACCATGAAAAAAAATTGATGAAATTCGGGTTATAGGTTCCGTTCGGCGTCTAGTTGGTCCTCGAAGCTCGACGTTACTGTGAGTCATCTCTAAGGGGTTCAAAATAGGGGTTGAAATTTTCAAAACGCCTATACCATTTTTTTACGCAAATATTTTTACGGTTTTAAATAGTTCTTGAACTTGCGAGTTTTTTAAGACCATCCGGAGCATCGTACGTCCAGCCGTTCGTTCACAGTAAGGCCCCAAAGTTTGCACCGACAGGCATTTTCGACTCCAGTGTGAATGAAATTGTATACAATTCAAACCAAATCTCGTAACCAGAGACGCGCCCACAATAGGAATTTGTGAATACGGCCAATCATTGGTAGGGATCACCTGATTATATTGGCGGAGTATGAAGTCGAGTTGGTTGTTCTGTGATATTATTTAATTTGAAAAATGATGGCTCTTTTGGAGTTTGTTGGTAGGTAGTGAAACGTGAACAAACGTTGAAGTATTATTGATGGATAAATTATTACTACGGTAAATCATTACTCAACGGTAAATTATTACACAACGGTTCATTATACCATCTACGTAGAAGGGGCTGGAGTTTGTTGGTAGGTACTTTTGCAACTTTTTTCACTCCTCATCAACAATTTCTTTTCAGAACTTCATTATGTGTGTTTCTTTTTGTTAGGTACTGTTTGTCATCGGCAGAATTATTTTAGCAACATTTAACTCGTGATTTAGGTAGATACCTAGTAACGAGTACGGGGTTAGGTACTAACCTACGGAGGGTCTGCGATCTACATAATATGCATAGAATAGTACATATTATATTATATAGACGGGTTATCTATACATAGAGCTGTGATCTGTAACAGAAGGGTATTCTATACAAAATAATAAACCGTTGTGCAGGGATTTGCAGCGTTTTTACCTCGAAGCAATAATTTCATTAGAACGTACTGACGATAAACAATTCAGGCAGGATGGAATTGAATATGATGCGCACAGCATGACATCATAAAACTGTAATCAAAATGTGCTTTATTATAACTACATAGGTAAATAAATTAAACAACTGGGGGCGCATTTGGTCGGTAAAACGATGGCAACTGCCTCCACTGCCAACTGACCTGTCCTGCGCACATATAATACTGCCTAAAAAGGTCTCTATTGTTTTTAGCTATTGTTGACAGATTCCTGGCGTGTGTGTTGACCAGGGACGTCATACCTGTAACAATAAATAGACACTAGATTTACACATTCGTTGAGGAGCTTTACATGATTCATCAATTAGGTAGGTACCTACCTACATAATGAGGTACGTACTTGCAGACTATTATCATACGCTTGTAGCGCCAAAAAACGATTTGGTATACCTATATGTACCTATGTATAATATGGGTATATTATAATATTATAATACCTATGGGTTTCCAAATCATGGTTTTCATAGTTTACGTCTGTACATTTGTAGGGTAACTTAATGAGTATTAAGTTACTCATCAGACTCACCGCTCGGGGCTGGTTCTTGTCTCCAGAGGCCAAGATGAAGCGTTCCATCACCATCCTCCCAATCAGCAAAACCGTGAGGGACATATTGACAACTAGCTCTTTTCAGCTCTTCCGTTCGAAGATAGTTATGCAGCACAATAATTGCTTGAACAATCAAGTCAACCGTTTCTATCTTCACATTTATCGGTCTCCTCATAATCCGGAACCGGGATGCCATTATCCCGAAAGCATTTTCTACGACTCTCCGGGCTCTGCTATGCCGGTAATTGAAAATAATGTTGGCCGCATCGTTTGATGAAGGATAGGGCCTCATCAGTTGCGGGAGTAATGCAAATGCCTGATCCCCTGCAACAAGAAGGATTTTCATGGTTATTGATTTCGTAGCTACGTATCAATTGTGTAACTGACAAAAATGTGTTACGAACGTTATAATTCATATATCTTGGTAAATTGTAACAGTAGCCAACTTACCAATGAAAACAGGTGGCAGTGGGTGTGGGAATCTATCAAAACATCTTGGTTGGGGGAGGGGGAATCTTTCCCTTATTATCGACTGACCAAAATCGCTATTTTGAAAGATGCCACCATCGCTTTCCCTCCCCTTGGATCCAATGGACACGAGGGTAAAGCGATAGTGGGCATCTACACAAGCCAGCAGGGATGTCGAAAACGATCCTTTGTAATTAAAAAAATCACTTCCTGAATTAGCTGGAGCCTGGAACAATACAAAACTCAGATTGTTAAAGATGAGGCCTATTTGTCGACAGAATTAATCAATTGTTTTTTGCAACGCTTTGTACATACTTGCACCAGCACATGTTTGCCATCGATGGCACCCACACAATTTGGAAAATTCCAGTTGGTATAGAAATCATCTGCGATTTGTTTCCACCCCTCCGCTGTTGGTGGCACTAGGACTTCGGGCTGCAGAACCCGCCAGATCGCCTCACATGTTTTCGAAATTATCATGGAGGTGGTTGAACGGCCAATACGGTAATGGTACGAAAGGGAAACTTGATTTTCCCCTCCAGCAAGGTGCCTGAGGTAACAAACATCATATGATATGGTACTAAATCTATAAAGAAAGTATGTCGCTCCTTGATATCTAAATCAACCTATTAATTTTTCTGTCAACCCACTGCAATTTCACATCGCAAAAATTTCCATCACGAGCTCTTTGAAATGACGTTGTAATACCGTGGTTTACGTTATCTGTTATAACGTGCAATATTTTATTCAATAAATTTAATTATGAACCTACCGCAACGTCAGTGATAACTTTAGTCCAGCTGGAATCGGATCACGAATTACCCTTTGTCTCTGAATGACTGGACCAATTTTGTTCAACAGTGAATTGAACTGGTCAATCGTCAACCTATGATAGTTTTTGAACTTCTCCGGTTCTTCTTGCAAGAGTTCCTTAAAACGGAATAAAAATGCAATCATCAACCATTATTAATGTGTTTGCAGCCTGTATTTCTTTTAAGACCTAATTTTTGCGAGTTTTTGATAATCAAGTTAGAAGACCAATGTAGGTACCTGTACAAAGTGCTCCCATGCACCGTGTTCTGCCCTTCTGCCATTCGTCGGGCACACCCAAAATCGGCGAGTCGACCTCCCCTGCCTTCTTCTACGCCTCATCATGTATAAATAGGTCAGCAGGGTACCTAATTGTTGAAGGACCAAGTCCGGGAACCTACAAAGATGTTTCGCTTATTACGATGTCAACTCATTCAAGGTAAGTAAGTATACGCCTACATAGTTGTGTAGGCATAAGTCGGGTTACCAGATATGCTCTTTAGTGTCTATACTGGTTTTGGCACCATAATTTCTTATACTTACGAGATATACTTGCGAAATATACTTACTCTCTTTTTTATGGCCTATGAGGTTAGCTAGGAACACGGAAGTAGGATCCTAATTTTTTATTTTTTTTTAAGTGATATTTTTGAGAGACTGATCTGTGTCCCTGTTATTTGAAGACTTGAAGTACCTACCTTGTTACTGATAACTGTAATTTGAAAAAACTTAACGATACCTTTATGCAAAACTCGTTGTGAATCGTGTGTGACAAATGGAATTCGAAAAAGATTATTTTCTTCTAGGTAGTTGTTGCCTTGAACAACATTCATACTGTTTTACCGGGCGAAGAAATACAACTCACTTAGACCGAATAACTATTTAATTAACAAGGATTGTTGAGATACAGTTCGATAATATAAATGAATTAGTTGCGAGAAAACAAATCAGCAATATGGCTTAGGGAGCAATGATAATAATAACCAGCAGGGGAGGGAATGCAACACAACAGAAAAGCAGTGTTGCCAAGAACAGTAAGAACAGTACTATCCTCCAGAGTGGATTCCGATTGATCATAGGTCCAGCCAAGGTCTAATAATTGCTTCCTGACAGAAAAGTAATCAGAACTAATAATTATTGAATTAACAATTAAAGGTGAGTGTGGGAGAGGGAATAGAGATGGGTGTGGTATAGACGATAGAAGTGTATGTGGGAGGGACATTAGACTGAAGGTCCTGGAGAGCTAACAGCGCCGCCCGAGGGCGGTAGTAGAACTATTGATTGTGCGCGCCATGATAGGGGC
The DNA here is from genome assembly GCA_954871275.1 of Leptopterna dolabrata. Taxonomy (NCBI): domain Eukaryota; kingdom Metazoa; phylum Arthropoda; class Insecta; order Hemiptera; family Miridae; genus Leptopterna; species Leptopterna dolabrata. The sequence continues at coordinate 9,619,758 of OX940977.1, read as the reverse complement.
ACATAGGTACTAGAACGTGGGTAGTAGACTCAATTAGATCTACTGAGAGGACTGGGGTCCGAACATCCTCCCCCCCCCCCCCCCAATCACACCAGTGATGGACCCCGAGAGGAGAGGACGAGGAAACAAGGAGCCTAGGACGATAAGAGCTACTCAGAATCTTCTTTAGGAAGGGGGCATAATTTAACGAGAGGACGACGTTTAGTGCCTGATTGAGATCGAACATCGGCTACTCGAGCGACACCATCAGAGCCGGGGTGAAGAGCCTCTATAATGCCCATAGGCCAATAAAGGGGAGGAATGTTATCTTCAGAGATAAGAACGACATCACCAATTTTTGCAGGACGAGAAGTAGAACACCATTTTTGCCTCGATTGAAGTTCGGACAGATATTCTTTATGCCACCGCTTCCAAAGATTGTCAATCACTTGAGAGACAAACCGCCATTTAGGCACTAGACGAGTACTCACTTGCGTCGGCAGTTCATTGGGAAGAGCGGTGAGAGGACGATGTACTAGGAAGTGCGCTGGTGTAAGAACGAGAATATCTTCAGGAGAGCCAGATTGGTAAACCAAAGGACGACTGTTTAAGATTGCTTCAATGCGTACAGAGATAGTAGAAAACGTTTGTAATGTCGGGGTGTGATCACGGAGGTTCACCTTAAGTAACCGTTTGGCAGATTTGACTGCCGCTTCCCACAGACCACCAAAATGCGGAGCTCGAGGGGGAATAAATTTCCACATTATTCCCCTAGAGGACAAGTGATCAGCGAGAACATTAGAGCTATCAGAGGAAAGACCAAGGCGGCGAAGAAGATTAGCAGAACCAAGAAAATTTCGACCATTATCAGACCAAATCACGGAAGGCACCCCACGCCGACCAATAAACCGTTCAAGACACTGTAGAAAGCCATCGGCGGAGAGGTCCATGACAACTTCCAAATGGATCGCCTTGGTCACAAAACATACAAAAACGGCTAAGTAGACATCGAGTTTCCTAGACCCCCGCAAACCGGCCAGAGTTATCGGGAACGGACCACAAAAATCGACGCCCACGTTCTCAAAGGCGAACGCTCGCTCGACCCGACCAGAAGGCAATTGCCCCATTTCTGGTGCGAAGGGTTTTGGATTCACAGAGAAACACCTCTGACAATTCGAGAGAAATTTAGAGACAAGGTTGCGACCATCGACGATCCAATATTTAGTACGAATGTGACCTAAGGTAGCCCGAGGCCCAACATGCAGGCAGCGCTCATGCGCCTGCCTGATGACTAAGTGCGTATAGTGATCAGAGGACGGTAACAGAGCGGGGTGTCGTGTTTCATACGACAAAGAGCTATGACGCAGGCGGCCACCGACCCGAAGGATATTGTCGGGAGAGCGAAAAATGGCCAGTTGTTTCATTAACTTGGTCGGGGGCCTTTTGTGATCAAGAGCAGCGGAAATGTCAGAGAAGTGTCGGCTTTGTGCCCGACGAATGAGAACGGAATCTGCTGCTATGAGTTCTGAATAAGACAAAGGACCGGCAAGAGAGCGCTGAGCTCGACAATTTTTACTGAATCTTAATATCCATGCAGTGACTCTGCGCAGACGCTCGCAAGAACTAAATTTTTGCTCGAAAAATGATTCAGAACTAGTGTTGACAGTGGAAACAAGACCGGCCTTACGAATTTCAGATCTAACCGAATTGGTGTCCAATTCAGGCCTAACAGTGCGAAGGGGCCAAGTATTAGGAGGGCAGGAAAGCCAGTTGGGACCATTCCACCATAACGAGTTCTGTACCAGATGATGAGGTAATGAACCTCTAGAAGCGATATCAGCAGGGTTGTGTTCAGACCGAATATGAAACCACTGAGACCTAGGAAGATGAGATACGACCTTGGCAACCCTGTTGCCAACAAAGACTTTCCACAAGGGAGCGGGATCAGCAGTAATCCAGGATAGAGCAATCATGCTATCAGAACAAGCTATCAAATGGTCATCAGGTATATGAGGAAACAAAGAACGAAGTTTTGAAAAGGCCTTGCCGAGAAGTTCGGCTGCAAGGAGTTCGAGACGAGGAATGGATTCAGCGTTAATGGGTGCTATTTTGGCTCTAGCAAGAACGATTCGTACAGAGCAACAATTAGAAATCAGTTCCACATGATAAATTACAGCGGCAAACGCCTTCTCGGACGCATCGGCAAAACCGACCAACCACTGTTGAGATGAAGAAGAACTAATGTGACGAGGAATATTTAATTCTAAGAGCGAGTCCATATTTTGAGCCAATTTAGACCAATCATAAATAACAGAAGCAGGAAGTGGATCATCCCATTGGAATTTTGCCTGACATACCTCTCGTTGTAAAGAGCGAGCAAAAACTGAGATCGGGGTAACCCAACCAACAGGGTCATAGATTCTGCCAACTTGGCTTGCAAGATCCCGCTTAGTTCGAATATGAGGAGTGGTGGGTACCTTGTATAGGAAAGAATCAGAGCTAGGACGCCAGGCCAGACCCAGCATTTTTAGTGCGCCGTCAGAGTCAGAGCAAAGATCTATAGTGGAAGATGGGGCAAGATGATGCTCAGCGGGAATTTCTGAGAGAAGTTCAGGGCAATTAGACGCCCATTTTCTAAGTTCGAGACCGGCAGTTTGAAGAAGACCTATAAGTTGATTGCGTGCCTCGAGCGCAAGTGGAACAGTTTCACCCCCCCCATGGGTATCATCGACGTAAGTATTCTCAAGTAGGAGCTGAGAACCAATTGGAAAAACAGAACGACCTTCCTCCGCTAAATGTCGGAGAACCCTATTGGCTAAGAAAGGAGCAGACGCGGTACCATAGGTCACCGTACACAGAGCAAATTCTTGAATTGGCTGGGAAGGGGAATCCCTCCATAGAATTCTAAGCATTTCATGATCAGCGGGGGGATGCTGAAATTGCCGGAACATTTTTTGAATATCAGCAATAAAGACCAACTTAAAGGAACGAAAGCGAGTTAAAAGATCAACAATGCACGGCTGTAATTTCGGACCGACATGCAAGATCTGATTGAGAGACACCCCAGATGACGTACGTTGGGAGGCATTGAACACAACGCGTATCTTGCTCGGAGGATCATCAGGTCGATGAACCGAATGATGAGGAATGTAATAGTGCGGTACGCCAGGACGAGGGTGAGGAATGGGACGCATATGTCCAAGAGTCAAATATTCCCGCATGAATTCAACATAAGCAGAACGAAGAGAAGGATTTTTGGACAGTTTGATCTCTAAACGCTGAAGTTGCCGAAGAGCAATGTGGCGGGACTGGCCAAGAGAACTGGGAGATCCCCGAAAGGGCAACGGGACTATATACCTCCCCGAAGGAGAACGACAGACATTATTTAAAAATATTTCTTCAGCTTGAAATTCCTCCTCGGTCCACGGAGACACATTCTCTAAAGACTCAAGTTCAAACATTTTTTGCAATAGCTCATCAGTACGAATATCAGACGATTGGTTAGGAGAGGTTCTAACGGAAAGAGTAACCGATGAATCAGAGGTTTTGGCGAATCGAACAAGAGCGGGCATGATCGAGGAACCATCCGGGAGTACAGAGGAGCGAGACAATCTGAATAACGGGAACGAGTCACCAGCCGGTTCCAAAGGAGGAGAGACCGAATACAAATTCCGAAACACTGTTACCGGTGGAGCTGACTCGGATCCAGACCGAACAAGAGGTTGGAGAGAGCTATTAAGAGCCATTATAGTCAAGGGAGAGCTATGACTGGCCGATGACAACGACGAAATTTCAGCATTGAAATTCCTGTACGGCCTAGGACCACCGGGTCGCTGAGGCTTAGGCTTTTCCAAATAACTAGAAGTAGGATCAGAATGACATTCAGAAGAATTAACAATCGAAGAACCTTGCTGATCTGATATGGATCGGGTGGGAGATGAATAAGGTAATTTAGAGCGAAAGGGCGAGGGTTGCGAGAAATTGGCGCCGGAAGGAGCTACCTCTTCGACGTGACGTCGTAATTTACAACGAGAAGAAGTGGGGGGTTCCAAAGCATAGCGACAGAGAGATCTAAGAACGGGGGGGTTGTTGTGCTTCAGCATAGAACAAATTGGGACAGAATTAGTGGGCGCCTCTTTGTCATAGTACTGGTAAAATCCCCGTTGAGAAAATGTCACTTTTAGTTTGAGAGAAGAAGATTTTGATCCGCCGAGGACTAGCCACCCCAATTGTGAATTAATCAACCAGGGGGAATGCCCTATGGGAGGAATGCTCTGTGGAGATCGCCCAATGGGGTGAATTAATTGCGAAAATAATTCCGCTCCCAGAATAAGATCGATAGGGGCCCTTTTGAAGAAAAACGGATCAGCTAGGAGAGGAGATTTTTTGTTGATGTGTAGCCACTGCTCAGGGTCAACAGAACTAGACGGAATTATGACTGACTGATCCAGAATATGAGCCTTGAAAGGCAGAATTTGGCCAGAGAGAGTGTTTAAGGACAAAAAGGTTTCATGAGAGACAGAACTATCTTTACCGATTCCAGTAAGAACTACCTTGGTGGGAGAACGAGGGATTTTCATCTTATCGGCAAAGTGTTTGAGCAAAATATTTACCTCCGAGCCGCTGTCAAGCAGTGCTCTTGCCTTGATTGGACCAACAGAGCTATGATAGAGAGTCACTGAGGCAGTGGGGAGCAAACTACTTCCAGACCTATATTTGAGAGAGGACCCTATTGCCGCCGAAAGGATTTGAACGCTAGATTTGAGAGGTTGACGCGAAGTGCTATTTATTGCAGGCGGGGGAGAACTAAATTTTCTAACAGTTGGTCCCTTGGATGAGAACGAAGCCGATTGACCTACTGGGGCGACCTCGTTCATCACAAGCAGGCCCTTAAGAACTACATTATGGCTATCTTCCTGATCGTGCATTGAGACTGAGCCACATGCGATGCTCAGAGATCCCTCGTCACAGGAAGAGTTACAAAAATTCGAAATTTTGGCGGTGGGACCATTACCAACCAACTTAGAACGAGACAGCCTACCTAGGGTGTCGAGAAAGCAATTACCAGAACCAAACTTATAAGTAGCGCCCCGAAAGTCAGGCCCCTGAGGAAAAGAACTACCTAAAAAGTACTTACCAAGGGATATAACATGACTCGAGGCCTGACAGACGGAGGCACATGACCTTCAGATCTCGGCCCCAGAGTCACCTCTGGGACGACTGGATCCACCTGAAAGAGAATGCCTGTCCTTAAGGGAAGCGCCTCTGGAACTACGGGAAGTAACAGGGCTCCCTTCCCCTGAATCATCAGAACTACAAGAACCAGGACTAGAAACACCACGCCAGGATGAATGATAAGACCCAGATTCATAGTACTTGCTAACATCAGAAAAACTGCCTGGCGTGCCTAACCTAAAGTACCCGCGGCGCTGTGCGGGAGAGGGGGACCTAATGTGACCTTGAGCAAAAAAGCTACCAGATCGTGGTAAAGAATTTGGGGCCTGGGATCTAGTAGGGGAAGAATTTGCCCTAGACCTAGGAAAGCTAATATGCGAATCATCGGAGGCTTCCCTTCGTGGCGGAGAACGAGGCGAAGATCTTGGTGAGGACGGCTGAGCATTTGCTGGAGATCGAGTGGAGACGTCTTGCGGTGAAGTGGCGGTGGATGAACTAGGCACCGCACAAATCAAGTAGTGATGACGCTGGCCACATTTAACGCAAGACCGATTTGATGGACATTCTTCCACAGTATGGCGATGGGAAAGGCAGTTCAGACAGAGAGCGGCATTTTCTACTTGATGGCGCCTGCGGTGTACGGGCTGAGATCTAAAACCAGTACACTGGTAAAGGAAGTGCTCCGTGTCCTTACAAAAGTGACACTTGAAATAGCCGGTTCTCTTTGGGAAGTTCGGCGCTAATCGAGGGCTAGAGGAAGACTGAGCTTGACTTGTAGAATTAGAAGCAGCTGCCAAGGTTGAATAGATCGAAGAGGAAGGTTGAGGAGCCACCTGAAGCATCTGTAACTCTTTTTCCATGAAGTCCAGAAGTTCTGTGTGAGTTGGTACATGATCCTTAGGTTCTACCTCCTGGCGATTGAAAGCTTCGACCACTTCGGAAGGCAGTTTGTCAATCAACAGGTCAAACAGAACAAATGAGAGCGGGTCGGGAGTCGGTAACTGAACGACTGAGTCGGTCCACGCACGAGCTGAGCGAATGAACCGTTCAAACTGAGCTGCTTCACGTCTTTGAACAACTGGTACGGAAGAACGGTTCGCAAGCGTTCCCTTGGCGAGCCGATACTTCCCACTATTAGCCTCACAGAACGATTTATAGATTGAGGCGTAATCCTGTGTGGATGCACTTAGCTGAAGAACGAGTTGTTTCGCAGAACCCTCCAATTTTGAAATGAGGGTATTCAACTTGATCTCATCTGGAAGATTAGCGATTCCATGAACCCCTTGCTCATAAAGTTTTTGAAACGAATGAAATTTGATGATGTTGCCATTATAAGTCGGCACTGATTGAGAAAGAATTTGAAGCTGCTTAACAGCTCGAGCCAACGAATCCGAAGGGTCATTTTCAGGACGAGAAGGTTGAGGCTGAGTACTTACTTCAGCGGGTATCATAGCCCCGAAGTTGGCGAGTAGAATGACAACCTGGTTGCTTAACGCTTCACACAGATCGGGATCGAATGTGTCACTGCCCGCGATATCGTTCATCCTTTCTCGTCCTTCCCCCAACAGGTCATTGGCTAACCGACGCACTTCCGCTGTGGTATTAGTAAACCCAGGGAAGGCTACCAGGTTACTGGACCATCTCACTAAGTGCCTTGCTAAACGTTGGTCTGCAGAACTAAGCGTATTCAGTACATCAGGTGCAAGGTAAATTTTAAAAATGGGAGCCTCTTCCATGACAACGACGTAGTTAGGACAACGTAGAAAGATCGATGACAATGTAGGAAGATCGACGCAACGTTGAGAAACCCCAACGAACAAAAAAAATTTTACCCAGTTAAGGACTTTCCCCAAAGATTGAACAGGGTTAGACAGGTTATTAAAGTACAAAAACAATTGAAAGTAAGATCGATGCGCGTCAATAAATGATCGAGAAACACAAGCGGTTGCACAGAACGAGGTTAGAATTTCGGCACAGTACTGACTTCGCGGATTTTCACCACGTTCCCGGGTTTCGGCACCAAATGTTTTACCGGGCGAAGAAATACAACTCACTTAGACCGAATAACTATTTAATTAACAAGGATTGTTGAGATACAGTTCGATAATATAAATGAATTAGTTGCGAGAAAACAAATCAGCAATATGGCTTAGGGAGCAATGATAATAATAACCAGCAGGGGAGGGAATGCAACACAACAGAAAAGCAGTGTTGCCAAGAACAGTAAGAACAGTACTATCCTCCAGAGTGGATTCCGATTGATCATAGGTCCAGCCAAGGTCTAATAATTGCTTCCTGACAGAAAAGTAATCAGAACTAATAATTATTGAATTAACAATTAAAGGTGAGTGTGGGAGAGGGAATAGAGATGGGTGTGGTATAGACGATAGAAGTGTATGTGGGAGGGACATTAGACTGAAGGTCCTGGAGAGCTAACAGCGCCGCCCGAGGGCGGTAGTAGAACTATTGATTGTGCGCGCCATGATAGGGGCACATAGGTACTAGAACGTGGGTAGTAGACTCAATTAGATCTACTGAGAGGACTGGGGTCCGAACACATACGTAGTGTTCTTTATTTCTATGATGTTTTCGAAAGACTGATGGAGCTCCTACTCAACTCCATTTGAACTGTTAATAAAACGCTTGTTGTTGTTGATTCATATGAAATGTAGTTATATAAAGAGCTGAAAGTTGGAGGGTAGATACAGAATGGTACACTGATAGTTCAAATTCGGACTGTAAGGCTGATGCGCATGCGCAAACATCAAATGTTTGCCAATTTCTTGTAATGCTCATAACCACCCAAAACTAGGAAGATTACATCCTAGTTTCATAACATCTAACGATGGATTGATCTCAGTTTAAATTTCTCCCTTGAGAGGGAAAAACATTAAATCATGTTTAATGTTTTTCCCTCGCAAGGGAGAAATTAGATATAGTTTTTTAATGTCAAGAAAAAATGAAAGCCACAATTTCACTGAACTCTACAAGTATAATGTTGCATTTACTGTACTTATTATAGAACTCGCCATCAACATATGGTTGCTACAACAGAAGGTAGTAACTGTGTAGTAACCAATGAAAAACGTAGCTATTGACTCTTGTTTCTTTCGAGTGCGATATTCTTTATGGTTGCTACAACAGAAGGTAGTAACTGTGTAGTAACCAATGAAAAACGTTGCATATTTGCGTGTCGGAATTCACAGAATGACCCCCAGCCCTAAAACATTAAACATGTTAAAATTCCTTAATGCCAACAAAATTGAGTTTGAAAAAGTTAACTGACGTAATTAAATCACTATATTCACAATAAATTCAGTTTGATACTTACATGTACAAATTCATAAAACGACTTAACATGACCTAATTATATTTGTACATGTTTTTTTAACCTACTCTTTTTTAGAAGAGGGAATCTGGTAACTCTACATAAATCCCTATATGTGTACAGATGTAGTTCTGTATGTTTTTCTTTGAAAATTCGCCAACTTAATTCACAATTCCAATTTTTATTAAAGAATGTGAAAGGACCTAGGTCCCACCAACAACATCCCATATATAAAATAGCTGTTAGGAACTAGCACCATCTGAGTTTCGTGCATTTTCATGATCTTGTGCATTTTCTAAGCGGTATCTAATAATAATAAATGATTACTGTAATACCTACCTCATTGTCATATATGTCATGGCCAGCGCCAGAGACGTAGGGAACGGTGCATAGCAATAGGCAAACGATGAAAATCATCATTTAGACTCAATATTATACTCTTCCAGATTAGGTCATCTACAAATATTGAAACAGCATTATCGTTTCAATCAAAAAAATATTCTCCCAATAATGCAGTAGGTAACTAATTTGTACTTACCAATCAGAAGTAGAACCTTGATCAATTTATTATATTGCCACGAATCACAAGAAATTCGAAGATGATGCAAGCAAAACAGATGAAGAGCGGGAAACGACGCGGGAAACGACGCGGCAAAACATTGTTAACGAAGAAGAAGGTTATGATTCCACTGCCATGTGAACGCCTCTGCGGCAAAAATTCCGGCAATTGCGTTGCCGTGCCGGGCTACCGTCCGGAATTGCGTCTCCATGTGAACGTAGCTTAAGGCAATGTCCTAATTGGTAAGCATCGCGCGATCGGGCGATGAGCGATGGTCGCTGCATCGGACGATGAAAATATCAAACTTAACAAAGTAGTAAAGGTGTCCTCTTTGAACCTCGGATGCGCTCGCGCGATGGGGAAGATCGCCCGCACTTGTTTGTTTTGACATCGCATCGCGTACATCGCCCCATCGCGTAAGCAACAAACCTATCCTTTCTGAGGGGAGTGTCCTAATCAGTTCGAGACTTCGACCGGCCAGCGCGACTGCCAAACGCCTCATCGCCTCAAAACAAACCAGTTTGTTTTTCGACGCGCGATCAACAGTATTTGTGCAGTAATGACTTTTGAAGAACATTTAATTAACGAAATTCGTGTGAACCCAATCTTCGACGCTTATTGGTACCTTGAAACTGGTGACTGTGTGGCTGCAGATATAGTCAAAAATGTTGTAACCAGGCTTGCCAGACATACTTTTTAGCGGATTTTCAAAGAAAATGAAGGAAATGAAAGGAAATGAATGAAGGAAATGAATGAATGTTCATAAATGAAGGAAATGAAGGGAAATGATGAATGATTTTCGAAGTAAATGATGATGATGTATTATATATTTAAATTTGTTTATGTGTCACCCCAGACGATATCTGTCCTGGAGTACATGATAAAAATTTCAAAATTTTCGTACTGCCAAACAAAAGGATGAGTCCGAAGATGAGCAATTTAAAAATATTCTAAGGTGGGTCAAAAATCGATAAAAATTGCTAAAAGTCGCGAGCAGTTGATATAAAATCACTGGACGTGGTATGGAATGGTGAGTAAGACAAAAAAAATTTCAGTTGTTTTTCATACAGAACAGAGGTCCATTTCGGATTTTTGGGAGTCAAAAACTGGTGTTAAGGGCTAAAATCAATATTAATTCGTGTGGAACGGTGATTCACGACAGAGGGAATATTTCGATGATAAAAACATTTTCTTGAAAAAGAGTGGGTCAAATTTGACTTTGTAAGGGTCAAAAATTGGTAAAAATGGCTAAATATCACGAATAAAATTATATAATTCTACGAAAAGTGGTATCGTTTCTCGCTACCTATATCATTTGTTTACACAATAGCACGAATATTTTTTGAAAATTCGCTCTTATACTCACACTGCATGACTGGATTTTTTTTTTTTCAAAGTTTTGTACTTTATTTTTGGTTACTGTACTTCACTGTGACAACTTCTATGCTGAGAATGAGAATATTCTTTAAAAAGCATCGGAAAATGAACAAAAACTCAGCATCTACGCATATGAAGGCATTTCCGGCAATGAGAACGGAACTGAGGTGGTCGCGCTATGGCGTGTTTTTCATCGCGCTATCGTCTGGTCGCACTAAATAGGCGATCGACGGGCAAATGAATTAGGACAGGCATTTAGATCGCGCGATCAACGCGTGATCGTGCGATCATCGTTGATCGCGCGATCTAAATGCCTGTCCTAATTCATTTGCCCGTCGATCGCCTATTTAGTGCGACCAGACGATAGCGCGATGAAAAACACGCCATAGCGCGACCACCTCAGTTCCGTTCTCATTGCCGGAAATGCCTTCATATGCGTAGATGCTGAGTTTTTGTTCATTTTCCGATGCTTTTTAAAGAATATTCTCATTCTCAGCATAGAAGTTGTCACAGTGAAGTACAGTAACCAAAAATAAAGTACAAAACTTTGAAAAAAAAAAATCCAGTCATGCAGTGTGAGTATAAGAGCGAATTTTCAAAAAATATTCGTGCTATTGTGTAAACAAATGATATAGGTAGCGAGAAACGATACCACTTTTCGTAGAATTATATAATTTTATTCGTGATATTTAGCCATTTTTACCAATTTTTGACCCTTACAAAGTCAAATTTGACCCACTCTTTTTCAAGAAAATGTTTTTATCATCGAAATATTCCCTCCGTCGTGAATCACCGTTCCACACGAATTAATATTGATTTTAGCCCTTAACACCAGTTTTTGACTCCCAAAAATCCGAAATGGACCTCTGTTCTGTATGAAAAACAACTGAAATTTTTTTTGTCTTACTCACCATTCCATACCACGTCCAGTGATTTTATATCAACTGCTCGCGACTTTTAGCAATTTTTATCGATTTTTGACCCACCTTAGAATATTTTTAAATTGCTCATCTTCGGACTCATCCTTTTGTTTGGCAGTACGAAAATTTTGAAATTTTTATCATGTACTCCAGGACAGATATCGTCTGGGGTGACACATAAACAAATTTAAATATATAATACATCATCATCATTTACTTCGAAAATCATTCATCATTTCCCTTCATTTCCTTCATTTATGAACATTCATTCATTTCCTTCATTCATTTCCTTTCATTTCCTTCATTTTCTTTGAAAATCCGCTAAAAAGTATGTCTGGCAAGCCTGGTTACAACATTTTTGACTATATCTGCAGCCACACAGTCACCAGTTTCAAGGTACCAATAAGCGTCGAAGATTGGGTTCACACGAATTTCGTTAATTAAATGTTCTTCAAAAGTCATTACTGCACAAATACTGTTGATCGCGCGTCGAAAAACAAACTGGTTTGTTTTGAGGCGATGAGGCGTTTGGCAGTCGCGCTGGCCGGTCGAAGTCTCGAACTGATTAGGACACTCCCCTCAGAAAGGATAGGTTTGTTGCTTACGCGATGGGGCGATGTACGCGATGCGATGTCAAAACAAACAAGTGCGGGCGATCTTCCCCATCGCGCGAGCGCATCCGAGGTTCAAAGAGGACACCTTTACTACTTTGTTAAGTTTGATATTTTCATCGTCCGATGCAGCGACCATCGCTCATCGCCCGATCGCGCGATGCTTACCAATTAGGACATTGCCTAAGGCTATGTCCTAATTGGGAAGGCATCGCGCGATCGGGCGATCAGCGATGATCGCACGATCACGCGATGATCGCGCGATCTAAATGCCTGTCCTAATTCATGTGCCCGTCGATCGCCTATTTAGTGCGACCGGACGATAGCGCGATGAAAAACACGCCATAGCGCGACCACCTCAGTTCCGTTCTCATTGCCGGAAATTCCTTCATATGCGTAGATGCTGAGTTTTTGTTTATTTTCCGATGCTTTTTAAAGAATATACTCATTATCAGCATAGAAGTTGTCACAGTGAAGTACAGTAACCAAAAATAAAGTACAAAACTTCGAAAAAAAAAATTAATAAATCCAGTTATGCAGTGTGACTATAAGAGCGAATTTTCAAAAAATATTCTTGCTATTGTGTAAAAAAATCATATAGGAGAAACGATACCACTTTTAGCCATTTTTACCAATTTTTGACCCTAACCAAGTCAAATTTGAGCCTCTCTTTTTCAAGAAAATGTTTTTATCATCGAAATATTCCCTCCGTCGTGAATCACCGTTCCACACGAATTAATATTGATTTTAGCCCTTAATACCAGTTTTTGACCCCCAAAAATCCGAAATGGACCTCTGTTCTGTATGAAAAACAACTGAAATTTTTTTTCTGTCTTACCATTCCATACCACGTCCAGTGATTTTATATCAACTGCTCGCGACTTTAGCAATTTTTATCGATTTTTGACCCACCTTAGAATTTTTTAAAATTGCTCATCTTCGGACTCATCCTTTTGTTTGGCAGTACGAAAATTTTGAAATTTTTATCATGTACTCCAGGACAGATATCGTCCAAAAATTCACGTTCCGAAAATGTTGGACCCATTGCAATAGCTTCATTTTCTTTTAAATCCGCTAAAAAGTACGTCTGGCAAGCCTGGTTACAACATTTTTGACTGTATCTGCAGCCACACAGCCACCAGTTTCAAGGTACCAATATGCGTCGAAGATTGGGTTCACACGAATTTCGTTAATTAAATGTTCTTCGAAAGTCAATACTGCACAAATACTGTTGATCGCGCGTCGAAAAACAAACTGGTTTGTTTTGAGGCGATGAGGCGTTTGGCGGTCGCGCTGACTGGAACTGAATAGGACACTCCCCTCCAAAACGAAAGGTTTGTTGCTTACGCGATGGGGCGATGTAGGCGATGCGATTTCAGATCAAACAAGTGCGACCGACCCCACCCATCGCGCGAGCGCATCAGAGGCTCAAAGAGGACACCTCTACTACTTTATTAAGTTTGATATTTTCGTCGTACGATGCAGCGACCATCGCTGAACGCCCGATCGCGCGATGCTTGCCAATTAGGACATTGCCTTACCCAGTGTCCTACGTGGATCCACCGCGCGCGTCGGAGCGTTCGGGCGTTGGCGCGTTGAAGACGCAGACCAATGAAAACCATGGAAATTGTCACGTGATTCGGACGGCGCGTTGTCGCGACAGCGTTGAACGCTTCGGTTTGATTTCCAAACTAGTTTGATTTTTACCGTCACCGCCTCGCGTCAAACGCCGCGTTTGATTTGTTTATCTCGTTTGTTCTGTTAATTGCTGTGTAGAAGACCGTGTTTTTGTGTATTTTGTGTGATGGAAATGTTAACTGCAGAAGTCCAAAAGCGGCCGTGTCTTTGGAATAACCGGTACACCGAAGAGCACAAGTTCTTCCGAACTTATTCTTTGGAGGGCAATTTCTCTAATTAAAATGTCTCCCAAATTCGGCTTTTTTTAGTATTTTTAATTATTTTGTATATTTATCTCCATTATGTACTTATTTATGATATATTGCCAATAAATGAAAAAATAAATAAATAACACTATAAAAACCGTGATTTGGTGCAAACTGCTTGGGGCGAAGTATCGCAACAATCTAGGATGGCAAGCAAGTACCCCCCCTATGTACCTACGTTTAATGAGATGTTTATAAAATAACAATACGTGATTTTTAGAAACAAACTGTATTTGGTACTCTTATTTTTTTTAAGTCTCCTAGAATTATTATACAATATCAACTAGTAGTAGTAGGACAACTTAGGCTCAGAAAATATTGCATAAATGTCTGCCTGATACTTGAACGTAATCAAAAATAAAGCAGTAAAAATAAAAGAACAGGTGACAATACTTGACAGTCGGCGTCCACTGAAATACGAAACGTCTCGCGTTTTCACGTAGGACACCTTTTTTTTCGCCGCGCGGCATGACGACGCGATTTGTGTGAACGCCCGAAAGCTCCGACGCGTTGACGCGCGCGGCAGATCCACGTAGGACACGGCCTAAGACTTGCAGACGCTGAGCGCTTGAATAACGCTGCAATGGTACGACGCACTCGTAACTAGAAAAGTCTTCACCGCGTGAAGTTTCGTTACTTCGACTTATACCTCTCATTTCGCTTCATTAGGTTCACCCTTTGCGTCTCAAAAGGTCACAGATTAGATTATCTTTCTCTTCTCTCATCTTAAGAGGAGCTCGTCGGTCGACGGGATATGACTCAACCGTACGTGGATAGGAGAGGAGTGGATGAGAGAGAAGGAAACAACGTAATAAGCCTGGGTGTAACTTTGTGCTCCGGTATCAGAGGGCCGTTCTTCATTAGCTGGCCACCTTCGGGGCAAATTTGCCGAGGCCAGTTCCCCCTTTGTCTCTACTTGGAGCTTCCCGGGGCCCCTTTCAAAGTGCCTCGAAACAAACGTTATTTACATCCGGAACCCTTCCCTCTCCTCCAGGAAAATTGAAGCTTTTGAGAATGGCTGGGGCTCGTCTTCAATTTTTCATGGGTCGGAGTCTCATTAATGGAAGAGCGCGTTGGGAATTAAGTCGTGGCCTTAAACAACGGGAAACGATGTTTACCCCCACCAAATAATAATAGGTAGGAGTCAAAAACATTTAATCAGGGTTATGAGCCTAGTGAAGTACTTTGGATGTATCCCAAAATGTTATTTACCACTGAGAGCGTTACAGAAATTTGTCCCTCAAACTGAAACCTGTTTGGTTGCATTTGAAATTAGTGTGCCAACTAAGACTAGCGCACCGCTTCCTGACATCAAACTGGCACTGCGACCGACACCGTGAATTCTGATTGTCTAACGAGGAGACCTTCGCAATTTCGTGTAGTAAAACGCTGCAAAGTCCTTGTCACAAGGGTTTATTATTCTATTGGACACACCTACAGAAATGTTGGCTGTTTATTTATTGCTTCTTTCATATAAAATAATTGAAATAGCTATCTCTGGTGGTTTCCACCAATTTTGGCCCCCAAAACTCGAATTAGGTACCTAAGCTTCTTTTGGTTTATTATTCTGTGAATAATACACCTAGGTATGTATTCGCTCAGCAAAAAAAAATTTTTTTTTTTTAAATTAAGATCTTTGATCATTGATAGTACCTACCATTTAATCGTCTTGATCCACCTGTTGACACTTTTGGTTTATTATTCTGTGAATAATACACCTATGTAATCGCTCAGCAAAAAATTTTTATAACACCCCCTCAAACTTTTTTCTTTTCCGTTTCAAGGTGTGTAGATTCAAAAAATGCAATGTCCGTCCGCCGTCCGCCGTACGCCGTATCACGTGTACAGGCTTCATTTTCGATCTAAAAAAGTCGTTCTTTCGCACACATGCTCCATTTGGGCCCTAGTTGTGTCCCGAAACTTTTCAGCCCGATCGGAATATACCCAGGGGTGTTATGAGTGAAAATGTGTGTGAAAATAGGTACTTTTTGCGTTTTAGCAACATTTTGGTAACATGAGCTTTTGAGGTATCGTTTTCCATGTTTTTGGGGACGAGAAGATCGAATATGAAGTCGATTTTGGCCAAGGAGTGGAAAATTGAGGTTGTACCAGATGTTCAGCTCCCAAAATTGATTTTTTATGAGTCAAATACCTGCGAAATCACCATCAATTTGTAGAATAACACTAGAAAAAGTGTCAACACGTGGATCAAGACGATTAAATGATGGCACTACCAATGATCAAAGATAATTTGAAAAAAAAAGATCGTACCTACCTAATTTGTGTTTTGGGGGCCAAAATTGGTGGAAACCATCAGAAATAGCTATTTCAATTATTTCACATGAAACAAACAATAAATGTACAGCCAACATTTCTGTAGAATAATAAACCCCATGCGACAAGGACTTTGCAGCGTTTTTGAGTCAAAAACCTGGAAAAACTGTCTGAAATCACCATCAATGTGTATACTAACATTATAAAAAGTGTAAACAGCTGAATCAAGACCATTAAATCGCACTACCAATGATCAAAGATGATCTGGGGGAAAAAAAAGTGTACCTATTTCATGTTTTGGGGGCCAAAATTGGTGGAAATCATCAGGAATAGCTAATTCAATCATTCCACATGAAAGAAACAATAAATTTAACTGCCAACAAGAATCTCTAGAACTCCAATAGAATAATAAACCCATGTGACAAGGACTTTGCAGCGTTTTTCCAGTGTTATTCTACAAATTGATGGTGATTTCAGACGATTTCCCAGGTTTTTGACTCATAAAAAAATCAATTTCGGGAGCTGAACATCTGGTAGAACCTCAATTTTCTACTCTTTGGTCAAAATCGACTTCATATTCGGTCTTTTCGTCCCCAAGAACATGAAAAACGATACCTTAAAATCTCATTTTACAGACATGTTACTAAAACACAAAAAGTACCTATTTTTATACACATTTTCACTCATAACACCCCTGGGTATATTCCGATCGGGCTGAAAAGTTTCGGGACACAACTAGGGCCCAAATGGAGCATGTGTGCGAAAGAACGACTTTTTTAGACCGAAAATGAAGCCTGTACACGTGATACGGCGGACGGCGGACGGCGTACGGCGGACGGACATCGCATTTTTGGAATCTACGCACCTTGAAACGGAAAAGAAAAAATTTTGAGGGGGTGTTATAACAATTTTTTACTGAGCGAATACATAGGTGTATTATTCACAGAATAATAAACCAAAATCCAAAATTACATCTGTTTTTGGCCGTTATCGTCACTGTAACACCGCCATCTTGCTCCGTCGTGGTTTCAAAACACAGCAAATTTTGGTAGTCAAATCCTGAATCGAATTGCGAATAGCATCGAGAAGCCATTTACATAACTCGAAATGTCGTTTTGTCTGGTTTACTGAAGATTACGTAGGACCTATCACTTTTTTTGCTAATGACCCAGCACGCTCAATCCGAAAGGAAAATAAGGTAGCACGTGAGGAGACTACCAGACGCCAGAAACGTTAGCAATAAAAGCACCTAATCATGTACAACGGCGGCGTTCCTTTTCCCATATAGCAATTACTTGTTTTTCGGGAAAAGAGAGAATGAGGATAGGAAAAGGAGGTGGGCGTTGTTTTTATTCGCGCTGCTTCTTTTCTAATAGAGATTTGTTGGGGAAGGAGATTGGATTTCTAGTCACGTTGCCTTAATAGAAGAATTTATCGCTGAAAAGATGCTTGTTCGGCAGCACCAATGGTCTCCATCCGAGGAATTACTCCCTATATTTCCTCGTACCAAGCATTACACGATATTAAGCTTTCCAGTGGGAAGGTGTGTTGGGGGGGGGGGGGGATTGAAAGAAGTTTTGGTTTATAATTCTCTGAATAATACACCAAGTAATCGGTTCGGGGGAAACCATATTATCCCCTCAAACTACGTCACACTGCGTTTCAAGATATGTGCAATGGGTCCGATATACCGGATTCCATAATTTCAACTTGGGAGCCAATGCGGCATGGGTTAACGTCATCCTAGGGCGAAAATATTTTGCACACGGTAGTTTTAGACCAAAAAGAAAAAAATGGGACGGTATGCGTTCAAAAAATTTGAATTTGAAAAATAAGGGACACCCTAATGTGCATACAAAATCCAAGTCTGCAATGTCCTTCCGTTGTACCATCGACATGTTGCTTAATGTTTGGTCAAAAAAAATCTTTATTTCGCGCACAGGCTCCATTTTGTCCCTAAGTTCCGCTACTAGCTCGACAGTCCGATCCGCTAATAAGGCAGATATGGATGATACGATGGACGGCGCGGCGTACGGCGTAACATGAGCTTGTGAGGTATCGTTTTCCATGTTTTTCAGGTGAGGAGAACGAATAATATGAAGTCGAATTTGACCAACGAGGTAAGAATTGAGGTTCTAACAAAGTTTCAGCCTCAAATTTACCTTAAATTTCGGTCTAAAATCGTCGTTCTTTCGCACACATGCTCCATTTGGGCCCTAGTTGTGCTCCGAACCTCGGTAGCCCGATCGGAATACACCCAGGGGTGTTATGGGAGCGAAATGAGTGTAAAAATTGGTTTTTTCGAGTTTTTTTTTTTTTTTAAGTGAACATGGTCTTGTGAGGTAGGTATGTTCCACATATTAACCTCGAACCTGAGAATTGTTTGAGACCGTTTGCACCGAAAAGCTTCGTCAACATGGTCATGAAGAAACGTTATACATACATCCAGCCCAGACATCATTCCCAGGGAACACCTGATTATAATCACATGGCAGAATGAACTCGAGTTGGTTGTTCCGTGATATTATTTCATTTGAAGAAGAATCATTTTGGAATTTGTTCGTAGGTGCTTTTGTAACATGAAGAAACGTTATACTTACTTCAAGAATAACAACAAATAATCAATGATAGTTGAACCCACCGGATATTTATGGAACTGTCATTCCCCGGCCGGCTCCAATACTCGATTTTGGACTTCCCCATTCGGAGCACGAGGGTAGTTACTGACCACAGAAAACAGTGATCTACGCAGAAGGGGCATATATAAGTAAATAATAAACCGTTGTGTAAAAAATTTTATCACTTTTCCTTAGTTACCCTGAACGAAAATTAATGAAATTTGTGGGTCCCACTTGGGGTCTAGTTGGTCCGCGAAGCTGCGCATTATTGTCAGTCAATTCCAAGAGGATGAAAAAAAGGTTTGGCATTTCTAGGGTGCAGCTATCTCGATTGTTTTACGTTTTTAAATTGATCTCGAACTTGGGAATGTTTTGAGACCACCCGGAGCCGTTTGTTCGTAGTAAGGCCCTGAAGTTTGCACCAAAAAGCTTCATCAACATGATTGTGAATGAAACGGTCTACATCCAGCCCAGTTATCATTGTTAGGGAACACCTGATTATAATCACGCATGGCTCTATAAAATCGAGTTGGATGTTCAGTGGTATTATATTATTTGAATGATGATGGCCATTTTGGATTTTGTCTACAGGTACTTTTGTAACTTGAACAAACGGTGTACTTCATTAATAACAATAAGTAATAATAATTAATTACTGTATTCTTGAATCCACCGCATATTTATTTAACTCGTTTTAGGGTCTTCCTGGGGGGACCACAAGGGTAGGTGCTGTTATTGGCCACAGAAAACAGTGATTTACGCAGAAGAGGCATCTATGGGTAAATAATAAACCGCTGTTTCATAATTTGCAGCGTTTTTCATTAGTTTTAACTTTTGACTGCTCTGTTTGCTTTAGCCTCTTTCTGCCCGGTTTTCCCTCAAGGGGTTTCAAGCTTCCCTCTTTCCCTCAGTTGAATGGGATAACAGCAGCGCCGTCCTTATATTCCCTAATCAGGGAAAGCATTAAACTCGTCCTTTCAACGTTCAGTTCCCGGAGTTTCTCCTCTGACGTTCCTTCAATCAACTGAGGATTTGAGAACTCCCAAAGCCTCTTGCTTCCCAGCCAACAGGGACGACTTGGGTAAAGGCTTCCTATCTTCTTTTCTCTCAATTAAATGTCCTTCCGGGGAAACCCCCAATTTTTCCTTATTTTTCCATCTCTCGCCTCATCATTTCTTGTTATCCGCCCTTCAAAGGATGTTGGCACCGGCACTTATCTCAAAAGCCCGTCAAAGTTTCTTTCCTAGCATCGCTTCCTCAGTTCAGTATTTTCAATTCATATAGGGGAGAGGGGGGCAGTTTCAACCAGTGGGGCAGAATCAGCCATCTACCTACCTCCGTGAGTGTCATATTTTTGGCTTCAAATGCTCGTTATTGAGAATCAGTCACTTCCAACCATCTGGGAAAACAAAATGCGGCATCGCAGCGTTCAGCAGATGGCCTCAACCTGTTTTTCAGGCAAAACGGTGGAAATCCGAATTTTCAAATTCAAAATATTCTATCAATACTCACACATCACACTTTTCTTTTTTTAAATAATGGCGACCTCTAATAGACCACTATGTAAAGTTTGAAAATCATTTAAGTAGGTTCCATTCGAAAAAACATATATAGTTCTGTCACATGTGCAATGTACGCAAATAAATGCTGTAGGGGTTGAATCAACCACTGAAGGTGGGGCAGTTTCTACCGCCGGTTCAGCCTCTCGAAGTCAGTGTTTTTGGCCCATTTGAATTTCGAGTGGCTCAATCAATGCATTACTACATCATAGTGAATCCAGGAAAATACATAACTGTCCGCCAAATTCCAATGATCACATATTCGCATTCACGCCCAATGTAAATAGTCGCTGACCAATGTATATATATTCTGATATTCGTTCCTATAATGTTGATGCATCAGCTAACAACAATCTTCATGGTGCCTTCCGATTAATATTAAACAGTTTGGCCATTGCAGTTCATAGCCAAATAGTTGAGCCTTCCTGTTCGAAAAAACCCTTATATTCTGGGCTCCAGATCCTTTGCATTCAAAAATAGTTGAACACAGGTAAATTAGGTTCTTCTCGAGTCTGTAAGATAATTAGGTAATTACCTATGGGTTAATCTATGAATCACATCTCGTATTCACCCTGATGGGTGCCATCACTTCTCACAATATCGACTCCGGGTTTTTTGGGATCGGTTGCAGTTATTGTACGCAAATAGTACAAAGTATTATATAAATGTATTCATGCTGTCCTCCCTTAGCTTAATTTTTCTACTTTGTTTTATGAGGCGCTGAAGGTCGTAAAGCGGAGATGGCGTTCAATCACTGATTGGTTTATTTTTGGAGACGTTTCGGTCATTTCCTGTTGTCCTCTTCAGATTGAGGGTTTCTCTAGACTTTTTTCATTACACAAGGTAATACTTTCTTCATTACACAAGGTAATACTTTCATCATTACATTCTTCACTTCCATCATTACGCTTTCTTCATTACACAAGGTAATACTTTCATCATTACATTCTTCACTTCCATCATTACGCTTTCTTCATTACACAAGGTAATACTTTGTTCATTCATAAGTTAATTACACAAGGTAAAACTTTCATTACAAAAGGTAATACTTTCTTCATTACACAAGGTAATACTTTCTTCATTACATTCTTCACTTCCATCATTACGCTTTCTTCATTACACAAGGTAATACTTTGTTCATTCATAAGTTAATTACAGAAGGTAAAACTTTCATTACACAAGGTAATACTTTCTTCATTACACAAGGTAATACTTTGTTCATTCACAAGGTAATTACACAAGGTAACACTTTCATTGCACAAGGTAACACGTTCTTCATTACACAAGACAGTGAGGTCAAATGGTAGAATTGGAGCTGAGTTACTCGCGCTTAATTGTGGCAAACATTGGAGTCTGATAATGAGCGAGCGTCCAGAACACTCATCCACGGAGAAACGTAATTTAAACACCCACCAATAGATTATTTTCAACTTGACCAACTATTTGCTTTCCAGCATTTTTGCTACAATGATGCGCAAGTAACTCTGCTTCAATTCTCCCACTAGATGCAAGTACCTACCTAGGTACTTATCATGATTGGATCAACACTGTTTTAGGTAAGGTTGTTCAAGAATTACTCCCGAAGTGATGATATAATCGCCGCTACTTTTTCTGACCTGATGCATTCTAATACGAAGAATGTAGAAACTTTCAACGGCTCAGTCGAAAATAACAGGCAAAATACACATCTATTGAGTAAACACTATCTTCAGCTCCAGTAAACTATTAGGAAACCTGTATTATGTTTCCCTTGAGTTTCTTTCGTTGGGATGAAACAGGTATCGGTTGTGTGGGTTCACTCACATGAAATGGGGAGGAGATGAGAAAACGCTGGAAATTATTACACAACGGTTTATCATTTATGTGTATAGACCCTTCTACGTAGATCACTGTTTTTTGTGGCCAATACCTACCCTCGTGCCCCCCCCCCCCCCACCCCCGGAAAGTCCTAATCTGCAGTCGTAAATATGCGGTTTATTCAAGAATTATTTCATTAATTAGTTGTTGTTATTAATGAAGTACAACGTTTGTTCAAGTTAAAAAAGTAAAAACCTCTCGAAAAAATCCAAAATAACCACCATTCTTCAATATAGTAAATAAATATACCACTGAACAACGAACTCGATTTTATACAGCCATGCGTGATTATAATCAGGTGTTCCCTATCACTGATATCTGGGCTGGATTCGTTCACCAGTATTTTTCATCTGTTAATGACTCACAATCCCAATTGAGGCCTAGACCCCGAATGTGACCTACAAACCAAATTTCATTAATTTTGGTTCATGGTAACTAAGATAAAAAAATCAGTCATGCAGCATGACTTAATGAGCGAATTTTCAAAGAAATATTCGAATTAATGGCTATGGTTTTGAATAAAGGAAAACTTCGGTCTAAAATTTGGTTTTCTATGTATATTCTCTTCGTATTTATTTTAATTTGTACGTTTTGTCCATCCTGATTCTACCGTTTGTTTATTACGTAATTGTACTAAGTGCTTATTTATTTGATCGCTGTGGGTAAATTCAAGGAGTTGTACTAATCGTTTGCCTCCCCCTTTTTTGCTTCGAACTCTCGTCTTCAATTAATACTTCACACATTTTTCAATCTGACCACTCTAAGGGGGTGGGGGTAAGAGTTTAAAGATTATCCTAGTTTTGGGTAATTTTTGCGCACTTTAAATGCTCTAATTTAAGAACGGATTTAGATATCTAAAATCCGATTTCACTATCGTGTTCAGCGTGCAAAAACCTTTAAAATGAGGGGTCACTTGTTAGAAAATAACATTTTGGGGATTTTTGGGTAATTTTTGCGCACTTTAAATGCTCTAATTTGAGAACGGATCAAGATATCTAAAATCCGATTCCACCATCGTGTTCAGCGTGCAAAAACCTTTAAAATGAGGGGTCACTTGTTGGAAAATAACATTTTGGGGATTTTTGTGTAATTTTTGCGCACTTTAAATGCTATAATTTGAGAACGGATCAAGATATCTAAAATCCGATTCCACCATCGTGTTCAGCGTGCAAAAACCTTTAAAATGAGGGGTCACTTGTTAGAAAATAACATTTTGGGGATTTTTAGGTAATTTTTGCGCACTTTAAATGCTCTAATTTGAGAACGGATCAAGATATCTAAAATCCGATTCCACCATCGTGTTCAGCGTGCAAAAACCTTTAAAATGAGGGGTCACTTGTTGGAAAATAACATTTTGGGGATTTTTGGGTAATTTTTGCGCACTTTAAATGCGCCAAAACCCTCCTTAGAGTAGGCCAATTTCGCCCATCTTCGAACTTAGCCTTTCGATTGCCAAGATAGATTTTTTGTGCAAATTTGAGCTGTTTATCTCAATTCTATCGAGAGTTATCGTCTGGAGTGACACATATATAAATAAATATATATATATATACATATAAAAAAGTGTTAAATTTCAGGAATCGTTTTAGAATGGTCTGAAACGGATTTCTATGAAGAAAATTTCCAAAAATTTATATTATTTAAATTTTGAAGCCATTGCAATAGCTTCATTTTCTTTGAAAATTCGCTAAAACAAAGCACGGCGGACGAACAGAATTTTTTTTTCCATTTTCGGATTCTACGTAGCTTGAAACAGAAACCGTCAGACATTGAAAGGATGGGGGGGAGGTGTTACAAAAATGTCAAGCTCGATTCCAAAGGTTCATTATGAAAATAATAAAACAAAACCTAGAGGTGAGAAATCATATTAATTTATGATTGTTCTGTACATAATAATATGCTTTGGTAATGGACATCAGGTGAATATCAATGTACCTATCGTAGTTAGGGACGCGGATTAAGATCTCTCTAAATTTAAATTCAATTTTTATCTCCTAAAATAATTAGGTACATCTAAATTCAACTCTCTCTTCCTTCCTTGGGGCATAACGGATGTGTGTGCAAAATTTCAGCTCGATCCGTTATGTCCCTGAGGCTGTAGCTCAGTCAAAGAAGAAGAAGAACAACAACAGCGAGCAGAAAAACTTGAAAAATTTCGATTTGCAAACTTCCATAACTCCGTTTTGGCACCTGATGGTCCCGAGGGTTGAAATTTGGCCTCTCGAAAATGGGTGTTGTAATGGATGAGGGGTTTAACTACGCCGCCCATACAGCGTAGTTTCCCCCTCTCCATCCTCAAGAAAGGTAGGGAGGCAGTGTGACAGCTGCCCCCGGAGACAATCGGTTAGATTATAACGCGTTGCCTCCGAGAGTTGACGATTCGTTTCCGCGAATCGACCGCCCCTTCAGCCGCGTGTCAAAAAGATCGGGAAGAGCCAGCATCCAAGATGGACGGGATTCCCATATACCGTCACACTCCTCCCCTTAAAAACATACTTCTTTGAAGAAGAAGTATGTGAAGTTAGACACGGGACTGAAAGTAGTACCTATGGAGTTCTGATTCAGGAAGGTTCATCTGAAAAACTCTAAAGCTGATAGCTTCCATCGTAATGGTACTACTGAGAATTGTTACTGGTGGAAAACTTAGCTCCTTATCAATATCACTTGGCCGACTTGGACAAAAAAGAAAAGAAGTCGTTGTCAGAGGTTCTGGTTCAGGAAAGTTCATCTGAACAACCTCTGGGTGACTAACCCCCATCATAAGATGGAACAACTGAATATAAATCATACAAATGAAAGTAGTTGTCAGAGGTTCTGGTTCAGGAAGGTTCATCTGAACAACCTCTGGGTGACTAACCCCCATCATAAGATGGAACAACTGGGAAAACAAGGGGAAAAATTACAAAAATAGGCGTTGAACGCCAGGCATAACAGCCTTAAGAATAATATCATGAGGTTTGATATTATTAATAGTAGTAATCATGAGGTTGATTGTAATAATAATAATCGTGAGGTTGATTTGATGAAAATAGAAAATCCAATGGTCGAAGTGTATATTGATAAACAAAGGGGTATTAAAAAGAGGATTCCTTCTGGAAAACCTCAGAGCTATTCCTTCTGGAAAAGCTCTCAAAAAGTGGAGGGGGTACCGAGGATAAAATCCAGCACATACCCACCAACCACGCTCTGCTACCATGTAATGGATGAGGGGTTTAACTACGCCGCCCATACAGCGTAGTTTCCCCCTCTCCATCCTCAAGAAAGGTAGGGAGGCAGTGTGACAGCTGCCCCCGGAGACAATCGGTTAGATTATAACGCGTTGCCTCCGAGAGTTGACGATTCGTTTCCGCGAATCGACCGCCCCTTCAGCCGCGTGTCAAAAAGATCGGGAAGAGCCAGCATCCAAGATGGACGGGATTCCCATATACCGTCACAGTGTACAAAAAATCTACACCGGAGATCCCCAGGGGGCCGAGTTACGGGTGGGTAAAAAACCCTTCTTCGACGCTTTGGAGGTTTTCTGTTTTCTTGGCACCTAGATAACTAGGTACAATTCTTGCTGTTTGGCATCGATAGGTAGACCATCTGATTTATGCTCGGTTATTGACGAAACAGAGTTCTTGGGTGTTTGAAGCAAACTGGGGAGTTGATTATTTTCTCTCTGGTTGTAGCGAAAATTTGGTTTGTCGGTCATTGAAAAACGAGTGGACACTGCCATATTGGAGACGAACTGTTAAAGGCACCTCGACCACAAGAAGAATCGTATCATCGGATCTTTTGACACATCCTGCCACAGATTATACCATACCTGGCTTCAATATAATATTAGGGAAACCTATCCAAAAATACAGTTTCCATATCACTTTAGGTTGTACTCATACCTGTGGAACCGTTGGTATTATCCTTCATCCCATATTCACATCGTTATCCTCCTCTGCGAGCCAATTACAACCGCGTGCATGATTGATCCGGATTAGATTAGATTATGGAACGTAATTAACAATCTGAGAGATGCTGCGTGATTTCCTGAGCTCACAGTTCGACAGAGCTGCGGCTACTGCGGATTACGCGCTTCCTTGCCCTTTAATTTGCGCCGCGGATTATTCTCTAGACGAGTAAAACGATAATTCATTGATCCCCTGCGCGATAATTCCGTCAAAAGCATTTTCTTTTTGAGAACACGTAAGGAGTTTTAATAACGAACTTTTTGTATGGAACTTGCTGCGCAGTAGAATCTCACATGTTTACTTCGATAAAACGAGGACGGTCGCACCTTATCTTGTTTGCTGCGCAAGTACGGATTACAGTTCAAGTGTTTTTTTTGGGGGATTTTTTTGGGGTTTTTTTTATTAGATAGATCTCTTCATTACTTATTCCTGTCGGTTGGCAGTGGAAATAAAAAATGAGGGCATAAACATTGCTGGAAATGTTTGAATAGAAGAACTAAATCACTCGCGAAGAAATCGTGGAAACCCATTTCAAAGAAAAATGGAGTTATTGAAAAAATAGTCTATTTCCACTGATACACGGAAAAACGCGATAAACACTGTTTTGTTTTGTTTTTCGCGTTTTTTTCGTGTGTCAGTGGAAATAGACTATTTTTTCAATAACTCCGTTTTTCTTTGAATTTGAATAGAAGTTTGCTACCGAGTCTACCACA
The DNA here is from genome assembly GCA_954871275.1 of Leptopterna dolabrata. Classification (NCBI taxonomy): domain Eukaryota; kingdom Metazoa; phylum Arthropoda; class Insecta; order Hemiptera; family Miridae; genus Leptopterna; species Leptopterna dolabrata. The sequence continues at coordinate 9,592,898 of OX940977.1, read as the reverse complement.
GTAGTGGAAGCATTTGAAGAATGAATTCTTCTTTTCTACCTCATCTGTTATATATCCAAGTCACCAAGAAACATTAAAAATGGTTACGAAGTCAGACATTTTTTATCATTCCTAATGATTATGGGCAGACTATTCAGTGAAATTTGTCCGACCGACCGATCGACACCAAATGTTTGCTTTCAGGAGTCGTTGCTCAGAAACTATCATCCATAATGGTTATGGGCAGGCTATTCAGTGAAATTTTTCCGACCAGTCAGTCAATCAATCCATCAATCAATAAAGCATGCTTTACATTCATGTGCGGTTTGATATTCATTTTACATTAATCATAATGAATGATCACTAGGTGTCCTTAAGACAGCCGGGTTTCTTATATGTGATTATTTATAAGTATTAGTAATTTATAATATTTATATTATTTATTATATTTATAAATATTAGGTAGCAATTTATAGTAAGCTATTTATAGTATAGTACTAATAGTATTTAAAATATCTATAAAAATATTAGCAACTGATAGTAAGATAATTATGTAGGGTCAAGGAAAATGTAGGCACCCCTTCTGCTTAGAACAGTCGTTTTTTTGGTGGGTACCTACCAAGCCACGCATGCACATCTGAAGTTTTTCGGTCGATAGTTGAAGTAAATCGTAAAATCTGTGGGCCGATAACATTATAAAATCTTGAAAACCTCCTGAATCACCAAAAACTCAAGTAAATCCACGAGAAGAGGTGTTAAATGGCGACTCAAAACCAGAAAAGACTCAATAAAAAAAGAGGTTTTGTTGGTTTGAGATTTGAGGTTTTGTTGGTCGATAATAATTGATGAGAGAGAAGAGAGATCGTAAAAATGGCCATAATCACAAAATTTGAAGGCAATTTACCAGAAATAGAGTGAAATGCGACTAAAAACTGAAAGCGACTCACATAAGTAACCATAACAACTATTATTTTTGACAAAAGTGTGACAAATCTTAGGTTTGTGGGCCGATAACAGTTGAAAATAGTGATAATAGCCGAAATCCCCGAAAATGTATGTAAATTTACTAGAAATTATGTGAAATGGCACTCGAAGCCGAAAAACACACTGACAACAATAAAAAGTATTTTCCACAAAAGTGTGACAAATTTGGGCCGATAACAGTTGAAAATCTTAAACAAAATCGCAGAGAATTCATGTAAATTTACCAAAAGTGCCCCTTCTGCATAGATCACTTGTTTCTGCGGTCAATCATACCGTAGAGCTGGAAAGCCCTAAATCGAGTATTGGAGCTGGATCGGGAATTACATTTCATAAAAGTGCGCGGGATTCAATAATTCAATCATTAATTATTTTTTGTTTTCGTGAAGCATAACGTTTGATCAAGTTGCAAAAGTACCTATCAACAAAATCCAAAAGAGCCATCATTATTCAAATTGAATAATATCACACGGAACAACCAACTCGATTTCATAAAGCGTGATTATAATCAGCTGTACCCTAGCAATGATATCTGACCTACTATTTCAGTTGCTTTTCATACAGGATAGGGAACTTGAATTTTTTGGGGTAAATAAAATTGGTATTAAGGGCTAAAAATTGATATTAATCCACTTACGTTGTTTGGGATGATGATTCACGACAGAAAGAGGGATTATTTCGATAATAAAAATATTGTTCTTAGAAAAGAGTGGGTCAAATTTTACTTAATGAGGGTCAAAAATCGGTAAAAATTGCTAAAATCACGAAAAATTATATAATTTTACGAAGAGTGGTGTGGTTTCTCGCTATATCATCTTTTTCCACAATAGCATGAATATTTCTTTGAAAATTCACTCATATAGCCATGCTGCATGACTGGAAATTTTCTTCTTTTTTATAATCTTTATTGTTACAACTGTGTACACATGTAGCAACTTCACTCTGATAGTTATATTATCTTTTGCTCATTTGCAAACATTTCCTTGGAACAAATATTGTTATGTAACGTACGATGTGAGCTAGTAAGGGGCAGTCACGATAAATTTTATCGATAGGTACCATTGTTTTCAATCAATTTTAACAGATTCTTCAGAAAGTAGGGTGATGTAACAACAAGTAGCCTACTTTTTGGTAGGTACGATTGATAAAATGGGATGATTGGTAATGTCCTAAATATGAAGAATTTGGACGAGCCGGACAAAGACCTTATGTAATTATTATTGCTACCTACCTGAAGTTTATATTTTATATTCCTCCCATTTCCAAAATGGTACACTGGAGGTCAAATGATAATGGAAAGATTAAGATGAGTGGATGTAAATTCTCTCTTTCTCAGTGTTTATTTAGATGTGGCCAACTTGTTTTGGTTTATTTTCAAAAAAATTTTAACCTCCCTTCAAAATTTGATGGTTTGTGTTTCATTTACGTATAATCCGAACATGGAATGTAAAAAAAGCTGCAAATTATTACCCAACGGTTTATTGTTTTCTTGTGTATGTAGATACCCCTTCTGTGTAGATCACTGAATTCCTGTTAGTGAAAGACCTTGATTTAGTTGGGTCGTTTTTTTCCGGTGGACTACCTTTCTACGCATGCGCAGATACACAAACAACACAGGCACAACAAAATTGCCACCCGAGTCCAAGAATAAGCTTCTAACTTTCGGCAATTATTTATACTTACATGAATATGAATTTCGCCACCGCCTCATCTCTTGTAACGCGCTATTACAGACCTACATATTATATTCCCCTCGACATATTCCCAAATGTTCATTTAATTTGGGTGATTCTTTTGTCCGAGAACAAAACAAGTGCACCTATTAACAAACAGGTAAAAACGAACCTATCAACTAAGTCCAAAATAACCATCTTTCTTCAAATGAAATAATATCTAGGAACTAAAAACTCGATATCACAACGCCATGCGTGATTATAATCAGCCATTCTCTAGGAATGATCTCTGGGCTGGACATAAACGTGATTCACACTCACGTCGACGAGACTCAGTTTGAATGAGAACACGCTTTGTATGTCAAAAATAAGGGAGTTATGACGGGTTTCCTAATTTTTATTTTAAAAGATAACTGCCGTAAAAATGGACTAAAATTGGTGCGGTTGGTACTAACATGTCCTTTAGGATGTCTGGATCAGGCCTGTTGATTTTGAGAATGATCGCATTTGATTTGGCTAATTGGCAGCAAAAAAGATGTCGATGGGTCAACATTTTTTAGGTTTACTAGCTAAATGACGTAGGTTTGGTGGCAGAAAGTGGTTGAAAGCGAGGTTTCTATGCAAGTATAGTACGTGGGCGGCCAATCGGGCCACAATGGTCGGCCCCTGCCGCCAAACTTGTATCCATACTAAAACATTGGCTATCTCCACGTCGGATCTTTTTTCTTTCGTCTTAGATGGTATGCAACGATAATGATTTGGCGTCGTACTGAATGACGATCCATTGAGTCCTAAAGGTAGCCAGGCTATCAAAGTGGAATGAGTCATCTCGAGAGGGATGGTATGACTAACATTGTCGTTTGTGTAAATCAAAGGAGTAGTATTAATCACAATACTATGATTCAAACTGGTGGTTCAATATTGATTCATCCTCACCTCACTTTCTTTCATTAGTCGTCAAGCATGACTCTGAAGAATGAACTGAAATACCGGATTGGGAATCAGGCATACATATAATATCAGTAGTATAGGAATACCAATCCTGGGCCACCGACTTCAATCTCTGTTAAAAATGTTTCTGACTTCAATCTCTGTTACAACTGCTTTTGTGCTAAACCCTGTTAAAATGCTTTTCTGTTAAACTCCTGATAAAACTTTTCAACACAAAACATCAGAACACATTTTTTAACACAAAACATCAGAACCAGTGACTTTTTCATTTAGCGACTTAAATCTCTGATAAAACTTTTTTACCACAAAACATCAAAACCAGTGACCTTTTTTCATTTGGGGGGTTAGTTAAAAGAATGTATTCTATAATAAAAATGAATAAGGAACAGCTATTGAAAAAATTTAATTTTGAAAGCTCCACAAATAAACTCTCAGAACTAGAAAAAGGAAAACCGTACAAAGTTCTAAGTTTTGAATTCATGAAAACAAAATACTCTCGAGAAAACTCTGAGTCCGTATTAGCCAATTTGGGGGATTTCAGAGTATTTTTACCTGAAAGATATGCGCTTACGTTTAAAAAATCCGAGTTTTTAGATTTACTCAAACGTGATGTTTGTTTAGTGTACACTGGAATGATTAAATCGAAAAATGGAAAAGACATGCACGACATCAAGTTTGTTTAATTATTAAATTTTAATAAAAAAAAAAAAAATAAAAAAAAAACGTTTTAACGGAAAATTTCCGTTAAAAACAATAATATTATACTAAGTTGTTAAAATATTTTAATATAAGGCGTTCATTATTTTTTTTTCTAGTGAAAACATCAGAGGGAGCTAAATTTCGAAAATATCGACCCCTAAATAGTCCTAAATTTCGAAAATATCGACCCCTAGTCTAGACTATTAAAGGTGGACCCCTAGGGGTCCACCTTTAATTTGGACCCACCCTCTTTAAGGAATTGTGTTTTAAAAGAAAGAAAATAATAATAATAAAATATAAGATGAATAACAAAATCGTATTACCAACTGAAATTTACATGGAAATCCGAGATAGAATAACCCATCCGGTTGATCATATCAACTTTTGTCAAGCAACGAACATTTCAGTAAATATAGATTTTCTTTCTGATACTATTTCGTGGTACCCAAAAGTAACTGAAGAGACATTAAGAGAGTATGAAAACATTATCGATTGGGATTTAATTTCTTATATCAGAGAACTCTCTGAAGATTTCATAAGAGATTTTCGAGACAAGGTAAATTGGAAAACTGTGTCACTTAAACAAATCCTATCAGAAAATTTCATCAGAGAATTTAAAGATAAAGTACATTGGGAATGTATTTCATGTAACCAAACACTATCTGAAGACTTCATCAGAGAATTTCAAAACGAAGTTGATTGGGGTATAATTTCTTATAACAGAGAACTCTCTGAAAATTTTATTGAAGAGTTTCAAGATAAAGTAGATTGGAGATTGATCTCCAGGTATCATAATCTTACTGAAAATTTCATTCGAGAGTTTCAAGATAAAGTAGATTGGAGATCAATCTCCATGTTTCAAAATCTTACTGAAAATTTCATTCGAGAGTTTAAAGATAAAGTAGATTGGAAATTTATTTCATATAACCAAAAACTATCTGAAGACTTCATCAGAGAATTTCAAAACGAAGTTGATTGGGGATGTATTTCATCTAAGCAAACACTATCTGAAGACTTCATCAGAGAATTTAAAGATAAAGTACATTGGGAATGTATTTCACTTAGAAGATATTGGAATGAGATTTACAATTGGCAAAATTTAAGTGAAGAATTCATTCGAGAGTTTCAAGATAGAGTGGTTTTAGATCAGTAAAAAATAATAGTTTAGAATTGTTCGTTTTAATGGGGATTCCCCATTAAAACATATTTGAATAAGATATAAGGGCGTTCAGGAATGTGTACGGGACATGTTGCGCCATCTACCGTCTGTTCGGCGAACCAGTTGCATGGCTCATCACCGATATGACTCAAGGACAACAGGGAGAGGCATTCTGCGGATTTTTATCAGTTATCTTTTAGACGTGGTCCGCTCTGCACACAACGTTTCAACCTAAAGATTATTTGTGGTTAGCTATTGTTGAAGATTAAGACTTTTATTTGGAACTTCAGAGTTACAAAACGTACCATAGTGAGTGTATAGTGAGTGTATAGTGAGTGTATTATGAGTGTATAGACTTCATTGAGGAAGTGGAAAGAACTTTAATAACAGATGGAAACATTCAAGTGCTAGTGGCAAAAGTATCAATATTTGTACTTCCAATAACAGTTCTACGAGTGGAATCCATGTTAAAGATTACAGAATATAAAACATTTTTGGGAAACGAATTGAATCAGAAGGTCGTGTTCTCCCACCCCAAGCGCTCCTATAGGAGCGCCTGTTTATCTGAATGTAAAAGAGGACCGCGAGACGATGTGACGTGATTCTCCCCACCCCAAGCGGCCCTCAAAGACCGCATTCCTAGTTCTTACTCATTAGACGTAAATGGATACTCAGTGTCATGAAGGTTGTGTGAAGGTTGAAGCTCACGCGTGAGCTTCAACCTTGAGTTCACCTTCAAAGAACATTGAAATATTATTTCTGTTTTTATTGAGATATTCCCAATAAAAATAATTATAAGATTTTGTTTTATTTCCCCTTTTCTTATCAAGGTACGTTTTTATAGGAAAAACTAGAGTTATTATAATTATAATATCGATACACAATGAAAGGTTCAAACAGAACATATTTAAAATTTCGTGAGTTGTAATTCCTCGGGATAAAAAGTTCCTAGGATTTCCTCTCCACTTAAATCTTTTATTTTATAAGTAACTGGACTCGTTTCTAAAATCTCACTTATTTCAAAAATCTCTTTCGTTCGTTTTTTGCATTTATGACAATAAATTTCATCCTCCATGTTTTATTTAAGGAAACTTTTTTTTAATGGAGTAAACTCCATTAAAAATACACATTCTTACTTTAGTTGTAAATACGGAGCCCGTCAGTTTACATTTCTATTAAAGGTGAGGACGAATCGTCCCCACCTTTAAAGGTAAAGGCGAATACAGTCGAGAATACTTAAAAATTTCTTTTAAAACACAATTCCTTAAAGAGGGGAGGCGATTCGCCTCCCCTCTTTAACGTTAAAGGCAATACGGGGTTTTAAGCAAGTTCTTGTGTTATCGTATTTTTGACTGGATTGTAAACGAAGCTCGAACCACTGACTAAAACAACGTAGCACGTTGTTCCTTCTGAACCACCTGAAGGTGCTGCTACCGCTTTATTGAATTCTACGTGTAAAATGATGTTGCTTTTACCACCGGAAATACTTTTAGGTTGATCCGTTAAATCTATACTGAAAATCGGATAATCTCTGTTGAAAAATTCGGGTTCATGATACGGTAAATTGTCTTGAGAGTTTGTTAACTTTTTGTAATCTAAATACGCGGAATAAGCTACACAAAAATCATTTTCGTCGAAATCCAAATTGTAATTTTCCTCGGGATATCTTTTTCCACCGACTTCCAACCAGTAATTCCTAACATCTTTATGAACAAATTTAGCATTATCTTTCGTCTGATCATTGAGTACATCGGTTTGAAAAACTATGAAACACCAGAGAGGATTATAAACGTTTCTATAAATGTTAGTTACATCGAACATCAACGTTTTTCCGGAAACGTTTTTATGTTCTATGCATTGCCAACTTTTAAATTGAAGTTGATATGGAATGTTTTTCAAATCTGTAATCAAATTTACTTTAGATTCGTTATCGTATTCAATCACCGGAACTCTCAAAACGAAAGAAGTGATTTCTACTTTTCCATCATGTGGAAGCGGAGTTGCTGTGTCTTTTTTGTATCGAAATATCACGCTATCATCACTATTTCGAATAAAAGTAATTTCGAATCCTCCTTTGTAAATAGGAACTGTTAAATCTTTGAAGAACCCAAGACCTAAATCACCCAAGTTACCATTCGCACTGAAATTTCCACCACCAATAGCTTTCGAGTTGAACCCTGAATTGATTACATTTCCATTATAATGTTTTGGGCCAGGATAACATACATAGCCTTGAACCGTGCTAGCAATCCCCGGGTTTTCAATTTCATCGACTACGACATTATGTTTTTTCACTTCTATGTTGGAAAATAAGTTTGCAACGAAATTATCAACAAGTCTTACATCCTTGTTTTCACTTTTATATGGTTTCGTAGAATCGGTTGAAACACATTTACCAGAAATGTAATATTCTACATCTTTGCAAATAAATTCGTCATAGAGTTCTATTTTGAAAGTAGTCCTTTTGTTTTCGGCATTTAAATTCAAAGTCGATGAAGGATTGAAAGTTTGGAATTGTTTTCGTACAATACCATCTTGATATTTATCAAAAACCTTTTTAGATTGATGCATTCTTTTATTATAGTAAACATAATTTTTTTTTTATTTAGGTACTATGAAAAAAAATTTTTTTTTTATTTAGGTAGTATGAAAAAATTTTTTATGAGATTTTCTCATAAAAAAAAACACAACTCACTGTATTGCCTTTAATGGGACCCGTCGATTCGACGGGTCCCGTATTTAAACATTTTTTCTAATCGCGTTTATAATTTCCGCTTTTCCCAGTTCTTTTCCCTTTTCTAAAAGTTTCACTTTTTCCGTATCATTATTTTTATAACCGTTCAAAATGTTGGTTTTCATCTCGTTGTAATTTTTAATTTCTTGTTCAATATTGGAAAATTCCTCATCTGAAATTTTCCCATCTTTCAAAGCATTCGTGAATTTTTCCTCTATAGAATTTAATTTTGTTTTCGCCAAAAGTTCGATATCCGAATGTTTATTAATTTTGTTTCCTACATAACCGGCCGAAGTTCTCAGGATTGCGGAAAATGTTGTTAATCCTGCCGAAATTGGAACTCCAAAAGGAATTGCTACAGGGAGAGTGATGCAAACACCAATCATCCCCAGTTCGGTTAATGTAAAGAAACACTCTATTCCGAAAAATGTTTTCGATAATTTGCAGTATTTTTTCTTCAAATTTCCCCGGGTTTTCATTTCGTTTTCTAAAAATTCGTATTGTTTCATAATACGATTTATTCTATAATCGTTGGAATTAAATTCCGGAACCGGAATCTGAGGATAAATGTTTTTGTAAAACGGATTAAATTGTATATCGTTTTCAACTGCAGGAGCAGACGGTTTTTCATCAATGTTGTTCATCTTATTTATTATATAAAAAAAAAGAAATTAATTACTTTTCAGCAACAAGTAAGCTTTAATATCGTCGAATCGAATCGGTTCGTTATTTCCCGTGGTTGTTGACAATTTTATCATTTTTATTTCTTTCAGTCCTTTTCTTAGTGGAATGAAAACTACTTTCTTTGGTTTTTCCGTGTAAACAGTATTAGGTGGCATTAGTTTCTCTATGAAAGAAACGTGTAATAACTCGTGTTCAACGTGCAAATGGGGATGTTCATCATGATTTGTAAAGCTATATTCCGTAATGTTACAATGCCATTCGACTATATTATCAGAAAAAACGAGTTGTTTCGGATTATTCTCTGAAACGTAGTTGGTATTCTTTTTAAACAAATTATCGGAACCTAAACAATTTTTCAACTGAAATATATCGCAAAAATTCCCCTCATCCACAATTCTCATTTCCATGGGAAAGTATGCAGCAATTCTGTAAGTATCGTCTTTTAAATGCTCGAGATCGAATTTCAAACTATTCGGATTAACTTTCTGTATATCTTTTTGTATTTCTTTCACTTGAGCTTCAGAATACTTTTTCATAGTGTCTTTTTTCGCTAACAAACTACTTTGAAAACTGGATAAAATACTAATCAACTTGGCTTTGAATGAACTCACATTGAACGTTCCATCGATTTTATATATTAGATCGTAAATTCCATCAGGAAAAGCAAATCTGTAAGCGAACTCGAAGTTTTTTATCTCAAACGTTTTCCCAGTTGTAAACAACAAAGCCGACATGCCCAACTGATACTCTTTATTCGGATCGAGTGGAATCGGACTCTCAAACCTTAGTGTATCTCCTGAAATTTTTATAAACATTATTTATTATATAATAAATAAATAAAAAATGAATCCAAAATATAACAAAAGCTATATCATAAAACCTACACCGTTTGACCCGATTAGTATGAGAGATGGTTTACTACCACTTCCAATTAGGTGTTTAATAATTGGTACGAGTGGATGTGGAAAAACTACATTGTTGTACAACCTCATTACAGAACCATGGGGTATTCCCTTTGAAAACTTTTATGTTTTTTCTAAATCATTAGAACAAAAAGTTTATAAAGGCTTGAGAAAAGCTTACGAAAAACTAACTGATAAAATTGGAAAGGAAATTGCTCATTTCTATAGTAGCTGTGATGAATTAATCGGTCTAGATGAATGCCAACCGAACAGTTTGATAGTTTTCGATGATTGTGTGAATGAACAACAACAGCAAATTATAAAGGATTACTATGTAAGAGGTAGGCATAAAAACATTTCGTGCATTTATTTGACTCAATCCTATACTAAAGTTGATAAACAGTTGATTAGAAATAACGTGAATTTTCTTTGTATTTTTAAACAGAGCAATGCTTACATTAAAACAATTTATGATGAGTATGTAGGATCGGATTTTACTTTTGAACGGTTCAAAGAAATTTGTGGTGAATGTTGGAAGGATACATTTGGTTTTCTAACGATAGACGCAACACTAAAAAAAGAGAGTGGACGATACGGAAAGAATTTCCAGCTAGAAATAACTAAATAAGCATTAACCAAATGTGTATATAATAGATCTTGATCTATTATATTTTTTAACGCTTAACGCTCAACGCTTAACGCTTAACGCTTAACGCCTAACGTTCAACGCTTAACGCTTAACGCCTAACGTTCAACGCTTAACGTTCAACGCTTACCGTTCAACGTACGTTTAACGTACGTTCGACGTTTAACGTACGTTCGGTGAATCGTTAAAAAAAAATATATTCTATAATAAATGATTGATGAAACATTAAAAAAATTAGATGCAAAATATAAAAATGCTTCAAAAGGCAAACCAAAAGACAAAAACCAAAAACTTCAAGAAACTGTTGAGAGTAAATCTGAAAAGATAGTTCGAAATACTTTTAGGAAACCTAAAGAAATGACTGTCAATGAAGCCAATAAAATTCGAGAAAAAGAACAAGAGTTGAGACGTGCTTTCCGAGAAGCAAGAGTAGATAAATTTAACGATAGAGAAACTCAGGAAAAGACGTTCGCACCCATCACTGAAAAATTAGTTGAATTGAAAAATGCAGTGAAACAAACTGATGAAGATATAAAGAAGTTGGAAATCGTACCATACACGCAACAGCCAATGACAAGTAGTTCTCCTAGAAAGAAAGTTGTAACTTTTGAACCAACTAACACAATCGAAATAAATCCTACTGAAACCTACGATATTGCTGGCGAAACTATGACTGAACCAGCTAGTAACGTTCTCTCCTCAATAGTAGACATGGTAGATCTAAATGAGTATCCATCCAGTAGTGTAGGGCCAAAAGGAATTGGTTCAATTGCGAGACTTTACATCAGACAGGGTGATAAACAATTTGGCATCTGGGGAAAAGAGGTCAAAATTTACATCGGAGACAAACAAATTCGGGTAAATGAAGACGATCTCATAATTCAAAATGTAAAATATAGAGGAACTCACGGATTATGGTGTTTGTTAACTGATCCTCTAGGACCTGATCCTGATAAATACACTCAAGAGGATTTGAAAACTTACAAGAAAATTCTCATTCAAACGAATTCTTTATACCAAAAGAATGACCCAACTACGGGATTACCAAAGTCAAGTAAGGGGAAAAAGTACAGAGAGTTGATTGCTCCTATTTGGAAGGAATTGAAGGCAGGTAAATCGGGATCTGGATTGATCGAGTATACGGAAAATCCTGTGGAATATAAATACATCGATAATTTACAACAGTTGCAACAGCGTTTGTACTATTTGTACGCACAAGAACGAGCCGGTAATAACAATTTTCACAATGAAAAATTAGGAATTGTAAAGTTTATAAACGATCAGTTGGAAAAAAACTTAGATAATCCCAAAGGAATAGAATATCTGTTGAAAGTTGTCAACAGTTTACCGAAAGGAATCATCAAGAACGGATCTGGAGTTTTAAATACATTGTTGAACAAACTTGATGGTTTCGCACCCGAAATGCATTTACCTGGATACAACTACTGCGGTCCATTTACAAAACTAGATAAACGATTGAAAAGAGGAGATCCGGGAATTAATAAATTGGACGAAGGCTGTAAGCAACACGATATATCTTACAGAGATCATACAGACACCAAAGAAAGACATGTGGCAGATAAAGCACTAGAGGAAGTAGCAAAAGAAAGAATGCACTCGAGTGATGCGAGTTGGAAAGAAAAAGCTGATGCAACTGCAGTGAGAGTTGCAATGAGGAGTAAACGATTCTTTGGTATGGGAGTTCGTTATTAAAAAAAAATTTTTTACTATAATAAATAACTATGATCATGAAAAAGATAGATTTAACCGAAAATCAAATAGCCAAAATACAAGCCGCTTACAAAAAGCGTAGAAGTGTTACAATTCTTTTTACAGCGAAACAAATTTCGGGAAACGGAAAACATAAAATCAGTCTGTGGGAAACTCAATCGAAAGCATTTGAAAAAGCTAAAGAAAAAAAGAAAGGAATTACGTTAACTTTGGATTACGAACAACTACATTTGAATCACACGGGTGGATTCCTACCACTGATATTTGCAGGAATAGGAGCACTTGGAGCGTTATTAGGTGGAGGTGCAGCAGTAGCAAATTCAGTAATAGACTCGAAACATAAAGCCGCTGAAGAAGCCGAAATAAAACGTCATAATCTCGAGATGGAAAAACTAGCTAAAAATGCAAAAAGTCTAAGTATTGGGGCCGGTTTAAAAAAAAGAAAAAACGGAAAACTACCAACCCTTGAGTAATTTAGATTTAACTCGTTTCGTGAAAATTTTTAAAATAAAACATTTCCGAGGTGTTTTCATGAAGGATGAACTCCCCGATAGATCTGAACACGTTGAATGTGGAATTATTAATTTGGAAAATTCTTATCAAAATGGTAGTCACTGGACTTGTTATTTTAAAAAATCTGAAAAAGAAAAGTATTATTTCGATTCCTATGGAAACGCATCACCCCCTAAGGAGTTGGTAAAATACTTGGGAAAAAAAAAATTAAATACAATTCCGAACAAATTCAAAAGTATAACGATCCTCCAATTTGCGGTCATCTGTCTTTGATAGTGTTAAAAGAACTTTCAAACGGAAAAGATTATGAAACTGTTTTAAAAACATGCAAAGAGACATTGAATTCTGAAAAAACTTGGTCTTAGTATAATATTGTTGTTTTAATGGAAAATTTCCATTAAAACGTTTTTATGAGGGGTAAGTTAAAAGGATCTCTCCAATAATAGACAAAAGAAAAAGGTGGGTGTGTACCATACACCCACCTTTAAGAATTCAAAAAAATGAGGGGTTAGTTAAAAGAATCTCTTTTCTAATAAAAATGAATGATTCGAAAAATTATATATCCTATAATAAAATGTATGATACGAGAAGGCATTGTGAAAAGTGCAATGTTAGCACTACTTATAAAAATTGGGCTAGACACCTAAAGTCTAAGCGCCATGGAAAAAACGACCCGGACCGGACAATGACTATCAGAATTAGAAAAGCGAAACCTGTATTTGTAAATCCGAGGAAATTGCACAAAGTATTTAATTTTAATGAAAAAGTATTTGAAAAAATCAAAGAACCTAGAAAAACAAAACCTGTATTTGTAATACCGAGGAAATTGCACAAAGTATTTAATTTTAGTGAAAAAGTATTTGAAAAAAACAGAGAACCGAAAACGGAAGTTGTTAAAAAGGAAACTGCATTTGAATCTAGATTAGTGACTTACAACATTAAAAATACGAAAGGATTTAAAGATGCTTCCAAATTTCTGAACAGTATTGAAAGAACCGCAACAGGTTTAATCAAATGGAAACTTAGAGAAATGAAACTAAAAGTTAATGTAGTTTTAATCGCAGAATTTAAAAAAGGAACTAACAAAAATAACATGGAGTATCAGGAACTCAATTTCAAAACTAAAAACGTAATAATATTGCAGTCAGCAGAAGTTGCAAACTGTTACGATGAAATGAAACAGAAAATTCTAAATGAAATGGAAACGTTCGAAATTAAAGGATCTAATTGGCGACTTCATAAGATCAAGCATTTGGAACTTAACGTTAACAAGTACACTCCTTTGAGAGGATCATCTTACATTGAACTCCCAGCTTTTCTGCAAAGTAGGAAAGCAATTATAAATGTGAAAAATGACGATAATAAATGTTTCCTTTGGTCTGTTCTTTCAGCTTTACATCCAGCTGACCAACATTCGTATAGAGTAGCGAAGTACATAACATGGGAACATGAATTTGATGAAGCGTTGAAAGATATCAGTTTTCCTATGAAACTTACAGACGTAAAAAAGTTTGAGAAAAGAACTGGGATTTCCATAAATGTTTACTGTCTGAATGAAAAAAATACTATAGTTCCCTTGGAAATAACGAAAGAGGAAAAGGAAAAACACATTGACTTGTTGTACTTGAAAAACGAGAAAACTGAACATTACTGCTGGATCAAAGATCTATGGAAACTGGTTGGTCATAGTCAGCTAACAAAGGATGGTCACAAACGATTTTTATGTAAAATGTGTTTAAATAGCTTTGGAACTCAGGTCAAATTAAACGACCATAAAGAATATTGTGGAGCTCATAAAGCTGTTAAAGTAGAATTACCAGAACCTTATGATAATGTTTTACAATTTGAAAATTATAAACGCTCCATGAAAGTTCCATTCGTTATCTACTCGGACTTTGAAAGTTTGCTTAGAAAACTTCAAACTGTTATAGCTGAAGAGAAATGCAAAACACCCGTTAAAAACTCTAGAAAATTTATCATAAAATCAATCAGAACTAGATTAAGAAGGGTTACTAATAAAATACACAAACACGAAGCTAGCAGTTTTTCATATTACATAAAGTATTCCAACGGATATTATAAGCCCCCAGTCGAATATTCTGGTTCGGATTCTCCAAAAGTATTTTATCAGAAACTGAAAGAGGAAGTTTTACACATTGCTAAGGAATATTACGATAAAAATGTACCCATGAAACCATTGACTGACCAACAGGAACAGGAATTCAAAAATGTAAAAACTTGTCACATTTGCGAGAGAGGTTTTAACGAATTGCCTCCAATGTTAGAAAAGGAACTCGAGGTGAAGGAAAAAGCTTTGGTCTACTTTCACATGCAAGGAGATGAAAGTAATGCAAAACAAATACAAACGGAATTGAAGGATCTGAAACAAAATATCGATATGAACAAAAGGCGTGTGGCTGACCATGACCATTTGTCAGGAGAATTTAGAGGTGCTGCCCATTCTCTGTGTAATTTGGAGTACCAATGCCCGAGATTCGTACCAGTATTTTTCCACAACCTAGCTGGTTACGATGCCCACCTATTCGCGAAACAACTCGGAGAGGATGAAGGGGAAATACGGTTGATTCCAAACACCGAGGAAAAGTACATTTCATTTTCAAAGATTCTCAGGTACGACTCTGGAAATTTTGATAAGAAAGGAAACCCAGTAATGAATAAAATTGAAATAAGATTCTTAGATTCGTACAAATTTCTAGCAAGCTCTTTGGAAAAACTAGTAGGAAATTTAACTAAAGATCAATTTAAGGAATTAGAGAAACATTTTGGAACAGAGAACTTGGAACTGATGACAAGGAAACTAGCTTACCCATATGAGTACATGGATAGGCCGGAAAGGTACGATGAAACCTGTTTACCACCTATAGAGAAATTTTACAGTAGCTTAAACAAACAAGGAGTAAAAAAGTCTGAGTACAGAAATGCGCAGGAGATTTGGGATAGATTTGGAATAAAAAACATGAGAGAATTCACTATGCATTACAACAAATGCGATGTCTTACAGCTTGCAGATGTAATGGAAAACTTTAGAGATATTTCCCTTAAAACTTACAAACTGGATCCAGCATTTTATTACACGACACCTGGATTTGCATGGGATTGTATGTTGAAAATGACAAAAGTGAAATTGGAATTGTTGACTGATTACAATAAAATTCTAATGACAGAAAAAGGAATTCGAGGAGGTATATCGCAATGTAGTAACAGACACGCGAAAGCAAACAACAAGTACATGGTTGATAAATATGACCCAACTAAACCTTCCAACTATATAATGTACCTTGACGCAAACAACTTGTACGGATGGGCTATGTCTCAGTACATGCCATACGGAGGTTTTAAATGGGTAGAGAACTTGGAAAATTTAGATGTTGAAAATATAAGTGATGAGTCTCCTAAAGGTTATTTTCTGGAAGTTGACTTGGAATATCCTAAGAAACTGCACGATTTACACTCAGATCTACCACTTGCACCGGAAAACAGGATTGGAAATACAAAATTACCTAAATTAATGACAACTTTGTACGACAAAGATAAATACGTTTTACACTACAGGAATTTGAAACAGTGTCTGAGCATGGGAATGAAACTAAAGAAAGTACACAGAGCACTGAAGTTTGATCAATCGGATTGGTTGAAAGTGTACATTGACTTCAACACGGAACTGAGAACGAAAGCGAAAAATGATTTTGAAAAGGACTTTTTTAAATTGATGAACAACAGTGTATTCGGAAAAACGATGGAAAATATCAGGGGAAGAGTCGATATTAAATTATGTTCAAATGGAAAGAAACTGGAATCGTTGATAGCAAAACCCACTTTTGATCGTAGAACGATATTCACGGAAAACTTAGCAGCAGTTCACATGAAAAAGACCAAAATTCTTTTCAACAAACCCATCTACATTGGCATGAGCATTCTGGAAATTTCTAAAACTCTAATGTACGACTTTTATTATAACACAATTAAAAAACAATACGGAGAAAATGTCAAATTAATGTACTGTGACACGGACAGTCTGATCATGGACATAAAGATTGAGGATGTTTACGCAGACATTAAAAACATCATTCTCGATCAATTTGATACATCCGATTATCCGAAAGAAAATGTGTATGGAATTCCACAGGTGAACAAGAAAGTACTTGGAAAATTCAAAGATGAAATGAGCGGAAAAGTAATGGAGGAATTTGTTGGACTAAGATCGAAACTTTACGCACACAAAACGTTCGAGAATCAAAAAGAAACAAAGAAAGCGAAAGGGATAAAGAAAAACGTAGTTGAACAGGACATTAAATTCAATGATTTCAAAGAATGTCTGTTAACTAAGAAACCGATCTACAAAACGCAAATGATGTTTAGATCAAACAAGCATGATATTTATACTATTGAACAGAACAAGAAAGCGCTTAGTGCCTACGATGATAAAAGGTATATTCTAGAAAATGGTATGGATACTCTTGCTTGGGGACATCATACAATTGGAATAGAAAAAGAAAAGTTCGTAGATCATTTGAAGGAACTTACGAAAACACAAAACGAGAAAGAAATGAAAAAAGGATCTCTTCAATAAAAATGTCTCATCCATATTTACAATTTTCACTTAAGCATATCGAATTCATTGAATGTTTCGCATATATCGATAGAAATAAAGATATGAAAGTGTACAGGTTTATAGAACAACTGTTATACGGAGAAATCTCCGCTGATAAAATTTTAAATTTTAAAACACAGTTGAAAAATGTAGGGGTTGAAAAATTCGTAAATACCATTAAAAAAACAATGCCTGAAGAACCGGTAAAAGATGTGAAATGTAAAAGGAAAAGTAAAAGGAAAATCGACGAAACAATGTTGGAGAATTACGTTATTCGTAATAAACGAGATAAGAAATTTCTACAACAGTTGAACGTAAAGATTTTTTTAAACATGATCCCTACTAAAAATATAATTGTGGACGATAGTAATATTGTCGATATAAAATTACCTTGATCTAATTGTTCGTTTTAATGAGGATTCCTCATTAAAACACATTGAAAATAAAATCTCCTTCATATTCCAAACATCCTGAGCTTTTAGCAACAGTATCGAAACTGAAACTCAAAATCCTTCTTCAGTTTGGCTTTACTCTCATTATAAAGCAATTTTCTAAGTTGATATTCAGAAGCATTTTTAGGAACCTGGATTTTTAGGAGCGGTGGTTTACCATCAACACCCAAAAAACGTTCTTTCAACAACCCTTTAGAATATCTATACTCTCTCAATACACGTTGAATCTCGTCTAGTGCGTCACAGTTTCTATCATAAAATCGAAATTCAGGTGTCTTTACCAACCCCCAGAAACCTCCATGTTCATCACATATATCTAATGCCTCGTCGCATAAAACCATATCTCTTTATTTATTATAAAAGAGATTCTTTTAACTACCCCCCAAATGAAAAAAGGTCACTGGTTTTGATGTTTTGTGTTAGAAAATTTTTACCAGGAATTTAAGTCGCTAAATGAAAAAGTCACTGGTTCTGATGTTTTGTGTTAAAAAATGTGTTCTGATGTTTTGTGTTGAAAAGTTTTATCAGGGGTTTAACAGAAAAGCATTTTAACAGGGTTTAGCACAAAAGCAGTTGTAACAGAGATTGAAGTCAGAAACATTTTTAACAGGGATTGAAGTCGGTGGCCCAGGATTGGTATTCCGATACTACTAATATCTATAGATAGGAAATATTTACTACAATAGGTGAAGAGAATTAAAAGAATACTAACGGTTACTAAACTCAATCCATTTGGGTTTGAGTTTATTAAAACTAAATTTTAATAATTAAAATTTTAATAATTTTTTTATTATTATTAATAATAATAATAAAATTTTAATTAAAATTTTATTATTAAAATTTTAAAATTTTAATTTTAATAAATAAATTAAAATAAATAAATAAATAAATAAATAAATAAATAAATAAATAAATAAATAAATAAATAAAATAAAAAAAATTAAAATAATAAAAAATAAAAAAATAATAATAAAATTTTAATAATTAAAACTAAAAATTCAACTAAAATCATCAGTCCTCATTTGAGTCCTCACTGGTCATAAGTTCTCATTGAATCATTGATATTTTATTTTGCATTGAATCAGTGTATCCATATTTCAGCGTTTTCCCGTGAAGGAAAAAGAAAAAAGTGTATAGAGTTTTTAGATTTCAAATTTTGTAGGAAAAAATAATGTACTTAAACATATTGATGCACCTATTAATTTATTATGTTATTATTATTGTCTCCAGAAATGGTTCAATATAAGTAGGGACATTATTGGAGCTGGAACCGAATAAGATGACATAATATATTATGTAACAATATATTAATATAAGTATATAAGTATATAAGTATATTAATATAAGTAATATATTATGTATTATGTGTGTTATGTGTTGTAGGTACTTATGCTAGCTATTATAAATTATAAGGATTATCCTTACACAACAAATTATGTAGGTATCAATTGACCACACCGCCGGGCAGGCCGATGCATGTAGTCACGGAATTAACACTAGTAACAGTACTAACCAATCAATCAATAATTTAATTACCGAATACAATCAATGGTAGGTAATTTACCAGGTGTAAGTGCCTATCCACTACAGTTGTAGATGACAGGTCTTATAATAAAGTTAGACTGATTCCAGGCCGAGCCAACTAATCCATCATGGATTACACTGGACCAAATTTTTGTTTCTGATATGCCAACAACAAAATTTTCGGGTCTATTGTAATGCACGAATGACATAGAACTCAGTTTCATACACTCACCGCATTTGCTCACAGTGTAGTAGGTACTGGGTTTTGTGAGAAACCCTTTGCATAAGTGCAGACGAATCTTACAGTTGGATATCGATAAAGTGTATATGTTGTTGGGTAGGCTTGGATGAGGAGCAGGATGAATAGAGTGCGAGACTGGATGAGAAGAGGTTGGATGAGAGAGGTTGGATGAGGAAGGATGTGCTCCGTAGGAGTCTTTTACTAACGCCCCGCGGTTTTCACCACAGCAGGTGCCTGGGAAGTGGGAGCTAGTACCCCGCTGTTTTCACCACAGCAGGTGCTAGGGGTGCAGGAGGTGTCCCGCGGTTTTCATCACAGCAGACACCGGGAAGGTAGAGGCTAACACCACAGCAGGTGCTAGAGGAGAAGGCGGTGTCCCACGGTTTTCACCACAGCAGACGCCGGGAAGGTAGTGGATAGCACCCCGCAGTTTTCACCACAGCAGATGCTAGAGGAGAAGGAGGAAGCCTCCCACGGTTTTCACCACAGCAGACACTGAAGGAAGGAGCACCCCGCGGTTTTCACCACAGCAGGCGCAGAGAGAGAGTGAGAAAGGCGAAGGTCGAGTGAGAGACGGAAGTCGTGGGTAAGTGCCAGATCGGTCGAATGACGAGCCGGGCGAGAAGGTCTGCTTATATAGGCCCGTTTCCACCCGTCCCCAGTCAACAATCGGCCGTTATGTCCGTTGAAAGCGATGGCGGTTAATGGAAGGGGCCCTTCTCCCTTGGCGTTACCCGGCTCGTCGTTCCCTTCGTTTATTAGGTTAAATCTTTCTGTCTTACATAGGAGTAGTACATGTAGAGGGCTGAGGAGAACCAGGACATTATATGGGACAAGCCCGCGCCGGCACTCAAAACTTTTCTCATAAAAAAGTATTGCAGGCTGTGCGTTGACTAAGACAGAAGGGCTGTACACGAAAATAATCAACCACACTGGAAGAATTTGCAGGATTTCTATTCATTTCATGAAGGGTTTGATAAACATAATCAGTCACATTCCATAAATTTGGCGTCTCACCTTTTTCTCTGGCGATAAGAAAATTCTGCGGGTTATGTTTTTATTTACGCGGAACGCCTCAATGTTTTGTAACCGTTTGCGTCCTCAATATTTTTCACTCTCAGGAGAGGAAGTTTATCAGATCTGACCGATCATACGATACTGATAAGATTCGGGGCGGGGCGATCGGTGTTTCGTATAAATAGCTGAGGACGAGCCTTCACCGGCACCAGTCAACTTTCAGGGAAAGCAATCCACTGCTATACAATGGAGTATTCGTTTTACGGAGCCGTCATGTTTTCTGTTGCTTTTGCATCATCTTCATTTTTCCTGCTGTTCCACATTTTAGTGGTATGTAGCAACATTATTACATTGTATACAACCTTAACCATATTAGCTATTGTAACACTATGTAATAACAATTCACTACTGAATAGAAGTATTAATCTTTAATTAAGTCGTCTAAATTATAATAATTATTCCTTGAAGCATACCAAAATTGTGCTCTATCATTAACAAATTTTTTAACAAAAAATACTATTAAAATAAAGTAAAAGATAAGCTGTGGCAATGGGTCCAACATTTCAAGTTGGTAGATTTTTTTAAGAAACTAGCTTGATAGAATTCCATATCAGGTAGAACTTTTCAGTAGATCCGTTTCACAATCATCTCTGGATTTCTCCATTCTCTGGTGTAATTTGAGGTAGGAAAGTAACTTCTAAAGTTATCTGTTATGCCGCATAGCTGGAACTTTTATTCTGAAATTGTTGGACTTTTCACTATCATTCACTTATAAGCAATTCAATTATACCTAAGTGAGATATAATATTATTTTCTAACTGCGATGTTATAATGTATCAGGAAAACGGTATGGTCGAATGAAATTGACGGCCGAATTATTGAATGGGAGGAGGCTGAGAAATCCCTTTGACTTATGGGTAAGTGGAAATGATGATTTACAGCTGAATTGACTTAAGGCACTATTTTTTATTTTAATTGAAAATAGTTACAAATTACATCGAATGAATGACTACTTAGTTCCAACCTTTCCAATCAAGATCAGAAAACTTAAATTCCAATCGAAGCTAAAAATAATCCACCTTAACATTGATAGAACTCTGTGAACTGAGCCTAAAAAAATTGCTTCGGTTTCACGTGGTAAGATGATTACTGATTAGGTCGACGTATCAGATATTCATATTTTAGGACTAAGTATTCAAATTCTGTTACAACAGGATCTGTTGCAATAGTAGATTAGTAGTGTTATTATAACCAACAAACGACAGAATGACAGTTCAACTATTTTCAGGATGGATCACCAAGCCCGAAATACGGTTGAATCAATGACTTTCGGGTTTCGGATCATTTTTCAACTTTCATATAGTGGCATCTGCTCGTACGAAGGATTAGAGAACATCGAAGAAGCTAATTCGAAGAAGTTTCTCGACTCGGAAGTTTGAGACCTGCTTGGATCTTCGAACGGCGCGCTTGGTAATATAAATTTTTTTTTAAATATCAGTCGTTAATTTCATGAAGAAAGTTACTTTAATTGATTGGTGGCTAATTCAAATTGAACCCTGGAAATTCGACCATTTTTTGTGAAAAACTCAAAGTTCACTTTTTTTTGTGAATTTTCACACAAAATTTTTTTTAATCAACGCGATTATTAGATTCAAGGTTTTTATTGGCACAAATATATACAACATTTAAAAACATAAGTATTCTTAATTAAATATAAGCACTTGTACCCTGAGAGGCATAGCAGTTCGATGAGCTTGTAAAACATGTTTAAACTGACAAAATCTTTCAAGAAATCAATGTTAAGTTATTTATAGTTGTTCGAACATTGCCTACATACCTGTCCATCGTCGGAATTAGGTACGTATCTATCCGAAAATTAAAAATTACGTTCATATAGAGTCTTATTGTGAAGTTAGAAGTTGCCTTTCGATCATCTTTTCCTAGAATGGACAAACTATCAAACTATAACACGGTATCTCCAACTGACAGAAAAATCTAGGATAAAGTAGTTGGCATAGCTCTTATCAGGGAATAGGTAGGTAACCCCCCCCCCCCCACATAGAACTAAAGAATTTAAAAAATTAATTGATTCTCATTTAGGTATCTCTTTTCACAGTAAAATGATAGTTAGTGTATATCAGTTAAAGGTAGTGAACGTTTTACCTCTGTTTAACTCTGAATTATAATTATTATACCACCTATGTAACTATTTACTTACATGTAATACTTTCCTATTAAAAAAAAATTAAAAATTAAACTAAATAAAATTTTGTTGAAAGCTGATCAGACAACTAAAGCTTGAAAGAAAGAATTATTTTACTGTATCATCAAATCACAGCTTGCGACTATATTCCGTGAATCTCTCTTCGTAGGTTCGAATCGTGCATCTTTGAGCTGAGATGTCATCCAAGCGAACAGATTTTCGAGGGATAATCTTGAGAAGCAGCAGTGTCGACAAATGTTAGAAAGTACTGGAACGGCGAAGAGCTTGTTTTTCGCCCTACTGAAGAGCTACTGACAGGTGGAAGGAGATTTTGAATACTGAGGTTTTCGTCGTTTTGGACGTAAATGAAAGATTAAAATAACTTTTTGTTGTTATTATTTATTGTCTTTTTGTAATTAGTCCCTACCCTTCAGTATTCTAAACAAACTGGCAGGCACTACTTAAGGCTGGCACGAGACTTCTGATATACTCGTATAATTGAGATGGATTGAGAAAATATAATATTTAAGAAAAAATTCCCTGTTTGTTTGATAATGGATTGAATCATTAATTGAGAATACTTCTTTAAAACAGACTTAGTTACCTACAGATGACGAAAATCCTACAACGCTTCATGCAAGTAGCCGTGGTAGGTAAGTTTGGCATTTCTAGTCTTGAGTTAATTTAGGTGATAAACATTAAACGCAAACGCTGCCAACCTACCCATAATGCCCAAGATACCTATTCCATTGTATCACTGCCACCAACATCTTTCGTGTCATAGGAAGGTAATGTAACAGCTACATACAAGTATTAACCGGGTCAGTGGTGGTTATTTCAGAAAAGCAAGTTTGTTTATCAAGCACGCCGGTCCGCCACCCCACGATCTCCGTTTAAAGAGCGCGGGGATTCCCAGAATGAAATTCAAGGAATTTCAATTTGTGGACCAATAAAACTGCGAGTAATTTTGAACTGTGTGGTTTCGCATACGATGGCACTCAGGATGTTAGTTCGATAGAAGTGAAAATATTGACGTTTCACACAAGGGATTGGCCATCGCTGTATCCTTGATAGGACCGCTCAAGCCCTATCGTGACCATCGCGTCAAGAAATCAGACACCCGCGCGGAAGAACTTATTTATATAAAAAATCTAAACAAAAAATCAAAATTCTGTGATCCAATTCGCTGATGCATTTCCAACGGATTTTGATGTCAGCATGGAAAATCATAGGAACAAGGCCTCTCCTCGAAGAAATTTTTCGAAGACTTCAAAAACACACATTCATTGTTGTGGGCAGACAACACTGTGGCTCGTAAGGACCACCCATAGACACCGCACATATTTACAAAAATGTTTTGAGGTGCCTTCCAATCTTGAAAGCGGAACACAAAGCGGCACGGATAGGCAGCTGGGAAAGGTCATTCGCCTCCGTTCTCCCCTTCAAATGTAGATTTTCAACTATTCACAAAAGTTGATCTTTTCAACCGCCTACCGATGCTATTTTTTTTACATAGGCGGTTTTTTCAATAATGCATGATTAGGTCATGAGTACCCAGATCCGGGGTGTACCTCTTTGTGTACAAAAAAAGGTATTTACTTAAAATTATTAACATTTAATTGTCAACAAAAATTTTTTGAAAGATTTTTCAAAAAATTTTTTGTTGGCCACTTTTGTATTCATTTTCTGAGAATAAACCATTTTTCAAATTTAAAATATGTTTAACGGTCGCCGAGAAAAACGTTAAATGAAATTGGGCGATTGCACTGCCATAATAATTATCTTATCGTAGAATCACACTACTAGCCATTGGACATCAGCCTTAACGCCCAATAGCGAGACAAGGCTTCGACGCAAAGTAAGCCAGACCCGGAGCATTTGATTCATAAACTCTGTCATAAACTTCTGTGGTCAATACCTACCCTCGAGCTCCCTCCAGCCCTACGTATCGAGTAGGTACCGGAGCCGGCCAGGTAGTTACATTAAAATATGAATTTCTACACCGCCCCCATTTCCTGTAACGCGCCATTTTGGCCCGCTAACCCCCCCCCCCCCTCCACCCGGCCATTTTAGCGAATTTTCGAAGAAAAGGAAGCTATTGTTCTCGGTCCAAAATTTTTAAAACTCGAATTTCCGAAAGATTTTTATACCAAAATCCGTTTCAGGCCATCCTGAATTCACTGCCGAAAGACACCAAAAATTATATGTATATATATATATATTTATATACATATTTATATATATATTTATATATATATTTATATATTTATATATTTATATATGTATGTGTCATTCCAGACGATAACTCTCGAAAGAATTGAGATAAAAAGTTCAAATTTGCACGAAAAATCTGTCTTGGCAATCGACAGGCTAAGTTCGAAGATGGGCAGAATCGGGTCACCCTAAGGGGGAGTTTTGGGGAGTTTTAGGGGGGGAAATTACCCATAAATTCCCAAAATGAAAAAGTCTGACAAGTGACTCCTCATTTTGAAGGTTTTTGTGCGCTGAACACGATGGTGAAATCAGAATTGCGATATCTCATTCCATTCTCAAACTGGAGCACTTTGAAGATGAAGGAACGTGGTTATTTCTTGAGATGTTCTTCCTGGTTCGTCTGCTCTAATCTGATAACGGAATGGGATATCGCAATTCTGACTTCACCATCGTGTTCAGCGTTGGAAAATCTACAAACCGAGGTGTTACTCGGCAAAAAATGGAACAAAAAATTTGTTACGTATCCAATACCTACTCTTCTGGTATTCAAAACATTTTTGATTTCCCCCTCCACCTCCTTCCACCCCAAATTTTACTTTGCGTAAAACTACTCCTGTTTTAATTTTGTATGGTATCAAGTTGGGAAAACATCGGCCGAAAATTAATTTTCAGAAAATTTTAGGCGGAGGAGGAAGATGCCGAAAACTTCGAAAATTCGCTCTTATAGCCATGCTGCATGACTGTGGTTTTTTTTAAATTCTGATGGTAGCTGAACCTAAGTAGGACCCTCGACATATTCCCAAATTTTCACCTAATTTGGATGATTCGTTTTGTGGTGAATAACAAACTTGTACATACCTATCAACAAAATAATAGGTAAAAGTACCTATGATCAAAATCCAAAATAATGATTATATTATAGTCTTATATATTATATATATTATATTCATATAATCAGCTGTTCCACAGCAGTGAAATCTAGGCAGGATGTATAACTACCGTATGATTCGCATTCATGTTGATGAAACTTTTCGGTTCAAATATCAGGGCCTTACTGTGAACGAACGGCTGGACGTACAATTCTCCAAGTGGTCTCAAAAAATCCTCAAGTTCGGAATTAATTTAAAAAGTCATAAAAAACCATACCTACCCTCCTATTATTTTTGGGTCATGGTAAGTAACTAAAACACCAGTGGGTGTGATGGAGGGGGGGGGGGGGGGTATTTAAACGGTTCCAGGCCGAGTTCCAACGTGTGGAAAACGTCAGAAATTTTTTTAATTTCATCTCGGATTCCTTGAGTGCAAACCATCAAAAATAAACGATGAATTTTCTTGCCTACTTCAACCCTGTAAAGACATTGGTAAGATAATTTATAAGAAATGCGGCTTCCATTTGTTGCGGTTGTTGATCTGTTGATGATTTCTCCCCCACCTTCCGGTAGGAATCTCCTTTATTACCAGATAAAGGGGATTCTATAACTAGATAAAGGAACCTCCTTTATCACTAGATAAAATAATAAATTTCGCAACATTTGATCGTGTATAACCACCATAGTAAAGGAATGGATGGGTATGAAACGAAGCCTCAACAGTTCGTACTGTTTATCATTCTTGTATACATGAGCCGAAGAGCTTTTCATTTCGCCGACAGAGATTCTCATTAGCTGACAGGCCCCAGATTCACCTCCTTCATGGAAAGTTGGTCGTGTGACGTGCTATCAGAGTCCGCTAAACTTCCAGAGTCTGTGTCTATCGTGCTGAAGGATCCTCGCCTCCCTTCAAACTCGCTCAAAACCACTCCATCCGACGGCAGCTGGCTCTGTAACAACAAACCGTGTAATTCCCGTGAACTGGGAAGGATTTTTTTTCTTTTTTTTTTTTTGAAACTGACTTGTTCTACCATCCATTCGTCGTTCACCTTATGTTTGTATTTATTGTATAGAAGATTTTATACCTCCTAAAGTCAACTGATATCTTCGAAGGTATCAGTAAGATAAGCAATTTCCTAAAATAAAAGGAGGTCGAAAGAGGTTTTTGGAGGTCAACATTTCTAAAAATCTGTAATAACGGTTGAAATCGCCAAAAGTTTACATAAGTTAACCAAGAGCGGTGGAAAATGGTGAATCGAGGCATAAGAAGACTATCTCAGTAATTGAAATATTAATCGCACGAAAATGGGGGTCAAATTGGAGTTTTTATGGATGAAAAATTGAAGAAATTCAAGCAGTAGAGGCGGCGCAAATCGTGTTGAGGTGGAGAAAAACTGGAAGCAATCCCCTTCCACTCCTCCCTCTATGAGAACTGTCCATTTCCGGTACAGTACACTGATGACTGTACTGTTTCATTTGCGTCATTTCGCATATTTTGTTATGAAAGCTCAATTTATTTTTTTCTCATCCTAATTTTTTTTTTTTTATGAATTATCCAGGCCCCAATTATTTGTTTAATTGCACCTAAAAATTACGCACGATGGATTAATTCAAAAAAATATTTTTTTTTTTTTTTTTTTGGAGGACCAAGGAAGAGTAATAGTAGGAATTTCCGTCTTAATTGCCAATTAAATGGAATTCTGGGGAAGGAATATCGCACGTTTCGTCCCACTTTTACAAATTAATGAAGGCACCTCCTCCAGCCCGGGAGCCCGAGATAACAATCAATTAGCAATAGAAGCTGAGCTGAGCTGTGATCTCCCCTTTCCTTGATGAAGATGGGTTTCCAGACGGTAGGGGATTTCGGCCAATAAGCGAAGTAAAGCGGAATGTTCGGGGAGCAACGTTGTATATAGGTAATATAATACATTTACTACCTACGTATCGTCCCCTCGCCAGGAATTATCGACGTTGTATTGTTAGATGTTCACTGTAAGTACTAATAACTTCTTTTAACTAATTAAATTATTGTTAATTCGAATTGGTATTTTCTGCGTTGTACAACAACTCACGGAACAAGTTGTAACGTGATGAGGGTGATATATATATTTCCTCTCTAGGCACTGATATGCCTGCAGAGTCTCGAGGTGTATTCCGTGCTCACCGCTCGGTTTCGGATGACCACTCATCCTTGGAATGAGGAAAAATGAGAAGGTAGACCCCATAGGGAAATCGCTATTAATGAGGTGAAATGTGACACGTAAGTGTGGAAGTGGTTTCGCCCCACGTTTCTCCCACAAAAATTCCTTCTATCTAATTGATTCATCTGCGCAGCTGCAATAAGTGTCACTGAAAACCATGGACTTCGTGACCAAATTTAGAAGACGTGTAGTCCCTAGTGAGTTCACCCGATTTATAGCTAAGTGCTGGGCCGGTTATGCATTAGGTACAACAGAGCCACATATTGAGTTGAGGATAGAGCAGTGCGGTAACGCATTCTCCATAACATGAAATTCCATGATATTTGAATTTCCAGATGCTGGTTTATTATTTTTCAATACCTAATAATTAGTTTGATGGTTTCCATTTCAAGCTTATGTAGAATCCGAAGAAGGAATTTAAAAAAAAATGCTGTCCGACTGCCGTACACCGTCCACCGCGCTTCGTACTCCCCTTAGCTACCACGAACGAAATTAATGAAATATGGTTTATGGGTCCCATTTCGAGTCTAATTGGTCGGCGACGCTCGTTACTGTCAGTCATCTCTAAGGGGTGAAAAATAGGGGTTGAAATTTCAGACGTAGACCAGTTCCGCGCAAAGTGGAAATTTTTCGGTCAGTTCCGCCCGGACACAAAACCTCCAACCAACCAGTTCCGCGCCTTTTCAGACCCTGGGACATGTCAAGTAGGTATGTGCCGTTTCCGCGCAATGAATGAAATGAAGACTCGAACATTTCCTTGGTACTGAACACCGAGTGCCTAACCACACTGGCAGTGTTCAATGAGAAGACTGCATATTATGCCAACAAATATTCGAAATACTTTCCTTGGAATCAAAATGACTCTATACCAAAACAACGAAATTGGTTTCATAAAACCATTCCTGATTTGAATCAGCATGGAAAAATTATCCTGCCCTGTTATGATTATCTGAGCTGCAGTTATACCGTATGATTCACGCTCGTGTTGACTTTTTTTCGCTTCAAACTGAAAGTTCCGGTTGTGAAAGAATGTGCGAAGCTCCAGGTGGCCTTGAAATAATTATTCTAAAAAAGGCTGCAAAGTCCTTGTCACATGGTTTTATTATTCTATTGGACATACCTACAGAAATGTTGGCTGTTCATTTATTGTTGCTGTCATTTTAAATAATGGAAATAGCTATTTCTGAAGGTTTCCACCAATTTTGGCCCCCAAAACACAAATTAGGTACGCTCTTTTTTTTACCCCCCAAATCATCTTTGATCATTGGTAGTGCCATTTAATCGTCTTGATCCACGTGTTGACACTTTTTCCAGTGTTATTATACAAATTGATGGTGATTTCAGACGACTTTCCAGATTTTTGCCTCATAAAAAATCAATTTTGGCAGCTGAATCATTGGTAGAACCTCAATTTTCCACTCTTTGGTCAAAATCGACTTCATATTCGGTCTTCTCGTCCCCAAAAACATGGAAAAAGATACCTCAAAAGCTCATTTTACTAACATGTTACTAAAACACTAAAAGTACCTATTTTTAACCACATTTTCACTCATAACACCCCTGGGTATATTCCGATCGGGCTGAAAAGTTTCGGGACACAACTAGGCCCCAAATGGAGCATGTGTGCGAAAGAACGATTTTTTAGACCGAAAATGAAGCCGGTACACGTGATACGGCGTACGGCGTACGGCGGACGGACTTTGCTTTTTTGGAATCTGCGCACCTTGAAACGGAAAAGAAAACATTTTGAGGGGGTGTTATACAAATTTTTTGCTGAGCGAATACATAGGTGTATTATTCACAGAATAATAAACCAAAATGGAATCAATTCAGAATTGCAGAAAAACCTTACCGTTTCAATGGAATTTTGAAAGCTATGGCACTTTGAAAATGTCTACCCCGATTTTTCACCATTTCTTATTGACCTACGGTTGAGAAAAGTTTCTAGGGTCATCCTCAGCACAGTTTCAAAGTTCTTCCTCAATATTACATAAAAGGTGTAAACACGGCGGAAAGCGTAGGGAGGGTGCAGTACGGTTTTTTCGATTCTAGGTGCCATGAAAGGTGATCAAATTTTGAGGGGTTAAGCTTTTGTTTTTTTGGTCGATTCGAAAGGTGGTCGATTGAAAAATAAACCATATTTATTTTATTTAAACAGTGATAGGTGCATCTCTAATGAACCACTCCAATGAACAGTGCGTTACGGTTACATAGGAACCTACTGAAAAAGAGTTCCAGGACGGTGAACTTTGATGCTGTATGTAAAAGATTGAATTAATTTGGTAAAAGGTTTAACTAAAAAGGCTTCACGCTCCAGAAAAAATACTTGATTCTACATTTCGGCACTCGTTCACAGATAATCTTTATCAATGACGAGATAGATTTGGCCGAATTCCGATTGTGGTTTGATGTTTGGATTGAGTTGGTTTAATTGTACGAGTATGTTACCACAGGGTTACAATGGTTATATTGTATCAATCATTGCATTTAACGATACCTGCAAATGAAAAATGAACGAGTACATAGTGAATTACATAGTAAATTGGTGTGCCTACCTAAAAATAAAATTGAAAGCACTGAGAGGAAGTTCTGAATCGTGAGGAAATTTCTTTGATCACTCGTACCATTCTTATTATGTAATTAAAATTATATTTAAATTTGGCAGTATCGTGAAACGAACTATGAAAAGGGAGTTTCGAGGTTGATGGTTTGGTGAACGCTAAAGGAACGAAAATGGGTCACACTGTAATTACCGGTGTATAGTGCAAGGTAATCAACGAAGAGGCTCCCTAATTGTCAATATGTTGGCTCATCAAATTATTAGCCTCGCCACCCCAGCTCACCACTCTCTGTAACTCCCTTTGCCCTTCTGCACTGTCTTTGTCACTATATCAACATTCAGTCATCGCGGGAATTCTAGTATTGTATTAGGAATGCTCCATTCATTGTTCATTTTGTTGTGGCCAATTTTGAGAGGTACAATATCATTATTTTTCTCTAAACCGAAATCGAATTTGCCACATCAGTTTTTTTGTTCATACGAATATTTAAAAACTTCGGTAGAGTTTCCCCGTATCTCCCCACTGTTTGTCCGTCAATCCAAGCCCACGCGCAAATATCCCTTATTCAACCGACATAAATGAAATTTTCAGGGGTTCCATGGGTTGGCCCTCAATATTTTTCATCGTAGTTTGAGCAGTAGTAGCTTCTGCGCATGGGCAAACGCGAAACCCACCTCACTTTAGCGTTAGTTCCCATTAATCGATTCCGCAGAAATCTTCAGTGGGGATGCAATCCCTTCCTCACAGACAAGATGAAGAAAGGATTCGTAAAATATGCGTTCTACTCGATCAATTAACTAAGAAAGTGATAGTAGAAACGAGGAGAGAGTGCGGTCGTATGACAGTTCTCTTGTGTAATGAAACTAAGGCTTCGGTTTTCCAGACAACAAGTTACCTACCTCGTTCTCTATCATCTCTCTTTCCTCACTCTTCTGAGTGTTCCACAGCTAAACAACCAATTTTTTTTGTAAGTGCCCCACCTACAATGCTGTGACAGTGGTAAATCATGCCGTTTTCTATCTACAAAATGAGGCCATCCCATTAGACACCTCTTTTCACGTTCGGGTACTCTCAGGAAAACTATGGTTATCTTTTGTTACAAACGCAGCGAATTATTACACAATGGTCACATTTACCTATACATGCCCCTTTGTGTAGATCACTGTTTTCTGTGATCAATACCTACTCTCCTCCCTCCCCCGTCCTACCATCATTAATTATTTTTTGTTATTCATGAAGTATAACGTTTGTAGTTACGAAAGTGCCTATCAACAAAATAAACAGCCATCATTCTTCAACTGAAAATAATATACACGGAACAACCATCTCAATTGCTTGCGTGATTCTAATCAGGTGTTCCAAAGCAACGATATCTGGGCTGGGATGATATATATATATATATACCGTTTCATTCACGATCTTGTTGACGAAGCTTTTCGGTGCAAAAATCAGGGCTTACTGTGAGCAAAGCCTGGACGTACAATGCTCCGGGTGGTCTCAAAAAAATCCCCAAGTTCGAGGTCAATTTATACAGTTCCAGTCATGGCTATAAGAGCGAATTTTCATATAAATGTTCGTGCTGTTGTGAAAAAAGATGATATACCATTTTCCGTAAAAGTAAAACATTTTTTTCGTGATGGTAGCAATTTTATTCATGTTTGACTGTTATAATGTCAAACTTTACCCACTCTTTTTTAAGAAATATATTTTTATCATCGAAATAGTCCCTCTCTGTTTCGCGAACCACCATCACGTCAGGGGAATTAATATCGATTTTAGCCCTTAATACCAATTTTTGACCCCTACTGGGTATGAAAAACAACTGAAATGGTATTTTTCTGCCTTTGCTCACCCATCCATACCACTTTCAGTGATTTTCATACCAACTGTTCGCGACTTTAGCCGTTTTTACCGATTTTTAAGGGGGTTAATTTTTTTTCCATGCTCGATTCCGAAGGTTTTATTGAAAATAGTAAACCGAAAATTTCTCTCCGCCGCCGTACGCCGTATTTCCCACTTTTCTTAGTTACCATGAACCAAAATTAATTAAATTCGGTTTGTGGGTCCCATTTGGGATCTAGTTGGTCCGCGAAGCTCGGCGTTACTGTCAGTCATCTCTAAGAGGGTGAAAAATAGGAGTTGAAATTTCCAGGACGCCATTATGTAGAATTTTTTTTCAGTTTTTAAATTGCTCTCGAACTTGAGGAATTTTTGGAGCGTCCGGCCGTTCCTTTGCACCGAAAAGCTTCATGGACATGATCATGAATGAAGCTTTATACATACAGCCCAGATATCATTGCTAGGGAACAGCTGATTATAATCACGCATTGCTGTATGACATCGAGTTGCTTGTTCCGTGATTTTATTTCATTAGAAGAATGATGTTGATTTTGGATTTTGTTGATAGGTACCTACTTTTTTAACTTGAACAAGCGTTATCCTTCATGAATAACAACAAATAATAATATTGATGACCGAATGATTGAATCCACCGCACTTTTA
Organism: Leptopterna dolabrata; assembly: GCA_954871275.1. Classification (NCBI taxonomy): domain Eukaryota; kingdom Metazoa; phylum Arthropoda; class Insecta; order Hemiptera; family Miridae; genus Leptopterna; species Leptopterna dolabrata. The sequence continues at coordinate 9,559,850 of OX940977.1, read as the reverse complement.
TGAAACTGCAATTGCCCGGCCGGCTCCAGTACTCGTTTTAGGGCTTTCCTACTGGAAGCACGAAGGTAGGAATTGATCACAGAAAACAGTGATCTACACAGACGAGGCATCTGTACAGATAAAATAAACCGCTGTGTAATAATTTGCACCGTTTTTAATTTTGTGGCCAGAGAACTTTCAAACGTCGAGTATACACATTTCTTGAAAAACGTTTTCGCAAAAAGGAGAGACAAACTCAATCGATTCTTACACCGGAAAACATGGGGTTGTCGAACCCCATTTTGGTGTCTTTGGATTTTTGTGGTGCTGCGAGGTTCACTGGAATAACTTCTTCGCTGATATCAACAGTACCGCTGGTGTTTTCGAATCTTGCGAAACCCCACGTCTCGGTCGGAGTTTCCCTCCAATGGGACATCCACCTCTCCCAGCTCAAGGATCGGGTGAGCCTGAAATGATACATCGACTTTCATTTTACTGCATCGACATTTATTTCACTAACTAAATTTGTTTTTATCTCCAATTATTTATCTCCAGTTACCCGTACTAGTGAAGTTTATGTTCTCTAGATATCCGTGAAGTTTATTCCTAGATATCTTCAATAACTCGAAAATGGACTTGTAAAGTAAAGCCTGCCCTATCACTTGCTTGCTCATAGTCAAAAAACTATTTGTTAGCGAAGGCTTTCAAGGACACTTCAACTATATTTTTATTTGACCGGCAAATTATAAAATCCATGCATTGTATACAATACCTGGGCAATGTATGAAATAAAAGGGCGAGGCAATGTATGAAACAAATCTCATTTCACACTTTGCCTAGGCATTGTTTACAATGCATTATTTCACACTTTGCCGGTAACATCACAGAGACAGGTTAATGATTGATTAATAACGTGACGAAATCATTTATCGTAGCATATGTTGTTCAAGTAGATGAACCAGAACATCTTTAAATTTGGTTGATTAAACAACAGTGATTATATTACCAATTCTTTTCGTACGTGCAGAAGATGGCTCCAAATCCAATGAGTGATATAAACAATGCCAATAGAAATCTTTCCATAATTGTTCTTGTTTCGATCTTGTCAATTCTTAATCCACTGAAATAAGTCTTTAATGCTAGATCCTTCACCAATCCTTCTGCAAACAATTCGAAATTATAATAACGCTCCCTCTGTGTTCAAGTGTGTGAAATTGAATAACAGGTAATCTTACGTTTTAATCTTACTTGTGCGCAGGTGTTGATGGAGTTGGTTTGCGTACTCTTTGATATCACCATTGTAATCGCTTTTGTCAATCAGCACTATTTGGACATACCCGTTCGCTTTGCTTGTGTGCGAAACTATGTCGTATGACTTCAGGAAGGCCTCGGTTTCAGAACGGATCTTCGGAACAGAGCCATCCCTGGAGAGCAAGAATGCTCCTACAACCATCAAGTGCTTCAATTCATTCCATGAAAATAGTTTAATGGTATCATTAACCATTACATTACATGAGATGAAATGTAGAGTACTAAGGTGAGGAGTACGGTAGGTTTGATAGCACTAACGCCCCGCGGTTATCACCACAGCAGGCGTTAGAGGAGAAGGGCCTCCCGCGGTTATCACCTCAGCAGACGAGGAAGGTGAAGGAGGCTAGCACCCCGCAGTTATCACCACATCAAGTGCTAGATGAATGAGCGTACCGTGGTTATCACCACAGCAGACGCTTAACGATGAGGATGCTACTACCCCGCGGTTATCACCACAGTAGGTATTAGAGGGGGAGCATCCCGCGGTTACCACCACAGCAGATGCGAGGAAGGGCAGGTAAGAAAGAGAGAGAGAGAGTGAGAGTGTGTGTGTAAGGTGATCGAGAGAGAAGTCGCAAGTCGGAGAGCGGTCGGTCGAATTGGGCGAGCCAGGCGGTGTATAAAGGTGCCTCCACCTCGTCCCACGTCTGTCAACGGCCGTTGCGACCGTTGAGAAACGTTGGGAGCTCGATGGAGGGGACCCTTCTGGTCCTTTTCCCGAGGCGTCACTCAGCTCGTCGTTCTTCGTATTTATTGATAAAAACGATTGTACAAGTGAGTGGAGTCGCGGCTGAGGGGTACCGCATCAATTGCCATTTTGAAAAATATTGCTGAATGAATTCAGTGTGTCACCGTCGAATTCCCTGGTCATGCAAAATCGGTACTCGTAGATTGAAGGCCAGTAGAAGAAAATTCGTTATGTCGTTGTTGTGGGTACAGATCAAGGAAAATGCTGACGTCAGGCTCAAACTGGTTCTTCCGAGCGTTGCTCTCAGCCCAGTATTTTCACTTCCTCACCGTTCGTGGCTCAGTCCCCATCAAATATTTATATAATATATAACCATCTGTTGTAGGGACTGAACGGAAATGTGTTTAGTCTAGCTAAATGAATAATTTTTTTTTTTAATTTATTGTTCAGATAAAGGCTAAGACGAAGTAGCAGCTGAGAACTGCTACGGGAGAAGAAATCTTGAAAGTTTGGAGCAATTTGAACCACAGTGAAACACAGGACAAAGGTTACACCAAAAAGAAGGATCTTCATGTCGGATTAACTTGGAAAAACACCTATGAGAGACTAATTTACGCATGACTGACGAGTATACCCGACCTTTGGAGGAGTTTGCATACACCATTTTTTTGCAGCATTTTCGATGTTTAGCCATTACAACGCCTTAGATTGAAGAAATTAGAACTCCTCTTCCCTGACAACTACTTTCGCGCCTGTACGCTTTCTTCTTCAAGTACCCATGTGTCTGACATCAGGTAGCCCTCAATCCCATTATTTACGATCATTGCTTTACTTGGACTTGAGCGACATTTTCGGCTGGGTTTGTATGTCTGTACCCCGCGCTAAAAGTCGCAATTTTGGGTATTTTGACTTGAAATTTTGAGCGTACACTCCTTAGGCCTCCAAAATTTGCTGTATACTTTTTGGTGCCTCGCCGACGCCAGGGAGAGGCTCTACGCTGGCACCAGTGGTGCCTTGTGTTAGAAAAATGTGCTTAGGCCTCCAGAATCCAGGCACCAGTGGTGCCATCTGTCAGAAAATGTGTGCTTTGTATAGTTTTTCATGTTTTCGAGCACGCTGAATCGAATGGAAAAACTTTCAAAGCTCTACCGATCATCCTTACAGCGATTGAGAAATAAAAGCGTTACGTTACATAAAATGTTACGAAAAATAGCCATTATTGAGCGTGGTACAGAATTTGAGCCTATTTTCAAAACTGAGGCACCTGGTCAGCGAACCCACTAGCTCTATGGTGGTCTGGGATTCATACCCACGTCAGAGTAGCTCAAAACAATCTAATAACTTGCTTATGGATCCCAGACCACGAGGGAGCCAGCATAGTGTCAACAGTGTCAATAGTGTCAAATAGTGTCGATAGAAACCTAATTGTTTGTTACATCTTCAAGAAAAAGGGTTGCTGAATTGATAACGACATCCGAAAAATAAGTTTGGATAGTTGTTGACTTGTTGACAGGACATTGCCATGTCGCTTGATAAAGTCGGCAAACAAAAAACGCATACCTTGTGTTGAATGGTCATCGTCTTCAGTCTGTTCTTCTTCGATCTAATCGTATTAGGACGCAACAGGTTGAACTCCTAATACGTATCAGGATGTCACTCCTGCTCGTATAAGACGTAGCTCCTACTCGTACTGGGACATAATAGGACTGAACTCCAAACGCTCGCGTTTAAAAAAAACGCTGCAAATCCCTGCACAACGGTTTATTATTTTGTATAGAATACCCTTCTGTTACAGATCACAGCTCTATGTATAGATAACCCGTCTATATAATATTATAATATGTACTATTCTATGCATATTATGTAGATCGCAGACCCTCCGTAGGTTAGTACCTAACCCCGTACTCGTTACTAGGTACCTACCTAAATCACGAGTTAAATGTTGCTAAAATAATTCTGCCGATGACAAACAGTACCTAACAAAAAGAAACACACATAATGAAGTTCTGAAAAGAAATTGTTGATGGGGAGTGAAAAAAGTTGCAAAAGTACCTACCAACAAACTCCACGCCCTTCTACGTAGATGGTATAATGAACCGTTGTGTAATAATTTACCGTTGAGTAATGATTTACCGTAGTAATAATTTACCCATCAATAATACTTCAACGTTTGTTCAAGTTTCACTACCTACCAACAAACTCCAAAAGAGCCATCATTTTTCAAACGAAAAAATATCACAGAACAACCAACTCGACTTCATACTCCGCCAATATAATCAGGTGATCCCTACCAATGATTAGCCGTATTCACAAATTCCTATTGTGGGCGCGTCTCTGGTTACGAGATTTGGTTTGAATTGTATACAATTTCATTCACACTGGAGTCGAAAATGCCTGTCGGTGCAAACTTCGGGGCCTTACTGTGAACGAACGGCTGGACGTACGATGCTCCGGATGGTCTTAAAAAACTCGCAAGTTCAAGAACTATTTAAAACCGTAAAAATATTTACGTAAAAAAATGGTATAGGCGTTTTGAAAATTTCAACCCCTATTTTGAACCCCTTAGAGATGACTGACAGTAACGTCGAGCTTCGAGGACCAACTAGACGCCGATCGGAACCTATAACCCGAATTTCATCAATTTTTTTTCATGGTAACTAAGAAAAGTGGCCCGTACGGCGTACGGCGTACGGCGGACAGACAGAAATATTTTTATTGCAGTTTTGGATTCTACATACCTTGAAACGTAAACCATCAAATTTTGAGGGGGGGTAAGAATTTTTTTTTTCATGCTCGATTCCAATGGTTCATTATTGAAAATAATAAACCAAAATCAGAAAAGAAAGTAGAGTTGATTGAAGCTTACAGATTATAAGGCAACGTATTTCATTACCTACATAAATACTTTTACTTTGCAGAAGGCAGGAAACTGAATCAGGTTCCAGTTGGCTGAGCTGGATTAGGTGCCAATTCCTAAACACGGAGAATCACCAATCAATTCCCACAAGTCGCTTTTCTGTATCTGCATTCAAGTCATTCCAAACGTTTTGAAACGTCTTCAACGTCAATAAATTATTCAACGTCAATAAAGTCTTCAACGAAACGAACGGCATGCTATCCTCTTCTTCCGTTCGTTTCGGCCACCCCGTTGACTTTACCCACGGCCGGCTTCAGAGAAGGCCGCGACACCACCCACCAATAAGCCTAGGTTTGTTTACTTCCGGGTTTCGATAGATTACCTACAGATCTTCTCGCGAAAATTATTTTCAACAGCAATATTGTTAACTCTTGTTATTGTTTTTAATGAGAACAGAATGCAGGAAAATTGTGTCGTGCCAGAGTGCAAAAGTAATTAGGAATGTAAAAAAGAATATGTGGCTTCGTTTCATTTTCCAAAAGATGAAGAGAAGAAGTGGATTCGTGCGATTCTCCGTACTAAGTGGGAACCAAAACCTAGGTCAGTGGTTTGTATTTATAACATTTTTCCGAAAATGATTTAGGTACAGTAGATAATTAGGTACCTTCAACAGGGAGAATACAAATAATGGACCCTTGCAAAACCTAAAGATGCGTATCTACAGTGCTTTCCATCATTCAGCTTCAGTGATGGTATGACAATAGAATATTCATTGACATTCATCATTGAATCTATATAACTAAATTTACAGGTGATTTTCGTGGTGTCTGTCTGTCTGTCTGTTTGTCTGTTTGTCTATTTGTCTTTCAATCACGCCAAAACGGCTCAATGGATCGAACCCATCTCGCGTATTTAGATGTTTCAGTGACCGGGGAAGGACATAGGGGGATTCACTCCCGGATCCGATGAATAGGGGTGGGGGTTTATAGGGAAGCCGAAACATAAAAAAATTAAAATCTCGAAAACGGCTCAATGGATCGAACCCATCTCGCGTATTTAGATGTTTCAGTGATCGGGGACGGACATAGGGGGATTCACTCCCGGATCTGATGAATAGGGGTGGGGGTTTATAGGGAAGCCGAAACATGAAAAAACTAAATTTACAGGTGATTTTCGTGGTGTCTGTCTGTATGTTTGTCTTTCAATCACGCCAAAACGGCTCAATGGATCGAACCCATCTCGCGTATTTAGATGTTTCAGTGATCGGGGACGGACATAGGGGGATTCACTCCCGGATCTGATGAATAGGGGTGGGGGTTTATAGGGAAGCCGAAACATGAAAAAACTAAATTTACAGGTGATTTTCGTGGTGTCTGTCTGTATGTTTGTCTTTCAATCACGCCAAAACGGCTCAATGGATCGAACCCATCTCGCGTATTTAGATGTTTCAGTGACCGGGGAAGGACATAGGGGGATTCACTCCCGGATCTGATGAATAGGGGTGGGGGTTTATAGGGAAGCCGAAACACAAAAAAATTAAAATCTCGGAAACGGCTCAATGGATCGAACCCATCTCGTGTATTTAGATGTTTCAGTGATCGGGGAAGGACATAAGGAGGTTTACTTCCCGATCCGATGGATAGGGGTGGGGGTTTATGATCCATCACGCAAAAACGGCTGAACGGATCAAAGCCATCTCCCGTATTCAGATGGCTGGTTCCTACCTATGATAATTACCTTTTGGTTTATTATTTTCAATAATGAACCATTGGAATCGAGCATGAAAAAAAAAATTCTTACCCCCCCTCAAAATTTGATGGTTTACGTTTCAAGGTATGTAGAATCCAAAACTGCAATAAAAATATTTCTGTCTGTCCGCCGTACGCCGTACGCCGTACGCCGTACGGGCCACTTTTCTTAGTTACCATGAAAAAAAATTGATGAAATTCGGGTTATAGGTTCCGTTCGGCGTCTAGTTGGTCCTCGAAGCTCGACGTTACTGTGAGTCATCTGTAAGGGGTTCAAAATAGGGGTTGAAATTTTCAAAACGCCTATACCATTTTTTTACGTAAATATTTTTACGGTTTTAAATAGTTCTTGAACTTGCGAGTTTTTTAAGACCATCCGGAGCATCGTACGTCCAGCCGTTCGTTCACAGTAAGGCCCCGAAGTTTGCACCGACAGGCATTTTCGACTCCAGTGTGAATGAAATTGTATACAATTCAAACCAAATCTCGTAACCAGAGACGCGCCCACAATAGGAATTTGTGAATACGGCCAATCATTGGTAGGGATCACCTGATTATATTGGCGGAGTATGAAGTCGAGTTGGTTGTTCTGTGATATTATTTAATTTGAAAAATGATGGCTCTTTTGGAGTTTGTTGGTAGGTAGTGAAACTTGAACAAACGTTGAAGTATTATTGATGGGTAAATTATTACTACGGTAAATCATTACTCAACGGTAAATTATTACACAACGGTTCATTATACCATCTACGTAGAAGGGGCTGGAGTTTGTTGGTAGGTACTTTTGCAACTTTTTTCACTCCTCATCAACAATTTCTTTTCAGAACTTCATTATGTGTGTTTCTTTTTGTTAGGTACTGTTTGTCATCGGCAGAATTATTTTAGCAACATTTAACTCGTGATTTAGGTAGGTACCTAGTAACGAGTACGGGGTTAGGTACTAACCTACGGAGGGTCTGCGATCTACATAATATGCATAGAATAGTACATATTATATTATATAGACGGGTTATCTATACATAGAGCTGTGATCTGTAACAGAAGGGTATTCTATACAAAATAATAAACCGTTGTGCAGGGATTTGCAGCGTTTTTGTCTTTAACATTATAACAGTTTCTAAAGGGACATGTAAGAGATATAATCTGTAAAGCGAGAGGTAACAAAGTCAGATGGACCCACCCCGAGTTCTACCCGTCAGCGACGGGCAACACAGCTAGTATTATAAACATTTTAATCTCTCAAGAGTTCGAGGATAAGTTTTGGCATCGTAACAATTATCTAAAAAAGATCACATTCCAAATTAAAAAACAACAATACATACAGTCAATACGATTACGAACCATTATTCCAAGAATGTTCGTGATCAAAAATCGAAGAATGCTGCAAAATCCTTGTCACGTGGGTTTATTAGGTACTCTATTGGACATCAAAAATCTGGCTATGCATTTACTGTTTATTTCATGTGCAATAATATTGATATAGCTATTTTTGGCATTTTTCGCAAATTTTAGCCCCCAAAACTGGAATTAGGCTCCTATTTTTGAAAAATTATCTTCGATCATTGAACTTCTCATTGAATTGTCCGGATTCACTTCTGAGTTATTATACAAATTTCTAGTGATTACAGCCATTTTCGTTTTTGACCCATAAATATTGAATTTTGAGAGTTGAAACTTCGTTAGAACCTCAATACTTCACTCAGTGGCCAAAATCAACTTCATATTTGGTCTCCTCACCCTAAAAAACACGGGAAACTATACATCACAAGCTCAGTTCACTAAAACATGAAAAATACCTAATTTTGCACCCATTTTTGACCCATAACACTCCTCGATGTTTTCCGATCGGACTGCCGAGTTAGGGGACACAACAAGGGCCCAAATGGAGCCTATGTGCAAAAGAACGATATCGATGACACGGCGGACGGACATTGCGTTTTTGGAATTTACACACCTAGAACCGAATACATAGGTGTATTTGGAGAATAATTAACCAAAATGACAGTCGCAAGTTGAAGAAGTTGCAGAAGTAGAATACTATAAGCAAACTATAATTAATTCATGTTCCATTTCCTTTTCTCCAAGTCATCTAGCTTGTTGCTTTCTGTTGTTTACCTTTCTTTTAAATAATGCATCATTCAGAAGACGGTTGTTTTCATTAATTATACCTGCTTGCAATATACAGGTATAATAATAAAATAAGTAAAGGATTCATTCATGGAGCTAAAAGAACGCAGTGGTTACGAAAGGGGCTGAACCAAGAGGCTATTACAGCGTTGCCAAATCTTGCGCCGCGGCCTTCTCTGAAGCCGGCCGTGTTTAACCACCAAGATAGAAACTCTACATAAATACCTAGAGGTTATGAATACCGAAGTCTCGTTACGGTGATCGGTCCAAGGGAATAACGGGTAGGTAACATACGATGGAAACACCCATGGTGATCATAATATCAAGCGAAGCGCGGTGTTTCGCCATGCCATAAATACATTTTAAAGTGGTATCACCGAAGGCCAAAAGAACGTGCTGGGAATAGGAGGAAGACTATCTCATCCGCGGATGGTCGTATTCCCTTTATAGTCCTAGAAACAAAGTTACACAACAAACAGCCACGCGTGTATTCAGGGCGGGCGCCCGAGGATCTACAAATCCCCCAGGTGTCAAAGAAGGGCGGTCGGAGGTTGAGCGGTGGAACACCATCTTTAATTCAGACGGAGAGGATGTTCCTATGGCACTCAGCGTCAAGGGGTAAGACCACATGCATTATACACCCGCCTGAGTTTTTTTTCCGGTTTTTTTAGAATTCTTCGGGAAAAACGTCCTTCCCTACGCGGGGTTAATCTCTATGGGAGCTCTGTCACCTGATAATTCAAGGAGATTGAGGCTTCAAAAATCCTTTTTTCTCAACCCCCCCTCACCCCATCTCTTGAATCAGCTTATATAGGGTTTTCCAGGTGGCGACTAATCCACTTAGACTGTATACCCCCTTTTCTGCTTTGTTTAATTAAAAACTCCTCCGTCCAAAAAGTTTTCACGCTATCCCTCCAACCAACCAATTGAAATGCTAATCCCCCGCCCCTCCACCATTAATCCGGCTTAGGTTATCCGGGATTTTCTATACTGGAAACTATACCTACTATAATAGAAGTTGTTGAACGAGGCGAGGTTTTTCAGTGTGTTTTCATTCAATTTCGTCGAAGTAATGAACATTGTTTTCAAAAGAGGGGCGTATCTGTTTTTGAGAGAGCCGAATGGTTTGTTTTCGTTTCCTTTATGATAACACAAAAGGAGCACTACTATTAAGGAAATTATTATTGAATTTCTGTTCTCACCCTCTACGGGCAGCAAAGGATAAGTACAAGTACAACATTACCAATAAAACTTGAAAATAACCGTGAGGGAAAGAGTGAATAATGTACTAAGATAACTTAGAGAAAATGTTTATTAGAAATATTATTTATATCTGAAAGACATTTTAAAACAACTCGCACTATTCCGTAGGTTCCTACTCCTTAAAAAGTACTTCTTAAGCTACAAAAAACTAGGAAATTACGTTTTTAGCCAACTGAAACCAACTTATTTGGTTTCCGTATGAAAGAAAAGTTACAGAGCTCCCCATTCCTTCATTTCATAAAATTACCAAAAACGTCGAAAACTTCGGAAAGTTGCTAAAAATTAAGGTTGCTGTACAAAGCCTAACAGCTCGATTTGGTTCCACGAGGCATTCACCTTTCATGTGGGAACTAGTTGGGTCCATTCCAGTGGTCACAAGCATTAATTTCCACGGTTTGTCGAGATTTTAGAGCTATGAGCTATTTTAGATAGAGGACATGGGGTAAATCATATTAGGAATCAGCCCCGAATTTCCTGTAATAATACCCTGGATGTCGCTTGTAGGACTGCACATTCTGACCCAGCGTGTGGCGGGCGCTCCATTCGTTTTAGCTCAAATGCGTCGGGCGCATGGGGACAAATTTTGCTTTTTCCAATTTTACCGATTACTCATGGTTTCCAATTCCTGACTCCCAATTTCAATGGTAAATTCCTCGACATCCAAAGAAAGCATAATTACCGCAAATCGTATGACAAAATCCAATCGGTTGAACGGGATCTGCACACTTTGGTTCTTCCCATTTGGTTTGGTCGGAACATATTTCTTCATGAAGGTACGAGTTCATGCATTCACAGCCTGTGCTAGTTTCATCACAGGTCTCTCCTGTTATATAAAAGGAATCAACACCTCTTTCCAACAGTCCGGGAAAAAATTCGTAGCCAAATGAATCCAGAAAGTCTCTCCACTCCGATTGTGACCTTATATCCTGGAACAATAAACTGGCGGTTGTGTGCATTGAAAAACAAACAGTGCGCAACGTACCAAATTTACTTCCACACTGCCGAAGATATATGAAATCCTGGCATTCATAAGAGTCGAATAAATTTGTCCTCCAAAATCAGCATTCTCCTCCTCGCAGTATGCATTCTAACACATTTATTCGACTCTTATGAATGCCAGGCTTTCATATTTTCTGTAGTGTGGAAGCAATATGAATCTCATTCTATATGAATGTGTTCTATTTCACGTGAGAACTGAGAATGAAGATTACTAACCACACAACTCGTGATGCTTGAAGACACCACAAGAAAATGTATAAGTACCTAGCATGTTACTACCCAAAATTTGAATATTTACCTGTCCCTGCATTTCCACTCTAGAGACGCTGATCGGACGAGAAGGAAGGGCGATGGAAAAGGTGGATTCATCTGGAAACTTCACGGCGTCAACGCGACATGGTATCCGCTCCAAATGAGGAGTTGCCTTGCTACTGAAAGTGGGAGGTGACAACCAGTTGTCTGGATCCACCCATTTCTTGCTTCCAGTCCTTACAAATTTGAAATCTGCAGACACAAACACACCAATCACAGCTGCTTGAATGAACCAAAGAGATCACTGTGGTACTACGCTATAGATGATCTGATAACCTCAATGTCGTGCTCAGACCATTCAGGAATTTTGGTTTATTATTCTGTGAATAGTATACCTATGTATTCGCTCAGCAAAAAAATTTTATAGCACCCCCTCGAAATTTTTTCTTTTCCGTATCAAGGTGCGTAGATTCCAAAAAATGCTGCAAAGTCCTTGTCACATGGGTTTATTATCCTACTGGACATACCTACAGTAATGTTGGCTGTTCATTTATTGTTTCTTTCATGTGAAATAATCGAAATAGCTATTTCTGATGGATTCCACCAATTTTGGCCCCCAAAACACGAGTTAGGTACGCTCCTTTTTTAGCGAATTTTCGAAGAAAAGGAAGCTATTGTTCTCGGTCCAAAATTTTTAAAACTCGAATTTCCGAAAGATTTTTACACCAAAATCCGTTTCAGACCATCCTGAATTCACTGCCGAAAGACACCAAAAATTATATGTATATATATATATATATATATATATATAAACTCTTGAAAGAATTGAGATAAAAAGTTCAAATTTCCACGAAAAATCTGTCTTGGCAATCGACAGGCTAAGTTCGAAGATGGGCAGAATCGGGTCACTCTAAGGGGGAGTTTTGGGGAATTTTAGGGGGGGAAAATTACCCATAAATTCCCAAAATGAAAAAGTCTGACAAGTGACACCTCATTTTAAAGGTTTTTGTACGCTGAACACGATGGTGAAATCAGAATTGCGATATCTCATTCCATTCTCAAACTGGAGCACTTTGAAGATGAAGGAACGTGGTTATTTCTTGAGATGTTCTTCCTGGTTCGTCTGCTCTAATCTGATAACGGAATGGGATATCGCAATTCTGACTTCACCATCGTGTTCAGCGTTGGAAAATCTACAAACCGAGGTGTTACTCGGCAAAAAATGGAACAAAAAATTTGTTACGTATCCAATACCTACTCTTCTGCTATTCAAAACATTTTTGATTTCCCCCTCCCCCTCCTTCCACCCCAAATTTTACTTTGCGTAAAACTACTCCTGTTTTAATTTTGTATGGTATCAAGTTGGGAAAACATTGGCCGAAAATTAATTTTCAGAAAATTTTAGGCGGAGGAGGAAGATGCCGAAAACTTCGAAAATTCGCTCTTATAGCCATGCTGCATGACTGTGGTTTTTTCATATTATCTTTGATTATTGGTAGTGTCATTTAATCGCCTTGATCTACATGTTGACACTTTTTCTAGTGTACTTATACAAATTGATGGTGATGTCAGACGATTTTCCAGGTTTTTGACTCATAAAAAAATCAATTTTGGGAGCTGAGCATTTGGTAGAACCTCAATTTTCCACTCTGGTCAAAATCGACTTCATATTCGGTCTTCTCGTCCCCAAAAACATGGAAAACGATATCTCAAAAGCTCATGTTACTAACATGTTACTAAAACACAAAAAGTAGCTATTTTTATACACATTTTCACTCATAACACCCCGGGGTATATTCCGATCGGGCGGCAAAGCTTCGGGACACAACTAGGGCCCAAATGGAGCATGTGTGCGAAAGAACGAATTTTTCACACCAAAAATGACGCCTGTATGCGTGATACGGCGGACGGCGGACGGACATTGCATTTTTGGAATCTACGCACCTTGAAACGGAAAAGAAAAAATTTTGAGGGGGTTTCGTTTGGTAATCAGTGTAGGAATCCTAGCGCGAAATTGGGATCTTACAGTGTTTATATTTAGGAAGAGAGCAAGTCCAAGGGAGTCTATGAAGCGGTTGATTTTTCACGTCGTTGGTAGGGGGGAGAGGGACGTAGAACAATAATGGCGAGCGTGGGGTGATGCGACGAGCAAGAATATATAGAGAAGCGTTGAGCAGTCGACATGTTGTTCAAAATTCTGTAGAGCAATATGTGACAGAGTGTAACAGTGGGGGTGGACCCTCGAGAGTCCCCCTCCTAGACCAGCGAGATTATCACCGGTTAAGAAGGGATATCGATTAGGCTTCCCCAAACCGATCCCGTCTCCACCGGAAGAAAAAATGTATCGAGAACAGCCCACACTGTTACAAATATGAGATCCACAGCGTAGCGCGTGGTATTGAGCAGCATGGTGATGGCAAGATGCAAACATTTACTTCGCATTGAAGGCATCCATGTGCCTTATGCAGAGTAAATGAGTGAAACACCGACCATGTTACACGAATTCTTTTTGCCGGTAGTGCTAATCACCGGATCCTCGCCCCAGCCCTCCAGTACATGAGTGAAGTGAACTCAGAATCAAGTTTGATTCGAACAACCACAACGGAACAAATCTTTACTATAACAGCATTACTCAGCGACCACTAAACCGTCAATTTTTCTTCCTCCCACAACTTCAGCTAGTTAGTTGAAATACGTGATAAAAGGAAAAAGAGAGAGCAGAAAAAAAATCACGAATGAGGTAAGTAGTGACGAAGAGAGTTTTCCCGGGGTTCGGAAAACGCAACGCGGAGTGTACTGAAACGGAAGAGTGGCGTGGGTGAGAACTTGTGATAAGTTTGACGTAAATACGGCCTTCCTACCCCTCGAAAAACCCTTTTGCACCCGTTTTAACCCCTCCAGGACCTCACCGAGAGTGGAACTTTTAAACCGATTTCCTGGGACGTTAGAAAGAAGAGCTCGAGTCCGGGTGCAGGCCCCTAGGGCCATTCCGCTCCGTTTTTCCTCCTTCCTTTATCCGGAAAAACGCCTTTGAACTCTCCAGAGAAACTTGGTGAAGTTCTTGAGTTTATTTAATTAGGTTGTTCTTTTATAAGTTTGTCGTTCGTGGAATGTAGACGAATTAGTTTGGATGCCTTCGAGCTGTTGGGAAACGAATTAGGGATCGAGGATATTTGTTTTGAAGACGGGGACTTGCCTAGAGATGAGCAAAGTCAGTTTCCATGTTTCACACAGTGGGAGGGGCTCACCACATGATAAAACTTACCAAGATTAAAGTGCATCTTTCCAAATATCATGTGTGTTCTGTTTCTATATATATGCACTTTTCCAATCGTCAACAGTAGCGGTGCGTGGGCTCTGAAAACGGTGGGGCACCAAACCAGAACACAAAACCAAGAGATTTGTTTACAAATACCTCGAGGCAACAATAAACACCCTTCCCTTATTTACTGATTGATATTCAGCAAATTCCCTTTCAATCAACAATCTATCGTTGTACGAAAACGTCGGCGATTTCTACTGCAAATTAGACATCGAATTCACGTGTTATAAAAATATAGTAAACTAAAACACCTATAACAAAACAATGACCCGTCAGCCGGTACCTACATGAATGGAGAAGCTATTGACTTGAAGGTTGGTAGTTATCAGTGTGTTAGGACGACGATCAATCCACAAGACCACAAACAGGACAAAATGCACGTAGGTACCAAGAATACAAATCTGCCATCAGAACCAGACCGAACGCAAAATGCGCTCAATTTGACGCAAAAAATTGAAAACTAACAACTTACAACAGAGAAAGCGAACATAATTCACAACAAAAACAAATCAGAAGACAAAGAAGCATCTCGTATTGAGATGAAAAATTGAATCGAATGCACAAGAAGAAAAAACGCAACCTCTAACCACCACTGTCGGCATGAAAAGTGTTTCTTCGCGGCACCCTCAAGAAAAACAACAACAACAAATTGAATCGAAGGGATCGAATCGATTGTGAAAACGAACGATTTTGGAGTAGAAATCAGATTTTGGGGACTGGGTCGAAAGTGGGCGTGGCAAACAACATGTTTACTCTACTGAGCATGCGCGGACGGGCCACTTTTCTCAGTTGTCATGGCCACACCAGGTCCCAGGACCTGCCTGCCAGTTTCAAGAGCCTAGGTTTCGATTTCGATTGCAGGACATCGATTACAGTCGCTTCATTCGGATAAGATGCTTTGGCTATGGAGCGCACCATGGATGCTCTACTATAATATTGAATATCCATAGAATTTCCATTCCATAGCCAGAGAAGTCTGGTGAGTCGCTGTTGAACTTTGTGAAAAATGCTATGTACATTGTACAGAGGGAAATTCAAATTCCAACTGAACTATGGAGGTTTTTTAACTTACCTATTATACCTATACAGTGTTTTTTGGTGGCAGGGCAGTGGCCCAAGTGACCTTATGGACGCCCCTGATCGTCAACATGAATCAGAAACTTCATCGGTTCCCTACTACCGGTTATTATTTCTAATTTACAAGTTCTGCCGAGTTCTTGTACCCCTCTATAGTGATACATGTTCGATAAAGAAATAACGCCCCAACCATGTCCAATGATTCCCAGTTGTAACATAATTAACTTCAGAGTAGGTACACTGTGTAGAAGCAGTGGTTCATCCTCAGAAAACCATATTGCCGTGAGTGATAAAAATGGAATTACTTTATTTAATTTCGATAAAGTTCAACTCGGATCCACATTTGAATTTCCGTCAGTTTAACCGTATCAAACGAACTTCTCAGTGGCTACCAACTTGCTGTACTTTCATGGTATGCGTTTATCGTGGAAAAATAAAATAATTTACTGAACCTCATTCACACGAATCAGAATGAATTTCCACTGAATGCTAACGGCATGCATTCTTTTAAATATCGAGTGGAGTGGTGAGTATTTCAATATCGACTAACGAACTTATAATTTAGAAATTGTTGATAAGAGAAAAGTTTTAACTTCCGCCGTATACAGACCACTGTTTGAAATACACTCAAACACTGGATAATGTAATCCCCACCCACTCCAAACGCGTTTTCCTTCTTTTTTTTTTTTTTTCAAACAACAAAACTCACCGGCGAACATTCAAAGTTAAAACCACCACCGTTTCCTCAACAAAGTTGGTTCACCACTTGTTGTTCCAACACAATGACAGAGCGTCAGAAAAAACAATGGATTTTTTCTCGTGCGTGAAAACGAACTTGTTCTTTCTGTTGGAAGCATTCGAAATGACGCGATCTCGTCGAAAAAATATTCAACCGGCCCGGGAGGGAGGTTCAAATTTGTTATCAAAAGAAAGTGTTTTGCTTCGATCTGCTCAATGAAAATGAAAACGGTTTTTCAGATTCTCCCGGGACCACTCATGAATACAGAGCGAAAATGTTTGACGTAACGTACAGTTGCGGGTATTTAAACACATAAATTGAGCTCGATGGACGTTGGTTATTTGCAACTAATTTATTTTCAAAGGTTTTATGACCTTGATAACGGATTGAAATCGGTTTTATCTGAATATTAAAGTGTTCCAATAGCATTCGGCCCTGTGGGCTATCCAGGATGAGAAGATTTTATATGTAGGTAGGTACGTAATATAAGAGGAAGGTGAACTATTTTCATACTGGCAGGATGAGCCGTGCATTGCACAGGACAGTACGAACAGGTAGCTATGAGGAATGAGGGTACCTATACATCATGGTAAAATGAGAGTCCTCCTAGTGCCCTCCTATTTGACAAATTTTCCCATTTCAAATTTTCAACTCGAAACATTAAAATAGGTACATATACAGGGTGTAACATGAGTGATACAAAACCTCTCTCCCACGTGTTCTACATCTAATTTCCGACCAAAAGTGTCCTATAATTTTTATTTTACTCCGCTTAAAACCCCACTTTTTCTCACTTTTAAGATTTTTTTCGAGTTTCCGAGTTTCCGTTGAGTTGAGTTCCGTTTTTTCCACACACAAAAGCAAACACCTTCATAATTGCACAGGCGCATACCCTTGAAAAACGCTGCAAAGTCCTTGTCACATGGGTTTATTATTCTATTAGAGTTCTAGAGATTTTTGTTGGCTGTTAAATGTATTGTTTCTTTCATGTGGAATGATTGAATTAGCTATTCCTGATGATTTCCACCAATTTTGGCCCCCAAAACATGAAATAGGTAGGTACGTTTTTTTTGTTTTTTTTTAAGATCATCTTTGATCATTGGTAGTGGCATTTAATGGTCTTGATTCACCTGTTTACACTTTTTCCAATGTTATTGTACACATTGATGGTGATTTCAGACAGTTTTCCAGGTTTTTGACTCATAAAAAACCAATTTTGGGAGCTGAACCTTTGGTAAAACCTCAATTTTCGCGTCTTTGGTCAAAATCGACTTCATATTCGGTCTTCTCGTCCTCAAAAACATGGAAAAAGATACCTCAAAAGCTCATGTTACTAACATGTTGTTAAAACGCAAAAGTACCTATTTTTATACACATTTTCACTCATAACACCCCTGGGTATATTCCGATCGGGCTGAAAAGTTTCGGGACACAACTAGGGCCCAAATGGAGCATGTGTGCGAAAGAACGACTTTTTTAGACCGAAAATGAAGCCTGTACACGTGATACGGCGTACGGCGGACGGCGTACGGCGGACGGCGGACGGACATTGCATTTTTGGAATCTACGCACCTTGAAACGGAAAAGAAAAAATTTTGAGGGGGTGTTATAAAAATTTTTTGCTGAGCGAATACATAGGTGTATTATTCACAGAATAATAAACCAAAAGTGGCTCCGTGAGGTGCCCGTCGGTTTGGGTACTGCTGAGCGTACTCCCTTGCTGCTTCACTAACGTTTCCATTTGCAAAGCCGTACATGAAATTATGTCTGCGTACTCGCTTGTGGTATAACGGACCATGATAAACGAATAAATGATGACACGAAAAAAGAAAATACGGCGAGAAGAAAGAAGTGAAATGGATCGATAGGAAAGAGTATGTCGAAGGAATCAGCAATGTTGAATAAAGGGTCGCATAGGTGGCAGCGAAAAAGATAAGAACTCATCCCAATCATTCGTAGAGGTACACCAACAACAGCCGTCTCACGGATCTTTCAATCATCTACGCTTAACTTCCATAGTTCCATTCTTCGTAATGCCAACACCCTTGGACTAAAATGAAAATAACTACCAAATACTTACTGGGAGATGATGTCACCATTCGATTTGAAAATTACCCCATAGTTGACTCAAAACTCACTACTTCACAAAAGGTGCGGTTTTCATGAAAAACCCACGGTTTAGCCGGAAACAACACGTTTTTGGTTTATTATTCTGTGAATAATACACCTATGTATTCGCTCAGCAAAAAATTTTTATAACACCCCCTCAAAATTTTTTCTTTTCCGTTTCAAGGTGCGTAGATTCCAAAAATGCAATGTCCGTCCGCCGTATCACGTGTACAGGCTTCATTTTCGGTCTAAAAAAATCGTTCTTTCGCACACATGCTCCATTTGGGCCCTAGTTGTGTCCCGAAACTTTTCAGCCCGATCGGAATATACCCAGGGATGTTATGAGTGAAAATGTGTGTAAAAATAGGTACTTTTTGCGTTTTAGCAACATGTTGGTAACATGAGCTCCTGAGACATAGTTTTCCATGTTTTTGGGGACGAGAAGACCGAATATGAACTCGAGTTTGACCGAAGAGTGGAAAATTTAGTTCTACCAGGTGTTCAGCTCCCATAATTGATTTTTTATGAGTAAAAAACCTGGGAAATCGTCTGAAATCACCATCAGTTTGTATAATAACACTGGAAAAAGTGTCAACACGTGGATCAAGACGATTAAATGGCACTACCAATGATCAAACGTCTAGGTCTAGGTAGAGAAAGGTTATCTACGCGTTTACAGCAAAAATAAAATAGTAAGCCGTCGCGTAAGTGTTTGGAGCATTTTAGCGAATTTTCAAAGAAAATGAGGCTATTGCAATGGCTTCGAAATTTAAATAATATAAATTTTTGGAAATTTTCTTCATAGAAATCCGTTTCAGACCATTCTAAAACGATTCCTGAAATTTAACACTTTTTTATATGTATATAAATATATATATATTTATTTATATATGTGTCACTCCAGACGATAACTCTCGATAGAATTGAGATAAACAGCTCAAATTTGCACAAAAAATCTATCTTGGCAATCGAAAGGCTAAGTTCGAAGATGGGCGAAATTGGCCTACTCTAAGGAGGGTTTTGGCGCATTTAAAGTGCGCAAAAATTACCCAAAAATCCCCAAAATGTTATTTTCCAACAAGTGACCCCTCATTTTAAAGGTTTTTGCACGCTGAACACGATGGTGGAATCGGATTTTAGATATCTTGATCCGTTCTCAAATTAGAGCATTTAAAGTGCGCAATAATTACCCAAAAATCCCCAAAATGTTATTTTCTAACAAGTGACCCCTCATTTTAAAGGTTTTTGCACGCTGAACACGATGGTGGAATCGGATTTTAGATATCTTGATCCGTTCTCAAATTAGAGCATTTAAAGTGCGCAAAAATTACCCAAAAATCCCCAAAATGTTATTTTCCAACAAGTGACCCCTCATTTTAAAGGTTTTTGCACGCTGAACACGATGGTGGAATCGGATTTTAGATATCTTGATCCGTTCTCAAATTAGAGCATTTAAAGTGCGCAAAAATTACCCAAAAATCCCCAAAATGTTATTTTCTAACAAGTGACCCCTCATTTTAAAGGTTTTTGCACGCTGAACACGATAGTGAAATCGGATTTTAGATATCTAAATCCGTTCTTAAATTAGAGCATTTAAAGTGCGCAAAAATTACCCAAAACTAGGATAATCTTTAAACTCTTACCCCCCCCCCCCACCCCCTTAGAGTGGTCAGATTGAAATATGTGAGAAGTATTAATTGAAGACGAGAGTTCGAAGCAAAAAAGGGGGAGGCAAACGATTAGTACAACTCCTTGAATTTACCCACAGCGATCAAATAAATAAGCACTTAGTACAATTACGTAATAAACAAACGGTAGAATCAGGATGGACAAAACGTACAAATTAAAATAAATACGAAGAGAATATACATAGAAAACCAAATTTTAGACCGAAGTTTTCCTTTATTCAAAACCATAGCCATTAATTCGAATATTTCTTTGAAAATTCGCTCATTAAGTCATGCTGCATGACTGGTTTTTTCGTCCCGAATGGGATCGTAATGAGGCTTCCGCGTACTTGACAGACTCGGAAGCAAAATCGATTTCTTAATTTTTGCCTGATGGCGTCGCAATGTGTGTCCCAATTTGAACATTTTTCGTCGGAGGAGAGGGAGAAAAAATCGAAAGACGGAATATTTAGGCTACTTTTGCCGTTGTATTCAAAAAGAAGTAATTTGGGCTCCAGCCATTAACTCGCGAAGAAATTTTCCCCTTCATTAATTCAGGAGAGAAGCTGATGGAGTAGAATGAAGGGCCAAGGGCGCTTAAGGGCAGGGAGCTTTCCCATTGTCGCGGGCCCTTCGTCCTGGATCCTTTACCCCTCAGCATCCATCACTCTACCAGGAGCGCATCCCACCAAGCCGCTATTTATCAAAAAATGGTCGGTTATTGCGAGTCTGGAGAGAAAATCCCTTCCATTAGGGCGCCATTACGAGCCTTGAAGGGCCACTGGTGAAAGGCGGTGGGGTGGGTGTGGAAGAAGAGGAAAAATACATTAGCCTCCTCATTGCCAATCACGACGACCTGTGCTAACAACTCGTGTTCGCATTGACAAATGTTGTTCCCCATTTCCCTTCCCTCAATGGACTGTGGGCTCGCTTTCATGAAACTGTTTCAACCTTTTGTGTAACATCCTTTTACTTTTTTGTTGCGACTCGGGAGTAGTCAGTAATTACCAGCGATTTGTTGGGCTCCGCTTCGTAACGTTTTGTCTCCCGTTGAATAGGTAGGGCTCATACCGATGCCAATAATTGCCTCGTCTGGTGAGCTTAGCACAGATGGCTCCTGTGAGTATTTCCAATAACTGAAGATATAAGTATGTTAGTGGTTATCAGCGGTTTGACACTGGCAGACCAATGTATATCGTCACTAAATGGCATGTACACTGTTATGTAGTAAAATACCAAACGCCCTGAAATTCATTTAAAAAAACCCTCCCCCTCAAGCTTTCAATTTTTGAATTCGAATCTGCCAGTGCTTATCAGCAGTTTCAAATTAGCAGACCTCTATATTGTAGTTACTTCCCACAAGAAGAATGTCATCCATCCTGGAATCAATGCCATTTTGATCATTTTGGCCCTCTCAACATGGCCGCCATTTAAAGGCATCCGTTTGGGATGGTACTGTCACGGAAGGGCCACCTTTGTGACAGTAAACAAACCTCGTTCTACTCAGAATGGCGATGAATGCACTTTTTCGTTCCTGGCTTCAGGACTAATTATGATGGACACTGGTAAAACATACGTTCATCTTCATCCCACAGCAAGTAGTGTAGGAAGTTGAGTCTACTGACCCATCCTACCAAAAACAATCAACAGTCGTTGCAGAGGTATGGCCAAAACACATCACTGAAATTTCAAAAATATGTTGATAACTCGCTCTTACCGTCTATGTACCTCAGCAATACACCACAGAAAATCTGGGGCAATTTCCATGATTCATGTTTGCGGAATGGTTTGTTTTTATTGTTCGGTTTAGTAGGTAAATCAAATTCTGCTTCAGATAAGGCCGTAATACCGTCAAATCGTGAGGGACCATCATTACAGTATTCTAGTTAAAGCTTTTTGAATTGCGAGGTCAAAACACTTCGGAAATATCATAATTTTTAATTTAATTTCTGAAGATGAAAAATACAATACAGTTAATCGGGGTGTTTTTCGATCAGTAATAGGTATCTCACATAGATCCCAACTATGGAGTTGGGAAATTCGCTAAAAAAAACTGTTTACTGCAATGGCGGACTTCGGGCTATTATAAGTCTCATTGAACATCGATTCGAATTCGTAATTAAACAAGGCGTCTAGAGTTTTCCTTGCCGATGAATTGATTACAAAAACAACGTCAAATATTGTTTCAAAAAGTAGTTAATTTAAAAATAAAATCGTCGATTCAGCAAAGGTATTTATAACCTGTGATATCGAGGCGATCAGCGTGAAATTTTCTATAATGCAAGTAATGTTATCATTACCAATGTCGTGATCCTCCCAGAACATCACTATTGTATATTAAGATTGTGCAAATAATAAACGCAACGAGTGCGGTGGCGTACGTGACCAGAGTCAGAGAGAACTGCAGCTCCCCCACCAGTCCTCAACGGTGGTTGATGGACTGGGGGAGAGTGGACAGGTGAATTTAAAAACTCGCCGTCTTCGCCTGTTACCTCATTCTACGCTCTCCTCAAGTCGATGACTTCTCTCTCTCTCTCTCTCTCTCTCTCTCTCTCTCTCCTCTCATGCCTCCTTACCTATAACCCAAAAGAACTCAGATTGGTGGAACCGGCCTTGGTGATAACCGGCCTCGAGTGGCAACCACTGGGCCAACCCCTTTAGCGTCTTTAGTGGTGGTAACCTTCCTGGCTTTGCCATAGGCAGGGGCGTTGCGTCCATAAGGCCACTTGGGCCACTGCCCCGGCACCCAAAAACACTGTATAGGTATAGGTATACGTTAAAAAAACTCCATTGTTCAGTTGGCATTTGAATTTCCCTCCCTACACTGTGCCTAGAATTTTTCACAAAGTTCAACAGCGACTCGCCAGATTTCTCTGGCTATGGAATGGAAATTCTATGGATATTCAATATTATAGTAGAGCATCCATGGTGTGCTCCATAGACCAAGCATGCTATTTGAATAAAGCGACAGTAATCGATGTCCTGCAATCGAAATCGAAACCTAGGCTCTTGAAACTGGCAGGTAGGTCCTGTGACCTAGTGTTCCCGTGGCAGCTGTGAAAAGTGGCCCTCCGCGCATGCTTAGTCGAGTAAAAATGTTGTTCGCCTCGCCCACTTTGGGCCTGTCACCCGAATCTGATTTCCACCCCAAAATCTTTCCTTTCACAATCGATTCGATCCCTTCGATTCAATTTGTTGTTGTTTTTCTTGAGGGTACCGCGAAGAAACACTCTTCATGCAGACAGTGGTGGTTAGACGTTGCGTTTTTTCTTCTTATGCATTCGATTCGTCATCTCCATACGAGATTCTTCTTCGTCTTCTCATTTGTTTTGGTTTATTATTTTCAATAATGAACCATTGGAATCGAGCATGAAAAAAAAAATTCTTACCCCCCCTCAAAATTTGATGGTTTACGTTTCAAGGTATGTAGAATCCAAAACTGCAATAAAAATATTTCTGTCTGTCCGCCGTACGCCGTACGGGCCACTTTTCTTAGTTACCATGAAAAAAAATTGATGAAATTCGGGTTATAGGTTCCGTTCGGCGTCTAGTTGGTCCTCGAAGCTCGACGTTACTGTGAGTCATCTCTAAGGGGTTCAAAATAGGGGTTGAAATTTTCAAAACGCCTATACTATTTTTTTACGTAAATATTTTTACGGTTTTAAATAGTTCTTGAACTTGCGAGTTTTTTAAGACCATCCGGAGCATCGTACGTCCAGCCGTTCGTTCACAGTAAGGCCCCGAAGTTTGCACCGACAGGCATTTTCGACTCCAGTGTGAATGAAATTGTATACAATTCAAACCAAATCTCGTAACCAGAGACGCGCCCACAATAGGAATTTGTGAATACGGCCAATCATTGGTAGGGATCACCTGATTATATTGGCGGAGTATGAAGTCGAGTTGGTTGTTCTGTGATATTATTTAATTTGAAAAATGATGGCTCTTTTGGAGTTTGTTGGTAGGTAGTGAAACTTGAACAAACGTTGAAGTATTATTGATGGGTAAATTATTACTACGGTAAATCATTACTCAACGGTAAATTATTACACAACGGTTCAGTATACCATCTACGTAGAAGGGGCTGGAGTTTGTTGGTAGGTACTTTTGCAACTTTTTTCATTCCTCATCAACAATTTCTTTTCAGAACTTCATTATGTGCGTTTCTTTTTGTTAGGTACTGTTTGTCATCGGCAGAATTATTTTAGCAACATTTAACTCGTGATTTAGGTAGGTACCTAGTAACGAGTACGGGGTTAGGTACTAACCTACGGAGGGTCTGCGATCTACATAATATGTATATAATAGAATAGTACATATCATATTATATAGAAGGGTTATCTATACATAGAGCTGTGATCTGTAACATCAGGAGGGTATTCTATACAAAATAATAAACCGTTGTGCAGGGATTTGCAGCGTTTTGTTGTGTATATTCGCTTTCTCTGTTGAGTCAGTTGTCAGTTTTTAATTGTTTGCGTCAAATTGAGCGCGTTTTGCGTTCGGTCCGGTTCTGATGACAGATTTCTATTCGTGGTACCTACGTGCATTTTGTCCTGTTTGCTGTTTGTGGTCTTGTGGATTGATCGTCGTCCTAACACACTGATAACTACCTACCTTCAAGTCAATAGCTTCTCCATTCAAGTAGATACCGGCCGACGGGTCATTATTTTGTTATATTAGTTTACTATATTTTTATAACACATGAATTCAGTGGCTAATTTGCGGTAGAAATTGTGGACGTTTTCGAACGGCATAGCTTGTTGACTGAAAGGGAATTTGCTGAATATCAATCAGTAAATAAGGATGGGTGTTTATTGTTGCCTCGAGGTATTTTGTAGACAAATCTCTTGGTTTTGTGTTCTGGTTTGGTGCCTCATCGTTTTCAGAGCCCACGTACCGCTACTGGCCATAGGTGTTAACCTTTTAGACGCTAGATCCAGCAACCTTCTCCTCCATCACTCTCACTCACCTTACCTCACCTCACCGTTATCTCTCTCTCAATCTAACCACCACAACCTACTTACTGTATTCTTAATATTACTGAGCTGTTTTGATTATGTCCTTTCATCTGCCATCACCAGAAAACACAAGTTGGTACAGTCTACTTCAATTAGCCTCCTCATTGCAAATCACGAACAAAAAATTGCCCTTTCCTAAATCGGATACAGGCTGTTGGGCTTGCTTTCATGAATCTCAACCTTTTTTGTAACATCCTTCTCCTTATTTGTTGCCACTGAGGAGGAGTGGTCGGTAATTACTGCCAATCTGTGGGGTTCCGCTTTGTAACGTTTTGTCTCCTCGTAAAAATACGGTTTTCGTGCAGATGCTAATAGGTATGCCTCGCTTAGTGAGCTTAGTACAAAAACTGCCTTGCCAAATAGGTACTAGAATACCACACGAGTAGGAAATAACATCAAAATCCGTTCATTAGGACCAAGTGTTGTAAGGACTTAGCTGAGCATGCGCATACAAGGGCACCTGACTTTCATTTTTCGATTAAACTGTTTCTCAATAGTATGGGTGGGCTCCCACTGGTTACCTACCAACTGGTTGGGATATAGTTGAGTAGTATAATCAAAATCTTGACGGGGTAGGTTTGAAACATAGCACAGCACTTTCCTCGCTTTTCCCATGGACTGGTTCACTAAACGTGGAAAAGGACATTTGCTCGATCCCCAGCACACGTGCGAGTAGAAGCATTCGGTGACTTGGAATTCCGACGATCAACAGCGCGATTTTTCCCTTTCATTTCCCATCCGGACCGCCGGTTTCCCGATTCTTTTCATCACATGTGAATTGCAGAGCAATGGCGGAGTTATAGGATGGGATTGGGAGCCCAGGAGTGGAACTGTTTGCGTATGAGTCCAATTGGACGGGAACAATGCGACGGCGGAACCCGCTGCTTCAGTCACATCAGCGACCGCCACTCGTCCGAACGTGTCTCCCCCCGGCTAAAAGTCGAGAGGATGGACAAAATCAACGGCGCACAATGGGGTTTTTTTTTTTAACGTAAGCAAAAATAAAACAGCGAGGGGAAATACCGTGAAATGGAAGGATGTGAATACAAGTGGGAGGGAGGGGAAAAGAAAAAAATGATAGAGGAGGCTGAAAGAGGAAAAGCGATCCATCAATAGCTCACGGGACTCTAGCTCGAGGGAGAAAAGTGACAATGGAATGTGGTTCAAACATTAATTATTACTGACAGGACATAATAAACGGGGATGGGCTATGGGGCGAGATGGTCAAATGCCTTTTGCCGCCATCAGAAACGCTCATCCGCTTGGAACAAGCGTTTGTCATTTCAAAAGCGCTGACGGTTATATAAAAACTTGCAGAAAAGAAAAAGTGAAGATACTGCTGCTCGAGAGGTTTTTGGTGTCAATACCTACTGTTTGTGATAGGTAGGTATATTTTATTGCTGTGACTGAGGATTTGAAACTGACCACAACATGATCTGAGCCCAAGCTAGTTAATCATCCAAAAACTGGACAGTCCACTTCCTGGCTTCCACTTCAGAAATGGTCAGTGTGAGCCATCATCACTATCACTGCACCCTTGCAGCACTTGACAAGCGCATTGTGAAATCGGTATGACTAAAATGCATTTTTAAGCATCATAAATTAAAAACATCGTAATGTAAAATATAACATCGAGTACTGTTTTGAGAAAGTAATACCTATCGTAAGGGATAGTAAATTTTGTTGAACCAAATCTTACAAGAATCATGAAAAACATGGTAGTCCTGAATTATTAGAAATATTGTTAATAGAAACATGGTTATTCCTGTATTATTAGAAATTGATAGGGATGAGTATCAATGGCCAAAACATCGATGGTTTTCTTACTAGAAACATCGATGGTTGAAAAACATCTGGGGAAAACATCGATTTTTTTCTTCTTTAACACAGAAGAATACTTCTAAAAGAAGTCAACCAAAACCAGTAGAAAGTAGGCCTTCCCTAGAATTACAGTGGGCGCCGCTTATTATTAGGTACTGCGTTTAATAGTATAAGCCGCCTATTGTTATAGAAATACGTAGGACCCGATCGGCATAATCATTCAACGTAGGAATTGCGCCGTCTGTTGTGATCGAAGGCCGGATTGTGTCATTGTTTTTCTCAGTGAACGGACAAACAATCATTAGGTACTTACTGACTTCTTCCTGAAACGATAATTTTCATATTATACACCAATGTTCATATTCATATGTATTGACACAGTGATTAAAGTTGAACGAAGGTCTGTAAATAAAAATCATTCTAACGCACACTTGTACGAACAAAACTCATTCAACACTCCCTTTCTATTGAAGTACGTGCAAAACCCTGCCGTCATGTCAGGCCAATATGGTAAAAAATCTTGACGTAAAACACACTTTAATTTTTGTTTACCCCCCTTTCTTGGCTGTTATTCTCTGTATGTAAGTTTGTATGCTCATATGTGCATATTCGCTTATTGTTATAGGCCACTTTATGTTATCAACAGTGTTGGGTCCCGATATGATCACAATAAGCGGCACCCACTGTATTGATCTTTCTTACTCAGTACAATTTCTAATTTATCACCAAATGGAGCCCGAAGAGGGGCATAACTATAAATGTATATTCTTCTAAAGTCCTACCTAATATTGCTGGATTATTGGACTATAATGCTGAAATGCCAAAAAATTATCCATAGTATTATACCAACCTCCTCCCGAGCACGAAGCGTGTCTTTCCTCAGATGACAGGGACAGGGCACCGTCCGTTCGAGGGAAGATCAGCCAGCCTTGACGGGACAGCACAATTTTTTTTATTTCCATTACGGATTTCCTATTGTTGTTATAGAAACAGAAACGATGACAAATTATTATTAAGTAATGTAAAATTATTATAATAAATTGTAAACTGTTCACAAGTAGAGAACTACTAACCAGTAGCTTCTCCTTGATAGAATCGTAAATGTATTGTCATTTATGGTGCTACTCCCTTCAAAACGCGTATAATAATAGGTAGGATAGATTTTGATACCTGAGCAATACGCATATACAGCTAGCTAACTACCCCAGGGATGCGTCATTTTTTTCTGTACTTAGTACATAAATATATGAATCTGAAATAAGTACCTACCTACTCACCGAAAAACACGTGCTTTTTTGTTTTTGGTTATTATTCTGTGAATAATACACCTATGTATTCGCTCAGCAAAAAATTTTTATAACACCCCCTCAACATTTTTTCTTTTCCGTTTCAAGGTGCGTACATTCCAAAAACGCTGCAAAGTCCTTGTCACATGGGTTTATTATTCTACAGAAATGTTGGCTGTACCTACATTTATTGTTTGTTTCATGTGAAATAATTGAAATAGCTATTTCTGATGGTTTCCACCAATTTTGGCCCCCAAAACACAAATTAGGTAGGTACGATCTTTTTTTTTTCAAATTATCCATGATCATTGGTAGTGCCACTTAATCGTCTTGATCTACGTGTTGAAACTTTTGCTAGTGCTATTCTACAAATTGATGGTGATTTCAGACGATTTCTCAGGTTTTTGCCTCACAAAAAATCAATTTTGGGAGCTGAACATCTGGTACAACCTCAATTTTCCACTCCTTGGCCAAAATCGACCTCATATTCGATCTTCTCGTCCCCAAAAACATGGAAAACGATACCTCAAAAGCTCATGTTACCAACATGTTGCTAAAACGCAAAAAGTACCTATTTTTACACACATTTTCACTCACAACACCCCTGGGTATATTCCGATCGGGCTGAAAAGTTTCGGGACACAACTAGGGCCCAAATAGAGCATGTGTGGGAAAGAACGACTTTTTTAGACCGAAAATGAAGCCTGTACACGTGATACGGCGGACGGCGGACGGACATTGCATTTTTTGAATCTACGCACCTTGAAACGGAAAAGAAAAAAGTTTGAGGAGGTGTTATAAAAATTTTTTGCTGAGCGATTACATAGGTGTATTATTCAGAGAATAATAAACCAAAATGCAATGTCCGTCCGCCGTCCGCCGTATCACGTGTACAGGCTTCATTTTCGGTCTAAAAAAATCGTTCTTTCGCACACATGCTCCATTTGGGCCCTAGTTGTGTCCCGAAACTTTTCAGCCCGATCGGAATATACCCAGGGGTGTTATGAGTGAAAATGTGTGTAAAAATAGGTACTTTTTGCGTTTTAGCAACATGTTGGAAACATGAGCTTCTGAGATATTGTTTTCCATGTTTTTGGGGACGAGAAGACCGAATATGAAGTAGATTTTGACCAAAGAGAAAGAAAATAATGAATGATGGATGATGATTGAGTTCTACCAAATTCATTTTTCTACTAAATTGTGTTCAGCTCCCAAAATTGATTTTTTATGAGTGAAAAACCTGGGAAATCGTCTGAAATCACCATCAGTTTGTATAATAACACTGGAAAAAGTGTCAACACGTGGATCAAGACGATTAAATGGCACTACCAATAATCAAAGATAGTTAAAAAAAAAAAAAGGAGCTTACCTAATTTGTGTTTTAGGGGTCAAAATTAATGGAAACCATCAGAAATAGCTATTTCGATTATTACACATGAAAGAAACAACAAATGAACAGCAAAAATTTCTGTAGGTATGTCCAATAGAATAATAAACCCTTTGCAGCGTTTTTCTTGGCGCTAACTGTGTACAGTTGAAAACTCTGTTTCTCCTCAGAAACTACAGATCAAACCATATGTAAAACCGTTTCATTTGTTTAAGCGTTAAAGAAATGCCTAATCAAGGAGGGTAACGTACCTATGTATTGATAAGTTTCACAGATCTGATTATATTAATTGCATACACTTTTTTAGAAGGAATAAATTTGTTTTTATTTCATTTCATTTTACACGGTTTCAGAAAATGACAAGAGTCTTTTATTGCCTCCGATTGTACTTACATATATAGCGGGGAGCCTTGTGATCACGTTTGGTAGGAAAACAAATCTCGTACTCCGAAATCCAAATTGCCACACGCGTTGCGTTTCTTGTCTTTCTAATCAAATTCGGTTCAGCGTACGCCGGTGTGTAACAGATCCAGTAATATGTTAAAGATCCGAGGAAGGTATGTGCCACCTTGGCGAAACCCATTCTAACTCCAAAATCTCATTTGCAGAGTGGGAAATGGCCCTATTAGACCTCCCCGTGGTCCCCAAATTAAAGATCTCACCGTCCTATTTTCAAATCAGTGAGCAAAATTAGAGAGGGGTTCAACGAGTTCACAGTTCTCGGGGGGGGGGGGGGGGGGTACATTTTAGAACAGTTCCACAGATCGAAAAGGAAGTTTTCCGACTGAATAACTGTAATATTTATCACCTAAAAAGCGTAGAATGATATTACACTGAAACACCATAATTTGCATGCTCGTGTTGTACGAACGCGTTCTGATTACCCCCTCCCTTCCACAAATAAAACGGTGAATTTATTAATGTGGCTCATCTCTGGGACGGCAAAGCATGGCTTGGGTCAACGTTTTCTGTTTTTGTTTATTAGTAAATAATACACCTACATATGTAATAGCTCAGCAAAAAATGTTTATAACACCCCCTCAACATTTTTTCTTTTACGTTTCAAGGTGCGAAGATTTCAAAAATGCAATGTCCGTCCGCCGTACGCCTTCCACCGTACCACGCGTATCTACTCTAATTTTGGTCTAAAAACGCTGCAAAGTCCTTGTCACATGGGTTTATTATTCTATTGGACATACCTTATGAAATGCTGGCTGTTCATTTATTGTTTATTTCATGTGAAATAATTGAAATAGCTATTTCTTATGGTTTTACACCATTTTTGGCCCATAAAAACCGAATTAGGTACGCTCCTTTTTTTTTTTGAATTTATCTTTGAGGTAGTGCCATTTAATTGTCTTGATCCACGTGCTGATACTACTTCCAGTGTTATTATACAAATTGATGGTGATTTCAGACGATTTCCCAGGTTTCTGACTAATAAAAAATCAATTTTGGGAGCTGAACATTTGGTACAACCTCAATTTTCCACTCTTTGGTCAAAATCGACTTCATATTCGGTCTTCTCGTCCTAAAAACATGGAAAACGATACCTCAAAAGCTCATTTTACTAACATGTTGCTAAAACCCAAAAAGTACCTATTTTTACACACATTTTCACTCATAACACCCCTGGGTATATTCCGATCGGGCTGAAAAGTTTCGGGACACAACTAGGGCCCAAATGGTGCATGTGTGCGAAAGAACGACTTTTTTAGACCGAAAATGAAGCCTGTACACGTGATACGGCGGACGGCGGACGGACATTGCATTTTTTGAATCTACGCACCTTGAAACGGAAAAGAAAAAAGTTTGAGGAGGTGTTATAAAAATTTTTTGCTGAGCGATTACATAGGTGTATTATTCAGAGAATAATAAACCAAAATGCAATGTCCGTCCGCCGTCCGCCGTATCACGTGTACAGGCTTCATTTTCGGTCTAAAAAAATCGTTCTTTCGCACACATGCTCCATTTGGGCCCTAGTTGTGTCCCGAAACTTTTCAGCCCGATCGGAATATACCCAGGGGTGTTATGAGTGAAAATGTGTGTAAAAATAGGTACTTTTTGCGTTTTAGCAACATGTTGGAAACATGAGCTTCTGAGATATTGTTTTCCATGTTTTTGGGGACGAGAAGACCGAATATGAAGTAGATTTTGACCAAAGAGAAAGAAAATAATGAATGATGGATGATGATTGAGTTCTACCAAATTCATTTTTCTACTAAATTGTGTTCAGCTCCCAAAATTGATTTTTTATGAGTGAAAAACCTGGGAAATCGTCTGAAATCACCATCAGTTTGTATAATAACACTGGAAAAAGTGTCAACACGTGGATCAAGACGATTAAATGGCACTACCAATAATCAAAGATAGTTAAAAAAAAAAAAGGAGCTTACCTAATTTGTGTTTTAGGGGTCAAAATTAATGGAAACCATCAGAAATAGCTATTTCGATTATTACACATGAAAGAAACAACAAATGAACAGCAAAAATTTCTGTAGGTATGTCCAATAGAATAATAAACCCTTTGCAGCGTTTTTCTTGGCGCTAACTGTGTACAGTTGAAAACTCTGTTTCTCCTCAGAAACTACAGATCAAACCATATGTAAAACCGTTTCATTTGTTTAAGCGTTAAAGAAATGCCTAATCAAGGAGGGTAACGTACCTATGTATTGATAAGTTTCACAGATCTGATTATATTAATTGCATACACTTTTTTAGAAGGAATAAATTTGTTTTTATTTCATTTCATTTTACACGGTTTCAGAAAATGACAAGAGTCTTTTATTGCCTCCGATTGTACTTACATATATAGCGGGGAGCCTTGTGATCACGTTTGGTAGGAAAACAAATCTCGTACTCCGAAATCCAAATTGCCACACGCGTTGCGTTTCTTGTCTTTCTAATCAAATTCGGTTCAGCGTACGCCGGTGTGTAACAGATCCAGTAATATGTTAAAGATCCGAGGAAGGTATGTGCCACCTTGGCGAAACCCATTCTAACTCCAAAATCTCATTTGCAGAGTGGGAAATGGCCCTATTAGACCTCCCCGTGGTCCCCAAATTAAAGATCTCACCGTCCTATTTTCAAATCAGTGAGCAAAATTAGAGAGGGGTTCAACGAGTTCACAGTTCTCGGGGGGGGGGGGGGGTACATTTTAGAACAGTTCCACAGATCGAAAAGGAAGTTTTCCGACTGAATAACTGTAATATTTATCACCTAAAAAGCGTAGAATGATATTACACTGAAACACCATAATTTGCATGCTCGTGTTGTACGAACGCGTTCTGATTACCCCCTCCCTTCCACAAATAAAACGGTGAATTTATTAATGTGGCTCATCTCTGGGACGGCAAAGCATGGCTTGGGTCAACGTTTTCTGTTTTTGTTTATTAGTAAATAATACACCTACATATGTAATAGCTCAGCAAAAAATGTTTATAACACCCCCTCAACATTTTTTCTTTTACGTTTCAAGGTGCGAAGATTTCAAAAATGCAATGTCCGTCCGCCGTACGCCTTCCACCGTTACCACGCGTATCTACTCTAATTTTGGTCTAAAAACGCTGCAAAGTCCTTGTCACATGGGTTTATTATTCTATTGGACATACCTTATGAAATGTTGGCTGTTCATTTATTGTTTATTTCATGTGAAATAATTGAAATAGCTATTTCTTATGGTTTTACACCATTTTTGGCCCATAAAAACCGAATTAGGTACGCTCCTTTTTTTTGAATTTATCTTTGAGGTAGTGCCATTTAATTGTCTTGATCCACGTGCTGATACTACTTCCAGTGTTATTATACAAATTGATGGTGATTTCAGACGATTTCCCAGGTTTCTGACTAATAAAAAATCAATTTTGGGAGCTGAACATTTGGTACAACCTCAATTTTCCACTCTTTGGTCAAAATCGACTTCATATTCGGTCTTCTCGTCCTAAAAACATGGAAAACGATACCTCAAAAGCTCATTTTACTAACATGTTGCTAAAACCCAAAAAGTACCTATTTTACACACATTTTCACTCATAACACCCCTGGGTATATTCCGATCGGGCTGAAAAGTTTCGGACACAACTAGGGCCCAAATGGTGCATGTGTGCGAAAGAACGAATTTTTTAGACCGAAAATGAAGCCTGTACTACACGTGATACGGCGTCCGGCGGACGGACATTGCATTTTTGGAATCTACGCACCTTGAAACGGAAAAGAAAAAACGCTGCAAAGTCCTTGTCACATGGGTTTATTATTTTATTGGGCATACTTACAGAGATGTTGGCTGTTTATTTATTGTTTCTTTCATATAAAATAATTAAAATAGCTATCTCTGATGGTTTCCACCAATTTTGGCCCCCAAAACACGAATAAAGTACGCTCCTTTTTTTCTATAAATTATCTCTGATCATTGGTAGTACCATTTAATCGTCTTGATCCACCTGTTGACACTTTTTCCAGTGTTATTCTACAAATTGATGGTGATTTCACACGATTTCCCAGGTTTTTGACTCATAAAAAATCAATTTCGGGAGCTGAACATCTGGTAGAACCTCAATTTTCTATCTTTGGTCAAAATCGACTTCATATTCGGTCTTCTCGTCCCCAAAAACGTGGAAATCGATAACTCAAAAGCTCATTTTACTAATATGTTACTAAAACACAAAAAGTACCTATTTTTATACACATTTTCACCCATTACACCCCTGGGTATATTCCGATCGTGCTGAAAAGTTTCGGGACACAACTAGGGCCCAAATGGAGCATGTGTGCGAAAGAACGATTTTTTTAGATCGAAAATGAGACCGGTACACGTGATACGGCGGACGGACATTGCATTTTTGGAATCTGGAAAAAATTTTGAGGGGGTGTTAT